>CM075815.1:9805579-10268091 GCA_037975025.1 Excoecaria agallocha
TTTAAATTATTATGGATTTTAATTTTTTTTATTTATTAAATATTATATTTTAATTTTAATTATTTATAAAATATTATATTTTAAAATTAAAAAAATTCGGGGGACAGGGATCCTCGCGGAGCGAGGACGGGGGAAATTCCCTCCACGATATTGGTGGCAGGAGCGAGGGTAGGGATTAGCGGGGGAGTCAGTAGAGGTGAATTCCCCGGCCCCGCCCCACCCCGTGATCACCCCTACCTTAATGTGCACTTTTATGTGTTGAGCTTCATTTTGAATTTATTTAAAGTAGCAAATACCTTATTTAGGTCGGTCGCGTGGTCAAATCAACTTTTACTCTTGAACTTTACGTCGTCAACATAAACTTTAATGTTCTTGCCGATCTGATCTTTAAATATTTTATTCATTAGATGTTGGTACATTACACCTGCATTCTTTAACCCGAAGGGCATCACATTGTAATAATATGTGCCTTTGTTAGTGATAAAGCTTATCTTTTCCTAGTCTAATAGCCATAATAGTAGCTAGTGATATTTTACATAGGCATCAAGAAGGGAGTAAATTTCATGGCAAGCTGTCGCATCAAACAAGTTGATCAATGTTGGGTAGAGGATAACTATCTTTTGGGTAGCCCAATTCAGATTTGTGAAATCCACACACATTCTTAGCTTGCCATTTTTACTGCACTTCTTAAATTACTCCGACTTTGAGAAGCCAATCCACTTCTTCAATAATGAACTTGTTTTTTTTTATGTGCATGTCTCCATAATTTTTGCTTAACTGCAGAAAACCTAGAGTTTACATTAAGATTATAAATGATGACGTCTGAATCGATGCTAGGGATATCTTCTAGTGACCAAGCAAATGAGGCTTGGTTAATCATCATCACTTGTAATATCTCTACCCTAGTTTTCTCATTCAAACTAGATCTAATTAGGACATTTTTTCCATTGGCCAGTTCGTATTGGACCAAGTCTTCATTAGGGTGCATATTGGCTTTCCCTTTATCCTTTTCGTTTATGGGTTCTACAACATATGAGGCTTGCTTTTTGTCTTCCAGTATGGCTATATAAGCCTTTCTAAAAGTCTTCTGGTTGCCTTTCAGTATGGCTACTTCTCATTCTATTGGCACTTTCATTACCATGTATCAGATGCTTATTACTGCACCAGTTTGGAAAAGTATTAGCCCACCAAAAATAGCATTATAGGTAAAAGACATATCTATAACCATAAAAGTGGACTTACACATGTGGACAATAGCTTCTTCCTCGAGTTCTATGAAGAGGTCTACGGAGCATATGATAGGAATTGTGGCACTGTCGAGGCTTATGAGAGGGATGAAGTTTGATTAGAGCTCATCGATTGGTAATTTCATCTTTTTTTATACATCCAAAGTTAGTATATTAACTGCGCTCCCATTATCCACCAGGATTCTCTTGACAACAAAATTGTGAATTGTCGCTTGCACCACTAAGGAATCTTCAAAGGAAATTTTAAATATTTTGCATCTTGTGGGGATATAGTGATACGGGGTAAGTTCTCACATTAGGCTGAAAAGTATATCCCTTTTTGTCCCTTCTTTTGCTTAGCAAAGTTCTCTCCATAGGACGATCCCCTAACAATTACATTAATCATGCTAAAATGTGGCATGCATTGATCCGGATCGCTCGATTTTCTCCTATCTTTACCTTTATCATCAGACTTTTCTTTGATATCAATGGACCGACACAGGCTCTCTAATTTTAATTCCATAAATCTCTTCAATGATCCCTTTTGGATCATTCTTTCTATTTCTTCTTTTAATTCCTTGCACTCATCAGTGGTATGGCCTCTGTCCTTGTAGAACTCACAATATTTGGATATATCCCTCTACACTAATGTCCGATCAAACATCTTATTTGGCTAATTAACTTTGTTATGATAACTTTTAATCCACATCAATACCTTAAATGGCTCGGTGTTGAGGGAAGTATAAATCTTCAATGGAATGCTCCCACGGCGATCAGACTAAGAGCATTCAAACTGTTTTCTTTTCCCTAAGCTCTTCAAATTTCTAATTTTCTTTGGGCTTTTAAATGTTTGGCCACCCCATCCAATCGAGTTGTAATCATTTTGAGGGTTAAAAGATTATGGATCAACTCTCATGGCATCATCAAGCTATATAAATTGATTAGTTCTATCCTTTAAATCATTGAAGTCAATCAGGGGATTGGTTGTAAGTGACTGGAACAATGGCAGATTCCTAACACTTTTTGCAATGGTCGTAGTGGCCATTTTGAGGTGTAAGTTCTTAATTTTTGAAGCCATTGCATGAAACCTATTTATATAGTCTTTAAGGCTCTTGCCTAGCATATATTTTAAATTTATCAAGTCATTAACAATCTTTAGTGTCTTTACCTGGACAATAAATCTAGTGGTGAATAAGTCCTGAATCTGCTCAAAGCTGGAAATTGAGCCAAGAAAAAGGTTGTAAAACCAGTTTAGGGCATCTTCTACTAATGTTGTAGGGAAGACTCTAAAAAACACTCTATCGTTGTAAGAATACATTTGAATTTGAGTCAAGTACTCAGATATATGACTCTTTGGGTTAGTTTTCCCAGTGTACCTTTGCATTCTCACTTCTATAAGTAACGAGGAAGCTCAATCTCCCTAATCTCCTAGCAAAATGGAGAAACTATATTTTTGTCAAATATAGGCTTTTTAGGGTGGCCTAACCCAAACTTTTTTATGGTTTGGAAAAACCATCTCTCATCTTGCTTGGCAACTAGTCCATCTTTCTTATAGTTTGATCTTTTGGGGTATTGATCGATGTGTAACAAGTGTATTTGATTGGCTAAGTAATATAGGGGAATATATTTAAGACTCCAAGAATATCGAACCAAAGGGAAAAGGGATTGCTAAGTAAAATACCTATAATTGAGCAAAATTAATCTGAGATAATCTCCAAGCTTTGAATTGGAGGGATTTTTAAGCTAGACAGGACATTAAATCTAAGAATTAGCAACTAAATTAAAACAAGGTCATCAAGGAAAATAACAAAATTAAAATTAATGCTTAGAACATTCTATCCTCATAAATATAATTGAAAACGAGTAAAATAATATTAAAATGAATATCTAGAAAAACCCAACTTAAAATAGGTCTTTTACTTACAATACCATTCTAGATTACTAAGCTCTCTGATTAAGAATAACTTAATAACTAGCATCAGCTCGAGTTCATAAATTCCTAGATCTCAAATGAATCTCCTCTCGGAATACCCATTTAAAAATCCATCTATTATCCAACACGCCTAAACTAAATAAAATTTGCGCATAGGAATCAAAACCTCTTTTCGGAACATAAAGACAACTAAATGCAAAAAATAAAAGAACAAGGCATAAACAAATACAATTAAGAAGAATCCAAATAAGAAACTAATTCCATATTAATATTATTTCCTATTTCGATATTATCATGTATATATTAAGGCCAATTTCTCGTCTTATGAGTCATGGGTGTATCCCTACTCCTTCAAAAAAGTTGACACACGTATCCCTAATCGGTATTTCAAAAAAAAAATTGCTACATGAATAATCTCATATAAGAGGTATAAAGGTGAGAAGAGTCATTAGAAAACCAACCGGTTTGTCCAATTAATTGAAAGAACAAAAAATAGAATATTTCTTGGCAAACAATTTGTGTTAGATAGCAAGATACATGTATCATTTATGAAAGTACATAAGCCATAGAATTAGAAAAAAATATATATTTTTTCCAAAAAAAAAAGAAATTGAAATTTAAGAGTGTGTTCGGTAAAATTGTAAATCTTTAATTTTTAATTTTTTAAAATTCAAAAACTATTTTGAGTTTTATTATCTTTTTTTTAAAAACTATTTTATATATTTAAAAACTATATCATACTTTTCTAATTATTCATGTATATTTTTTAATTATTCATTTATATTATGATAATGATTTCGACGATGGTAGTAGTGGCGGGAGTCTGGTGGTGATGGCAACGGTGGTGGTGGTGGTAGCGGCGGTGGTAACGATGGTGGTGGTGGCGGTAACGGTGGTGGCAACGGCAACGGTCTGGTGGTGGTGGCAATAGCGACGGTCATTGTGGTAGTGGCGGCGGTGTAGTGGTGGTAGCAATGGTGGCAACAGCAACGGTCATTGTGGTAGTGGCGGCAGTGTAGTGGTGGTAGCAGTGGTGGTGTGGTGGTGGCAGTGGCGGCGGTATAGTGGTGGTGGCAACGGCAGTGATGGTGGTGATGGCAACCCTAGAGGTGGTGATGGCAGCAGTGTAGTGGTGGTAGCAATGGTGGCAATAGCGACGGTCGTTGTGGTAGTGGCAGCAGTGTAGTGGTGGTAGCAGTGGCGGTGTGGTGGTGGCAGTGGCGGCGGTGTAGTGGTGGTGGCAATGGCGGTGATGGTGGTGATGGCAACCCTAGAGGTGGTGATGGCGGCGGTAGTGGGGGTGGCAGTGGTCTAATAGTGGTGGCGGCGGCGGTCTTCTGGTGGTGTGGTAGTGATGATAATGAGGATAAAGTAATTAAATTGTTAATAAAAGTAAAATCCTAAAAATCATATTTGAGGCAAATATTTTTTTCATTTTCCAGTAACTATGCTTCACAAATACTAAATTTCTACTGCGCTTTTGTTAAAGCCTGGGTACTTTGACATGCTTGATTGATATGCCATGTCTCAAACAAATGTTTTTTTTCCTTGTACAAATTCTCAATATAATTTGTGGTTTATGTCTGCTTTCAGGTTCTTGTGTGTTCGTATTGAGTATGTTTTCAAGGGATTTTGACTACATTATCTCAAAGTAATGGGAAATACAAGTATGACTATGCTACTGTTCCTGTTCTTGCTGAAGTGTTTAAGGTGCTTCAAAGTTTCTTATGGGTTTCATATGATTCTTTTTGGAATGTTTGTATCTTATACTGAAATGTCATGTAGATCATTTTGGAATGTTTGTATCTTATGATGAAATGTCATGTAGATATAGGACACAGCTAGACAAGAAAGATTTTAGAGTCTTGGAGTTGCATTCTACAGAGGGGCAGATTGTTGTGTTCTAGTTTATGATGTTAATGTGATGAAATCTTTTGACACTCTTGGTAATTGGCATGAGAAGAACTTAATGCAAACATTGCAGCATTTAGTTGGTCGTTGCTATAAACAAATAGCGACGGATTTCCAATTAGCGAAGGAATTTTCCGTCGCTAATTTCCTTTTCTTCTTGTAGTCTATATATCAACAAAAATAGGTTTTCCTGCAAATTTATCTTTCAACTACAGCCCCATGAGGCGATTTGTTTAAAGCTCATGTTGTTCTTTCTTGCTTAACATTTAACTTGTGCAAGTTTCCTTATAATAATTTTATTACTTCTTAACAAAAATAGATCCCCAAATAAATGAGATGAATCTTCATATGTGAGTCTATGGATGGCAAACGGGTTGGGCTGATCAATTTGAATTGGATTATAATGGTTCGGGTTATAAATAAATTCAAATTTTATGTATTATAAATGAATTGAGTTAGATTGCAATTCAAATAAGAGAAATTTACACAAAATACCTCTTTTTTAATCCCATTTTTAAAAAAATGCATTCATTAATTTTAAAGTTTTAAAATATTCCTTTTTTAATTTTGTATTTTTAAAAGTACCCCTTCTCCTTTTAAAACCTAACTCTATCATTTTAAACTGTAAATCCCACTTTTTCTTTTTTTGGCCACCTCCCTCTCTTGTTGCACCTAAAGATAGCAGAGTGAGGAGATCACGGGACAAACCCTAATTAAATTTAACATGTCGAAATCATCTTTGGATGTCTTAAAAAAATTTGAAATTGGCATTAACTGTGGTAATATATATATATATATATATTAGTGTTGACTAGAGCTAAATAGCTTATATGTGCATTCCCGAATCAATCCTTTTCATTTCTACTTCGTAGAATTCTTTTGTTTTATATCTGTTTGCTTATTTCAATTTCAAATGTTGATAGGCAGCCAGGACAGATTTTAGCCTGTTGAGTATGAGAACAGAGCAAAAAAATAAGTGAAAATGAACTCAACCACATAGATTTCCACTTATGGCCGTCGCACGGGCTCAAAGATTCCCATCAACAGCTTGGATGATGAAATTGTTTGGTAGTTACTCCACTGTTCCATTCATAATATTAAATGGAAGAAGTTAGACTTTTAAAAGCTATCATGGAGCATCCCAAATAAACAATTAAATTGTTTTCTAGTTATTATCATTTGGTGGTCCATTCAAGAACTTTAACTTCATCACGCATCCATTGGAAAACCTAAATTGAAAAAGGTTTACATGAGTTACAAAGAAAAAGTTGTTCCACCGGAGCAAAATTTCCGTCATGGGAAAGAAGAAGGAAAGAAGGAGGAAAAAGGCAATAGAGTTAGAGTTAAATATAGCATTTAAAATGGGGTATTTTAAAAAATGTAAATTTAAAAAAAAGGTAATTTTAAAAGGAAAAAAAAAAAAGAAAGGATATTTATAATTGAAACTTTTTTTTTTGTATTTTTGAGAAATTCCCTTCAAATAAATCATTATTAAATGGGTTAAACTTTTTTTTTTGACACACGTGAAAAACTAAAAGAAAAAAAAAATTATTTTGTTGATATCTTTATATTTTTATAATCTTGCATACAATTCTAAGTCCGCGTCAACTTGAGAAAATTCACCTTCAAGGAATATATCTATATTTTATTATCTAAGTAGACCAGCCAGTTATCTGCGGTCGCATATGAAGTTTTTGAAGTTCCATACCCATTTGGGATCAATTATACACCATCTGCACAAACTGAATATTTTCAATTTAGAATTGAATTTGATTAAAAGATTAAGGTTAAATTTGTAATTCAGTTTCTAAAATTTAACAAAAAAAATAAAAAATAACTCACTAATATATATTTATTCCCTCTAAAATTTATAAATTAGGGGTAATATCATCCTAAAATTGACAATTTTATTATTTCGACTATTTTCTATCATTTGACTGCTAACGTATCGTAGGTGTGATATATAAACAAAAATTAAATTGCTCAAATTTGCAAACTTTAGAAAGTAAATTCCTCTTTTCGAAATATTTTAGTAGTTTTTTTTTTCACTTTCAGCCTTACATTATACTCTTTTTGCCACATGTACTCTGACGTGTCATAAGCTGACTTATTACGTATCAATTTCGATGTTGTGTTACCAGTTAACTGAACGAAAAATATTTAAAATAACAGATTCATCAATTTTGGAATGACATTATCTCAATCTGTAAATTTTAAGTGAAATATTGTACCAAAATAAATATTAGAAGTTAATTGTTTTTTTTTTGGTCAAATTTCGTGAATTGCACTTTATCCAAAGATTAATTATAGAAATTAATTTAAATTAAAGAATGAATTAATCTTGCATGCAATTCTAAGGCTGCGTCAACCGGTGAGGGCTGCTGCATACAATTCTAATTCGGCGGCCTAAGAAATTATTTAAATTTTATTTTAACTTTTAACATGAAAAATGTAGTGCAGAAAATTTAGGTGAAAAATTATTTAAGCCTTCTTCCGGTCTTTATAAACATACACATAATATCACTGGCTAGTTCTATCACAAAAATATCGCAGAAATGTGGGCAATTTGGCTGTTGATGTTGATTACAGCAGCCACTTATTCATCACAAGAAGCAATACCTGATGACTGTCCCAGAAAGTGTGGAGATGTTGAAGTTCCATACCCCTTTGGGATCAATGATACATCTTCTGCACAACCTGCAAATCTCAAATGTGCATTCAACCATTCTTTCATGTTCTTGTGCAACTCTACTTCTAGTCCTCCTCGCCTATTTTTTGGAGAAAACATGCCTATTTATAATATATCAGTAGAAGAAGGAACAATATCTGTGCAGATTGACTCCTCATTCAACTGCTACGACGACACAGGCTTGGTGTCAAGTTTTAGACAGTCGATACAATTGAATGGTGGTCCGTTTAGATTCTCCAATTCACGCAATAAGCTCACTGTCATCGGCTGTGATACCTTGGCCATTATTAACGATCAGGATGCCGCTTTTATGAGTGGTTGTGTGTCCTCATGCACCCAGAATGTAACTCTTGAAGGTTCTTGCTCGGGTATTGGGTGCTGCCAGACATCCATACCTAAAGCTCTAAAGACATTAGCCATTAGTATTGGAGGCTTATCCAATCATAGCGAAGTATTGGCGTTCAATCCTTGCGAATTTGCCTTCCTAGCCGATGAAAGGACTTTTAATGTTTCCGATTGGCATCTTTCTGATGGGCCTATTTCAACTAAGACTAATAAGTATGTGACATCAGATGTTGTTATTGAGTGGGTTATTAGCGAAGAGAAATGTGGAGTAGCAAATTTAAGTCATGCATATGCCTGTCAGAATAATTCTGATTGCACCTACTCGGAAAATGGCCACGGATATCGCTGCGTATGCAAGGACGGATTCACAGGAAATCCTTATCTAGGATGCCAAGGTATTGCTCATCAATATTGTAATATAAGATCATCTTTTTCCCATGTCATGTTTGTCCTAATTTCTTTATATCTAAGCAGACATAAATGAGTGCAATGAACCTGAAAAGTACCCGTGTGGTGGTTCTTGCAAGAATACTATTGGTAGTTACAAATGCGAATGCGCTCTTTGGATGCACAGTGATGGTGAAGGTCGTTGTCATGGATTTAGCATCAAAACACTTGCTGCAGGTACTCACCTTCATCCTTCATTTTGCTTACTTTAATCTTTGACAGGGTTGAGTTCTGATGAATATGCCTTGTATTTTGATTTATTGCAGCTGTTGGAGCAGTACTGTTAATTATGATCATTATTATCCTGATGGTGATTATATACAATTGGCGCAGAAAAGAAAAGAACTTTTTGGAAAATGGAGGGATGATTTTGAAGCACCAAAGAGTAAGAATCTTCACAGAAGCAGAGTTGATAAAAGCCACCAAGAATTATGATCAAAGTCAACTTCTTGGTGAGGGTGGTTTTGGTCGTGTTTACAAAGGAGTATTGATGGATAGTACTCAGATTGCTGTTAAAAAGCCAAAAGACATAGGAAAGACTCAAATAAATCAAGAGTGTCAACAAGAAATTGGAATTGTTTCACAGGTAAACCATAGAAATGTGGTGAAGATATTAGGCTTGTGTTTGGAGACCAAAGTTCCATTATTAGTTTATGAATTCATTTCCAATGGAACACTCATTCAGCATATCCATCACAAGAAGTCTCCTATTTTGACCAATTGGAAAAATCGATTACGGATCGCCTTAGAATCAGCACTTGCTCTTGATTATCTGCATTCTTTAGCAGACCCACCAATCATTCATGGAGATATCAAGTCCTCCAACATACTCTTAGATGATAATTACACTGCAAAAGTCTCTGATTTCGGAGCTTCAGTGCTAATATCCCCAGGCCAATATGATATTGCTACAAAAATCAAAGGAACATTAGGGTACCTTGATCCTGAGTATCTTATGACAGGTTGTTTAACAGAAAAGAGTGATGTATACAGTTTCGGGGTTGTTCTTGTCGAGCTTTTAACTGGAGAAACGCCGAATTCAGTGGCTAGATCTGGGGAAAAGAATAATATTATTCAGTATTTTCGTTCACAACTGGAAAGGAACAATCTTCGTCGCATACTTTGTTTTAGTGTAGAAAGTGAAGGTGAAATGGAAGAGATTGAAGTCTTTGCTGAGATTGCGAAACAATGCTTGCATGTTAGTGGATTAGAAAGGCCAACCATGAAACAAGTTGCGGAAAAACTGAGCAGCTTGAGAAACTTAAAAGAAGGCTCATGGAAACAGGATCAAAATAACGAAGAAACTCAAAGTTTATTAGGTGAATCATCTTATCATACCATTGATTTTGTAGCCAAAAAGTCGAACCAACAAGAAAGTCATAGTTTCAAAACATTTGAGATTGACTACCCTACTTTTAGCCTTTAAATCTTTAATTTTTTTTTCCACATTTGTTGCATTTAGAGTTAATTGCATGTTGTTCGTATGTTTCTAAATATGTTTTATTTTATCGTAAGGTCATTGTATATCTAATTAAATTATTGATCTAACACTGTTGATTTGCTAAACAGTGTTATTAGGTCAATTATTGTATTCTACTGTCCGCTAGAAAATGTATTGTACTTGTTAATGTATTAAGATTTTTCTATATACTTCGTAATTTATGGGGATATTTTTGTATTTTTGATTGACAAGTAATGATTGTCCTTATTTCAAGGATCCATTTTATTTTAAAGTAAGTGGTTGTTATGTATTAGGTTTGATTTTTCTTTTGTAATGCTTACCCGTATAAAATCATGAATGAAATGAACTTTCAGTATGGTAGAGTTTTCAATTTTATCCAGTCTCTGTTTTATGTTATAAGAGCAGAGCACTAACAAATGGTATCAAAGCATAAATTCTTAAGGGTCCTGTGAGATGGCGAGTGAATTTTCTTGTGAGTGTTTGTAAGGTGAGTGATCAAACACCATAAAGAGTGGCAGAGATGGCTTCTAATAGTTCACTAGGGATAGGTCCTCTTGTATTAACAGGTGAAAATTATCACATCTGGGCAATCAAGATGAAAGCATACTTGAAAGCTTAGAGTTTATGGGATGTGGTGGAAAATGATATTGAACAACTAGCACTAAGAGCTAATCCAACTTTAGCTCAAATGCAGAAATACGAAGAAGATGTAGCACAAAAGTCAAAAGTATTAACTTGCTTGCATTCAGCCTTGTCTAATGTAATCTTTACAAGGATTATGGCTTGTGAAACTCCCAAGGAAGCTTGGGATCAGTTGAAGGTAGAGTTTGAAGGCAGCGAAAGGGTCAAATCTGTGAAACTCTTAAGACTTAAAAGAGAGTTTGCAATGTTAAGAATGAAGGATGGGGAAACAGTAAAGGAGTATTCTTCTAAACTCCTTGACATTGTAAACAAAATAAGGTTGCGTAGAGAAGATATTGTAGATCTGAAAGTCGTAGAAAAGGTGCTAATGAGCCTGCCTGTAGAATCTGAATCAAAAGTATCTGCAATAGAGGAGTCTTGTGATTTAAATACACTCTCGATTACAGAACTAATCAGCAAACTTTAAGCATATGAATAGCGATCCAAGTTGAGAGATGAGAAGGTGATTGAAGGTGCACTTCAAGCAAGGTACAAAGGAAAATCAGCTGCAAAGGAGTGGAAGAAAAATGGTAGAAATAAGTCTGGAAAAGGTAAAGCTCCATTAAACTCCAAGGAACTAGAAAAATTAAGAAAATTTCCTATTCTAAGCCAGTTGCCAATGATTACTTGCATTAAATAACGCATCTCTTCGAAGCCAATGTCTCTTCAACTTTCATGTGACATCAGGATAACAACACCATGTGTCCTCATCTCAACAGAGGGTAGCTTAGAATTTAAAATTCGAATTCCATTTTAAATAGGCTATTTCTTCTCAATTTTTCACTTTTCTTCCTTGTGCTTCCGAAATCACTTTTTCTGTTTAGATTACTCATTGCATTCTTGCACACTTTCTTCTTTCAGAGGCAGTTTTTTAGGATTTCTTAAGATTTCTAGTTTTTCTTGTAGCTTCAACTCTTATTCTAGTTTCGCCTTTTTTTTGAAGTTTACCAATTTTTAAAATCCTTTATTCCTTTTCTTCAAAAACGTTGAGTCCTTGTATTGGGCCTTCCAGGGTAGTAACAAATTTTCATAGCGTAGATATTTGGTTTGTTTAGGATTTTAACACCAAACCTTTGATTGTTGACCATGCTAGACTTAGGGCGGATGATATTGATTCTTACCCAACCAAGTATAAATTTCCAAGTAGCTATTGTGTTATGCCATACCCCCTGTCGATGTCGTATAGGGGAAGGTCCCTTTTTTAAGGGAAATTTTTTTATTTTGCATAGCATGAGTCTTGAGTCTGGTCTATATTTTCCACTCGATGGATTTAATCAGGCTATTTTAGAGGCCTATGGGGCGGTGTCAAACCAAATAAATCCAAAAGGAAAGAGAAATTTCTTCTAATCAGATCCCAAGATGGGCCTTGAGTTAGCTTGGTCCGATCGAAATAAGCCATTAATGTGGAAAACATGTCTTCATCCAATCCATCGATGTTATAAAAGCACATAGAGAGTTTGCGGTCCATCGTGACCCACTATAGTTCGTTATATTGTTGGCTTCTCTGTTCGGTCCTTCCGCTGTCAAGATGCAAAAGCGAGGGGTGATTCTTAGTTACAATGTTTGTTTTGATTTGTGTTTATATATATATATATATATATATATATATGTTTTTAATATTCTTGTCACTGATTGAATTTTCGTGATCATTTTACTAGAAAAATGGCTGGAAATCTTTCTAAGGAGGTTAAAGAGTCGACTGCCAAAAAGGCAGCACAGAGAAAGAAAAAAGCAAATCAGAAGGCTACTAAGGAGGCAAAACATAAGGTCAAAGCTCAGTAAATGTCAACGGTGGAGAAAAGGCAAAGAACTGCTAAAGTAGGCGTACCAATAATCGACGCATTGGAATGACTTGGTCTCTCTGCACTAATGCTAGCACGGACTCCCATTTCTGTTGTCCATCTTAATGTTGTAGCTGCACCAAATAAGCCTATTGTACCATCCCTTCCTGCATCCGATCTGCCAATTCCTCTTGCTCATGGGCCTAAGGCAATAACCTCTTTTCGGCCTTCTTCGATGTCCAAATCTGTAGTGGCGATTGCTCTTCTATCTACGTCTGTTCCTTCCTGATCTACCGCATCACTTGCACTCCGGAGGGAGCTCAATTCTTTCCTAAGTGTTCCTCTAATAGACATTTTGGTCAATCATTACAGTTCCAACAAAAGCTTTTAGAACCCACACTTGGTTGAATACGTGAACCAAGGTTTGTTGTTCAAAAAGGACCTTTACTGATGCAAAAGCGCCCACGACTCTCGAGCAAATGGCTAATAAACTTTACAAGGTATCACTTTTGGTAAGCAAATCATATTTTCTCTATTCTATTATGTATCTTACATAGCTTGGTTCTAGAAATGTTGTTCGGTGTTTTAGGTCGTCAAAAGGACCAGGCAAATGGCTGGGGAGTTTGTGGAGACCCTTAAGGCTAGGGATAAGCTAAAGGAGAAGTTAAGGCAAGTCGATGCCAAGTATGCAGAAGAAATGCATAGACTGAGGGAGGACTATAAGTTTGAATTCGATAAAATTGTCAAGGAGCATGAAGCGGTTGGCCTCTCTCAAAAGTGTATATGTGGTAGATTAGACCACTTTTTCCCCTTTTTGAGTTGATAAAGTTGAATTATCTTCTCAGGTCAGTAATCTGAAGTATAAAGTGACCATTTAGAGACTAAAGTTGCCGACCTAAAAGGCTAGAAGAGTGAGTTTATTGGGAAAGCGATTGTTCTGGAGTCAACATAGAAAGTAATGGAAGAGAAGCATAAGTTCCGTCAATCTCAGCATCTCAAGGAGCTGGAGGATCAAAAGATGCAAATTCTTGAGGAGCTTAGTGGGGCACAAGGAGATATGCTCTACTATGTAAATGTGGCATGTACAGAGCAGTTTCCTAGTGCTGATCTAGACTTTATACTAGATCCACATCTTTGCCCTCCCTCCCTAATGATAATGAAAAGGAAGGCGATGAGAAGACTTCGGAGCAAGTTGGCCAAACTAAACAAGCCGGTAGAGATTAGTAGCCCAAGCAGATAGGGAAGGATCCAGTGAGTTCTAAGGGGTGATTAGTCATCCCTTTTTAAGATAAGAGATTGAATTTTCATGCTTTTTTCTTTGTAAATTTCATTTCAAAACATTTTGTATTTAACTTCTTTGTAATGGAATTTTTTAATTTTCATGAATTTTGCTATCTTTTGATTCTCCAGTATCGTTCATTTTGATGGCATTTAATTTTGAACAAGTGTTATTTGTGAGCTCCTTTATGTGGTTAACGAGGAAAATAACTTACTGACATCACTACAATTTCTTGCCAAAGTGACTTGCACCTTTTGAAAAATTCGAAGTAATTTGTAAAGAATCTTGTAAAGGTAGTTAATCATATACCAACTCTTGTAAGCATGATAAATTTGTGTGTTCAGGAATTTAGCTCATGATGTCTTATATCATTTTGTGATGAATTGAAGATGAAATAAGTCAAATATATGATTGCAAAGACATGATCAGGTACAAATAAGTTGCAGCAAAATCATAAATGATACCTTAATAACTTTTAAATGTCAAGGCCTTGGGATATCTTGACCATCCATGCTTCTAAGATTGTAAGTGTTGTAGTTAATAACTTTTAAGATTTCGAGGGTCCTTCCCGATTTGTCATATATAAGTTTGCCTACGCTAGAATTTCCATGCCCAATGTCTGTTTTTCTAAGCATTAGGTCTCGACTTTGAAGGTTCTAAGCTTGAATTTGGTCTTAATTCTTTACTTGTAAGCCATAATTTTAGCATTGGCGTATTCTCTTCTTTCTTCAATCAAGTCAAGTTCCATTCTTCTTTCTTTTAAATTTTATTATTTAGAGAAAAATTTTACTCTGTATGAGGGCAAGCCAATCTCTACAGCGATGACTGCTTCTGAGCCATATACAAAAGACAAAGGGGTTTAATGAATTCTCGATCTGGTTTATATGACCAGAAATTACTGTTCAATTCTTCTGTCCAATTCCCCTTTGAGTCTCTAAGTCTCTTCTTCAAACCTTCTAAGATGGCCCTATTTGAAACCTCGATCATTTCATTGCTTTTGTGCATGAGCAACTGAGGTGGACCTTTGCTATATTTTTAGCACAGAACAAAAGTCTCTGAAGATAGAGCTATCAAATTGTTTGTGTGACACGTGCCAAAGCCTGCTATTGGTTTTTGGGTTTGCTCTCGGAGGCCCGCTTTTAGGGTCCGAGACCAAAGGAGGCTCGCTTTTAATCATAAATTGGCTGCTTTGTAATTAAAAGGATTTAGTCCAAATTATTGTTAACGGTTAATCCATGAAGGCGTCTACTAGTAGGTTCAAAGAGGTAGGTTTCATGGAGTCACCATCCAACAAAATGTAAGAAATTGATTTTCAACCTTATTTTGATGTCCAAACAGAGACTAGTGTTTGGGACATCCCTCTTATTAGGCATTTCGGTTAGTTGTTGACTGATAATTGAGTTTTAAAATTAATCCCCTCTTATCTCTCACACAATGCACGCGATGGAATTTAAAGCATCACATTTAGTTAAAAAATCGGTAAATAAACGCTTAAAATAAAGTCCTACTTAGAAATTATTATAAAGACAAATTGTCCTGAAGAATAATGCAAAATAAAATCAATATACATACATAAAATGGGCTATCGATTTAATTTGGAAGCATTGGCTCACTCATGCATATTTACAAAAAGTCTTTTATTACATTGAGTGAATTAATTTGGGTTAAAAAAATTAGACATTTATCCATATTTTATAAAAAAAAAGAACCAATTTATTTACTAGAAAACATTTTAAGTGTCTTTTTATTTTAACGTGCTTAAGAAAATCCCTTTTTTACTAACTATTACAACCCTGAAAAATAATATATCCAAAATAAAATACAAATAATGGCAAAAATAAATAAATAAACAAAATAATCGATATGAGAGAGTGGAAATGGTGACCAATCGCACAACTTCCCATGCAAAAAATCACTAACCCTCCAAAGCCATAAATATATCAATTACTCGAAAAATCACACAAAACAAATGAATTAGTATTTATGATAAAATAATTATGGACTTATTCGCACAAACAAAATAGATACAGGTACATGAATATACTATTCAATAGCAAAAACACGTCAGATAGTGCATAAATATTGTAAAAAACAAATAAATGATACAAAAAATACATAAAGGCCTAAAATACCTCAAAATACACTTAGGGATGGCCAAAAAGAGTGAGGGACGGCCACAAAATAAGCAAAGGATGGGACAGAGAGACAGGCTGAGGATGTCCCATCCGTCAATCTGTCTTCCCGTCTTTCACCTCTGGATAGAACCAAAAAATACAAAAAAAAAAAATGCAGAAAAAACATGTAAAAAATATTCCTAGCCCCAAACATGAATTTATATAATTTAAATCATGTCAAAACATGTTATAACAACAAATCATACATAAAATGCAAAAAAAAGGGCATATGTTTACAAAATTAAAAGAGCAAAATTGAAGTTTTATAAATACAACAATGGAGGAATCCAAGGTTTAAGACATGCCTTTTGTCATGCCTCTAACATATTTTACAGTCCAGCGACACACCACATATCAATAAGCATTCATATCATTCACATATGGCAATAAAAAAAACATACTAAACCAATGCTAAATAATCATGTGAACATATGAATAAAATTGTAGAGAGAGAAGGAATAAATGGGCCTAGAATATTACCCTCAGGAGATATTCTGACTCTGTGATGATTGTAGTCCAGATCTCTACTCCAAATCGTGCTCTTTAATTCTAAAAAAAATATGAAATTCATTTGTGTATGTGTGTGTGTTCAAGAAAAATTGATAGAGTTAAGAGTTTAAAAAGAGAAAGAAATTGAATTGTTCTTCTTCTCTAAAGGTGGCTTCCCAAAATAATCACTACAAAAAAATTAAGAAATAGCGATGAAAATTAACAACCGAATTTGTTAAATTTTCGTTGCTAATAAAAATTAGCAACAAAATATTCAATTGCAAATTTGACGGTTGGTATTTTTTAGCAACGAAAATTGTTTCCATTGCTAAATTTAGCAACGGAATTAGAATTTTCATTGCTATTTTTATCAATGAAATTAGAATTTTTATTGCTATTTTTAGCAACAAAATAGAAATTTGATTTCTATTTTTAGCAACTGAAATCAATTTTCGTTGCTATATTTAGCAACTACATAAAAATTTTGTTACTATTTATAGCAACCGAAATCAATTTCCACTGCTATTTCTAATAACCGAATTAAAGTTTTCATTACTAAATTCGGCCAGTATTAAAAAAATTACGATGAAATTGTCTTCACTATTCCGTCACCAAATTATTATTGATTTTTTACACAAAATTACTTTTACTTTTGAAGTTAGAAAATCAATATTTATGCAGAAGCCTATATCTGACAATTGAAATAAAAGTGCACCTGCAATCATCCATTGTTGTACTTAAGACATTTGATGACACTTAAATACAAATATGACAAGAAAGAAAAAAAAAATTGACATAAAGGTGATACTGCTTCTATTATATAGGGTATATAATCAGATTTCCGTTAACAGATACATGCATACATGCACATTTTCTCTACAACCCCCTATTAACTCTAAGCTCTATGAAATTGTCAGTCAAAACATACATCCTTTGGTACTTGTTGTCAAAAGATACAAGTTTCCCTTTTTCAAATATCTAGAGTTCCAATGTGCATGAAAATACCAACTACAATATATCCATAAAAGAAACTTTCATGACAAAATAGTAAATTGAAAGCAAATCATACTGCAAAAGGTCATTAAGTGAAAATATAAATGAAGTTGGAATTAAAAAGGTACTTAACATCAATAAAATCAAATAAGTACTCATAGCTGAAACAAATTTTACAATCTTAGCAATCCCTTGCTGCTATCTACATTTATCAGTTACAAGAATTAGCTCAAGTAAACTATAAAACCATAATAATCAATAATTCATAGTAAATGAACACAAATAAAAGAAAAAAAGAAAGTAAATCTTTACCTAATTCAGAACCAGCGAGACGAAGATTCATAATAGTTTGCTTCCATTGCAGGAACTATAGTTTTACTTCCCACTGCAATCTGCATAACCACTAATATATATATATATACATACAATTCTATTATCTAATTTTTAGAGTATCTCTCCTTCCTGTTCATCCCCCATTTAATATCTCCTCGTCATCCACAATACCATCTTTTATGAAGAGAACCAACTGCTCTAGTGGGCTTGCACACTGAGATCCTTCATTCACCCTCTTTGCCAATTCAGCCCCTCTTCTCCCGAAACTGAAACTATAGGATAGAGAACAACCACTGAGCTTCTCAAGTTCCTTCACAATCACCAGGTTCTACTCGATTTCAACAGTTTTTTCCATCTGAACATTAGCCAATCAAGTGCATCACATTAAACTATCAGTTATGTGGATATCGTATTTTAAGAATATAAACATATAGCACCTTCAAAAAACTAATTGGAAAAAGATACCTTCTGCAGTGCAACTCGAGTAGCCTTTCTTTCTCTCTCCCATTGCTTTTTCAACTCTTCTTCTTCCCTCTGTCGAGAGGCAGCTTCTGCAGCTCTGATTTGAGCTTCTATCCAAGCTTTCTCTATGTATAGTAAAATTAAAATCATGAGAACTTGAACATATAGTTGACATCCACTTCAATGTAATTCATGATAGCTTAAACCATATAGTTTGACAAAAGCAAACACTAACTCAAGTACAACCACGCAATCAAAAGACAATCCCCATTAGCTACAGAAAATTAAATGGCTTAAATATTGGAAACCATATAAATCGGCATAAAAACAAAACAAATACCAAGATATATATCAGTATGAACTAAATATGTGTGTGTGTGTACATACATACATACACACACACACACACACACATATATATATATATGTATGTATGTATGTATCTGTACACACAAATATATATGTATACATACAAGTAGTTACACCAAGATTTGTATGGAAAAATCATAGCACATCATAGTCTAAGACCAAGATAATTCCTATTTGACTACTGCAAACCAAAACCACATGTACTGGTTTAAGACCAATGAAATCAAAGACAAAAGTGAATGAGAAGATAAGCAAATTAAGTAATAAAAGAAACAATTGAAATGATTACCCCAGGAACATATGGCCTAATTTCTAGAGGAGCCCACTCATCTGGAACTTTCATAAATTTATCAAAGTCTTCAAACATGTTGACTGCAAAAATGTGTGCTCTGTCCAACTCTTAACCATTTGTTTTCTCCTTAGCGAGCTCAGCTTCCTACAATTGTGAACAATAACTAATCAAACAAAGAATAACACAATCATTTAGTCATAGACCTTGAATATACAATAATTATGATTTATAGAAGGTCATAATTATGCAATATGTTTTGGGATTAACAACATCAATCAAGTGATGAAATTAGAGGCATCTTCCTTTTCAAATCAACTTTTACTTATATTTATTCACTAAATACTTATTTCATTTAACACTTTAACAAATAAATATCTTTGTTGCCATAGATAAATTCAATAAATGCAATCAAAATCACTGTATAGACAACAACTTCAAATCGAAGAGATAATAAAAAATTCAAATATCTTTTTTGCCATTCCTTTATTTCTGCATAAATCAGCATCCCTAGTCACAATCAGGTCCTATATAAGCTCTATTGCTATTACAAATTAAAAATACAGAAAATAACAGCAAGCTAATTCAACCCGAGACTAAACCAAATCTATACATCAAGCCTAATTAGCAGAACCATCTAATGTAAATTGCTAATACAACAGATTCATATATAGTTTGTAACAAGGGCCATTTAGACAGCAAGTGGATTGAATTCAAAGCTGCTTGTAGAGCATGGCTCTCGCTTGATCAACTTCTTGTGACAAAAGGATATAAAAAAATTGCATAAATAAAGAACCAATAATAACTAACAGAGCAAGTCCAACAAATCTTCAAACCCCACAAAATAGGAAATAAAGCACATAGAAATGTGCTTGGCTTGGTTTCAACTTTGGATAATTTTGAATCTGAAGTTTTGTGGGCAGTATCTCTACAGTTTATAGTAGAAAATCTATACCTGATGGAAAAAAAACCATTTTAAGTTCTTCAATTTGTGGATGGAACATCTAAACATTTAAATATTGTGAGGAAGTCTGCAATGACAAGGTAACAGGATTCACAATGTTTCAGGCTTTTTGGAAATCAAGAATATTAAAGACAGCTGAGGAACAACAACAGTGTCTTTTGAAGATATCTATAAGAAGGTTGTTAAGTACAAAGAGCTTTAAGAATCTCTGCACCGAAATTGGCAACCCGATCCATTAAGTTCTACTGTTTTGGATGAATAAAGAGCTATTGTTTATCTAACCAGATTGCTAGCCCAAGAAGAAAGCTTCTATTAGCAGAAGTTCAGGATTCAATGATTGAATTTGCGGATATACTCATACCAAACTCTTTCATAATTCCATGAAATACAGAAAAGCACTTAATAGAATTTCCAATTTGAATAGGTAAGATGTAATTATTCTATTAGAGAGACTGAAATTGAATGTATATAACAATTGGCATTTATATAAAATAACATTGAAAGTTTTTTGAGTAGCACTTATATATAATTAACATTGGAACTTTCTTTTTAGATCTATACAATACTTATATGACATATATTTTATTGTAAGTGTGATAGAGACATGAAATCCATAATTAGCATCTCTATCAAATGGAATTATGATACAGATGGCTAGATTTGTCTTACACATTAATTATTGCCATATTAATTTTAATTTTTTGATCTTTAAGACAAATATAAATGCATTTTCTCATTTTTATTTTTTTATAAGCTAATGGTATTGTTAAATAGAGAAAAATTGCCAGAATACAAAACTTACATAGCATGACTACCTATCCCTACAATTAACTGCAGATGGAATAAAAAAACACCAACCAAGAACAGGATTGACTAATCCCAGAGACAGGATAATCAGTCGAGAACCCAACCTAATGGCTAGTAACAACAATTTGATTTCGGCCAAGAGATAAACAACCAATAAAACAATACAACCTACCCGAAAACAACCGCCTGAAGAGAAAAGGGAGACGGCCACAGAAGACTGAGCACCTTTCCAAGACATAAAAATTCCAGCATCACAGCACAATCAAACCACCAGCAGCAACTACCAACCTTACAGACCCAACAAGTAAAACAACCTCACCTGTCCAACAAACCCAAGGAACAAAAATACTTCTAAACTTATAGAGATACAAGCTCCAAAAGACTTGCTACACTCCGGCACCTGATAATCCCCCATAATACATATAATAAAAAAAGAAAGGCTAAATAAAACTACCAATGCCAAAACAAAAATAGAGCCGCACCAGAAGAATAAACAAAGCCCCAAAACAAAGATCTAGCTGAATCAGCAACAAGAATCAACCAAACTTAAATACCAAGCACTAGTTATCTCTCAATTATCGGCTGCTATGCATCCATTTTGTCATTAATGTATGGCATAGTCTATCATTAATCTATCTTTACAAATAGTTTCTTATATGGCTATTTAATATACTTCACATAAAAATTAAGAACTTTAGGGTTACTAAGACCAACCGAATTATTACTTTTATCTTTTTTCAATTAAATGGAGCTCAACATCAAAATAAGGGAAAAAAAAGGAGAAAGATCCATATGGATGATGTACTTGAATAGAATCAAGTTTGAGCAGCATATCCATGGCTTTCTGAGAAAACATCCCATAATTGAAATGGGATTTACTCGAAAAAGAAGATTTAAGAGAGTTAAAGCTGGATTTGATAAAGCAAGATCCTAAAGCTGACTTAGGGTTCTTGATCTACGAATAAGAAAGGCACGGAAATGGGTCTGGATAACGCGGGCAGCTGCTTCTATAAGCGAATACAAAGGGTGAAAATGCTTATTCGAAACAGAAAAAGTACATAATTGATCCGTTGAAAAAAAAAAAAAGAGATAACAGAGTGGGTTTGCTGATCCTCGCCTAGCTGTTCAATATGCAGTCTTTGCGGCTGAAATACAGGCTCTGGTGATGATTTTTCTGAGTTCGATGTTTGGTAAAACAAGTATGATTATTGGGGAGTCCACTAACCACCTAAATTTAATTCCATGGCTACTTTAGAATTGACTTTTTGAAAGCTGTATATTTAGCAATGGAAATGATATTCGGCAAGAAATTTTCCCTTGGTATATTAGCAATGAAAATCAGTTTTCATTGTTAAATTAGCAATGAAATTTCTTTTCGTAGCTATTTTTCGTTCCAAAATTTTCCCGCCAAATATTGGCACCTTTTTTAGCAACGGTTTAGGTATTTTATTGCTAATTTTCATTGTTAAATTTTGACGTTAAAAATTCCCTCTACTTTTAACAATGAAAAATAATTAAAAAATTTTCCGTTATAAAATCTTTAAAGTTTATCCAAATTTAGCAATTGAATCCATTGTTTTGCTATTTGTTCATTGCTATTTTCAGATTTTCTTATAGTAAATTATTCCCTCTTCCAGCAAACCTTAGATTTGAGTTTTTATACCTAAGGAAGAATTTGAGTCTAACTTAAACTCAAATCTGGAGATAAAATCCTCCAAATTCGAAATAAATCTTAAGATATAAAACTCCCCTTTTTGAAAACCCAAAAAAATGTGAGAAAATTTAGGTTTTGAGCATTGAGGGGCGGCCGTCCCTCATCACTAAACACGTACCTTTTGAGATAGTGAGTCACTTGGTTAGGTAGTTATCATCATCTTGTCGATGCATTAACACTAAATTTGGATATTTGACATCAGTTTGTCGATGTGTTAATCCTGTATTGATTGTCCGACTAGCGCCTGGGGTATGTAAAATTGGGACAAATTAATTAACTCTGATTAGCTCTTAAGGTATGCAGAATCAGGTTATATAAATGAGTCTGATTAGCACCTAGGGCATGCAGAATCGAAATGGTTTAAGACCAACTCCATTGAAGGCGACGAGTCTCCTCTTGTCCAATTAGCGCCTGGGACATGCAGAATTGTGACAAGAACAAAGTTCCGTGATAAGCACCTGGGGCATGTAGAATCATGTAGACTTGATTGCATTTGATTAGTGCCTAGGGCATACAGAATCAAATAGCTGAAAGACGTCGCGAATAGTGCAAGTTTGTCAGCATACAAAGTCAAAATGATACATCGTACTTTGATTGATATTAGAGTCATCATGCAACATCAAATGAGATTATCAAGGCAATGTTTGATTGGTGTCATTCATTAACTGACCTGTTTGGTTGTTCTTTTTGAGAGATTTAGTTGCTCCTTTTTTGAAGTAATGCTCCACTAGGGATGTTTTTGGCAAATATATATATGCCCACTAGAGAATCTCTGAGATGTTAAAAGTCATTTTGGCAAATATGCATCTGCAATGAGTCACTGGGATGCTGGAATCTATTCTGGTATATTCCCTACTGTCTCTTCTCTAGTAGTTCTTTGTTTTTAACATCAGCCTTGTGGCTTTCAATGTGTTTAGATCGAAGCCTCTCACGTTCCAATGGATGGTGATGGTTGCTCTAGTTTATAATGAATGGACACCTGTTTGGGTAATTTTTGGTGGTGAAGGTTGGTGCCTTTATTTTCTTGTTATTGAAAGAGTAAATGTATGCCCCCTTGGTGGGGTTTTGAGTACCTGGTGTGAAAGATATTAAATATTAATGTACTGCTTACTAAATTTGGCTCCTTTTTTTGGTTTTGTTTTGTTATTATTATCTTTTCTTTTGCTTTGTTTTGTCATGGCATGGTTATTTACAAGTCATCTTATTAATTACATGACATTCACATTCATTTATTTTCCAAACATAAAAAGCATAAATAAAATTAGACATACAATGATAAAATAAATTATATACAACTCTGCTTTTATATACATCAAAAATTTTAATAAAGTAAACTCCCTGAATATAAAATAAATCACTATGAGGGCCCTGGTCCTGTTGCTCGGCGATAAGCTAGCCCTGATGGTGGTTTGAATGCTGGTGGCCTGAAAGGTTGGACTAGAGTCATAACCTGAGGTACTGGAGGTTGTTGCTCTCCTATCTACTCAAATACAAACCTGAAGCATGGCAGCACTGATGTCAAAGGCTGCAGGATATGTGTTATCACATCTGCTAGCCTCTCTGACCCCTACCCTGCTTAAAGGACTACTGAGGAATGGTTCTCTAAATACCTCACCAAATCTTCCCTTGGGTACCCGATGTACCTTCTCAATTGCTGGTCAATCTCCGTCACTGTCTCTCTGGCCTTGGGAACCTCTGTCTCAATACAGGTGCCCTGATCTCTGAGCTGAGTGAGAGAGTCAATAACCACTTATAAGGATTCATCAAATTTGCTACCCGCGACCTGTATGTCTACCCTGAGGCTTTGTACCTCTACCTATAAGGTCTAGAGAGATTGTACTGCCGTAAGGATGGTCTATAATGTTAGCTTTTAGTGTCTGCTAGATACCTCCAATGCTGCCAACCTCATGCAGAAATCATCTAATGGAGTGGCTGAAGGTGCTTGGGCTGGAGATGGTGGAACATGAGGTGGAGGTGCAGTCGAGGTAGATGCCCCCGAATGTCCATAAGGTGGAAGAGCGGTAGAAGATGACACTCCCGGATGTCTATAAGGAGAAAATCTCAAAGTCAATGACCTTTGTTGTTTGATGGGAGATTTGGGCCATACCGGTGTCTATGGCAATCCACCCCAAAAGTCATACAGGCTAATTTGCATGTCAAATGCATAATCAAATTTTGTCCTTACCCGCTATGGCTCCTGTGACCTACAGGGCTCATCCACCTAGTCATCCCACTAAAGCGGTTGCCTTGGAGGCACCTGAGGCTCTGCTGGTGCCTGACTCTGGTATTCTTGCTCTACCATTGCATTCAAAACTATGGGGTCAAGGCCACATCTTTCTCGGGTCTTTGGCACTATAAACAGTTTATACTGACCCTCCTGCCCATCTATGGGCTTCACCATGCTCATAGTAACTACCGCCTGTAGGTCAATGTGAATACTCTCTAGGACGGGGTCTCCAAACTCCTCCTATCTTGCTCCTAGAGATAATAATAACCTCGTAATAACTCCTCCCACACATACCTACGTCCCAGGCGTTGTGCCTATCCTGGTCAACGTCACGATGATCTCATGAGTGATGTTTATGTGGTGGCCCCCCTGCATCCCCCATAGACTAGTGATATCCATCGAATTAAGGTTTCTTAGACTCCCAATACGTCCAAGGTATGAGGCAAATAACACTTTCTGAAGGTACCTATATATCTGAAGAGCCAACATCGTGCTCTTCACCTTATTCGAATCATAGATGGCCTCTAGTAATGTCACCAACCTCCATCTATCCCTATCCATCAATCTAGAGGGTGTGACTGTGCCTGGTCTACTAGGAAGTCCCATGGCATCTGCAAATCTACACCTAGTGATGTTATACTATATCCCTAAGGCTCTGAATTGTATAGCCCTTTTCTAGGTGTTTGACCACCAATATCTCCCATACTACAAGGTAGCAAAGACCTCCTGAATGACGTTCGGATATGTCCTATATGCCAAGATAAAGAAATTAGTCCATCTTGCATTGGCTAAGAGCCTTGTACTAAACCTAGCCTAAAGCTCGGTATCTCGTAACCTGCTCGGGTATCATGTAAGCTAGTACTAGTTGGGATGGTTGGGGACATTCTGTCCTTTGAGGCATCTTGCAAGAAATGTTATATGTTAGTCTAAAGTTGACTTAAGTTGTACGCAAATCAAAATGTCAGAATTTATGAGAATCTTGATATCATTTGAACTAAATATTTACGGCTAACTACATAAGAAGTGCTTGACGCATACATCAATCATGCACGTAAAATGAAGTAAAAACATATATTATATGCTTTATAAGAAATTAAATTTTGGCAACATTTCGGCTAGGAATGTGACTGCTCCCTGTATACAAACAACACATAGGCTGTCATAACCGCCAATATAACTATATTTCATGTTTTTTGAAAAATTTTGACAAAATTTCAGCAACATTCTGGCTAAGAATGTGACTGCTCCCTGTACAAAAGACATTTAAAATAAAGTAGCACAATATTATTTTTTACAATATTTACAGGTTTTAATTACATTTTACTACATACAAGTATCCAAAAGTTTAAAAGGAGAAGACTTGTGATGTTGAACCATCTTGGCCAGAATCCTTTTTACATTCTTAATTGTTGCTTCAACTGCTCTATTTGCCTAAGGTCTATAAGGAGAAGACTTGTGATGCTGAACCCCATACCTAATAAGCATTTGTTTGGTTTCACCTGAAAATTGTAACCTATTATCCGAGACCACATGATGAGGCAAACCATATCTATATATCAAATTCTTCTCGATGAACTTGGCCATATCCTATGCATCTACCTTTTTTAAAGATTCAACTTCTACCCACTTGGTGAAATGATCAATGGCCACTATGATGAATCTATGCCCATTTGATATAGGTGGATGGATCATTTGTATAATGTCTATTCCTCAGGCAGTAAAAGGCCTTAGCGATATGAGGTTACACAATTCAGAAAAGGGTAAATGTCTCAAATTTGCATACTATTGGCACAGCTGGCACTCTTTGAGATACTTAGAATAATCAGTGTCCAGTGTGATCTAAAAGAAACCCTACCTTATAATATTTTTTGCCAAGGCTAGGCTATTCATATGGGCTCCACATACTCCTGCACGTAATTCCTCTATTACCTTCTTTGCTTCCTTCTCGTCCAAACACCTCAGTTAGATTCCATCAGGCTGTCTCTTATAGAGCACTCCCCTTACAATAATGAACTGAGTTGACAGCTTACAAATCATCCTCTAGTCCTTTTTTATTACTTCCTCGGGAAACACTGACTTTTCTAGGTAATTCTAGATGTCATAGTACCAAGGCTTTCCGTCATCCACCTCGATATCCATAATTTGTTCCTTTTCAAAGCATGGCTTATCGAACATGGACACTAAGGTAGCCAATGTATTTGCCAACTGATTTTCTTCTCTGGTCACATATCCAAGGTTACAAACCTTAAATAACTGCTCAAAACCTTCAGGTATCTAAGATAAGGCAATAAACATTCTTCCTTCGCTAACCATTCACCCCTTTCTTGGTAAATTACTAGAGATGAATCTCTAAACACTTATATAGACTTTGCACCCATGAACAGTAAAGTTTCTAACTAGAAACTGCAAGCTTTGTACTTTGCTTCATTGTTAATGGCTTTGTATCTTAACTTTCTAGCTAATGGCATCCTTTCTCCTTTCGAGGTAACCAAGATCACTCCTACTCCTGCTCTTTTATTATTCATAGCTCCATCGAAGTACATCTGCTAACCCTACATGGCTGCACCATTATGGCTAATACATTCTCATCAGGAAATTCATAAGTCATCTTTTTACCTTCTAAAGGTTAATCAGCTAGGAACTCTGCTACTGCTCTTCCTTTAATGGTTTTCCTAGTGATGTATTCTATGTCAAATTCGTACAGGAGAATCAACCACCTTCCTATCTTTCCTAACAACGAAAGGGCTTCTTGTAAGTATCTAAGGGGATTCTACTTAGCCAAGGCTTTTATCCTATAAGAATAGAATTAGTATCTCAACTTATTTGATGCCCATATAATTGCCAGAAAAATATTTTCAACTTCTACATACTTTGCCTCATAAGGGAGAAACTTCTTATTGAGGTAGTATATTGCATACTCAATCCTAAAATCATCCTTTTATGCCATTATAGCCCCCACTGAACTATCTTCTATTGCTAGGTACAAAATCAAAGGTTTTTCTGTCTGAAGTGGTCTCAATACTGGCAAATGTAGCAGGTATTCCCTGATAGTATTGAAAGCTTTCTAACAATCCTCATTCCAGACTACGGGTTGATCTTTCTTGAGTAACTTGAAGATTGGTTTGTAGATCGAAGTTAACTTGGTAATAAACCTACTTATGTATTGGATCTTGCCCAAGAATCCTCTAACTTCTTTTTCCTCCTAGGGTACTGGCATTTCTCTAATGGCCTTTACCTTGTCAAGATATACTTCTATACCTCTCTAACTCACTACATGGTCTAGGAGCTTACTTGAAGTGACTCCGAATATGCACTTTTTCGGGTTGAGGCGTAGATTGTACTTACTAATCTTCTGAAAAAACTTTTCTATTGCCTTGAAATGACCTTCCTTAGTAATTAACTTGATCATCATGTCATCCACATACACCTCTACTTCCTAGTAGACCAAGCCATTTAAAATCTTATTAGCCATTCTCTAATAGGTAGCACCTACATTTTTAAGTCCAAAAGGTATGACCTGGTAGGCATATGTCCCCTACTCGGTTATAAAAGTTGTTTTGAGCCTATCCACTATCTTTTTTAAAATTCGATTATATCCAACATATCCATCCATGAAGCTGTACATGGCACAAGCGGCTGCATTATCAACCAGCACATCTATATGAGATAAAGGAAAATCATCCTAAGAATAGGCTTTGTTCAGGTCTCTATAATCTACATAGACTCTTACCCTTCCATCCTTATTTACTATAGGGACTATATTTTCCAACCACATGGGGTATTAGACTCCCACTAAGAACTTAGCCTCTATTTGCTTTCTGATTTCATCTTTAACCTTTTTAGCCCATTCTGGCCTAAGTCTTCTAAGCTTTTGCTTAACTAGTTTGTACCATGGGTATGTTGAAATAGCATGTTGAGCGACTTCTCGATCTATTCCTAACATGTCTTTATAGGTCTAGGCAAATACTTTTTTATATTTTTTCAATATTCTCTTAATTTTTTTCTCTTTCTTTGGGAGTTATGTCTAATGCCAATAAAATTTCTTTTGGGTTTTCTTTAGTTTTGAGATTAAATTAACATGTGTTTGTTGAGTTAATGTCAAATATAAATACTTTATGACCATGATCATGTATATTGAAATCAAAAGAAACATCACACAAGTAGGCAAAATTATTCATCTCATTAATATAATTAGAAGAGCAGACATTGTTCTCATAAAAAAGATTAGGAACATAAACAACATCAATAAAAGTGTCCTCTCTAATCTCGTCAACATTAGATGTCTCTCCAGCCTCTAGATTAGCTTTGGGTGATTCTTCGACCTGTATTTTCCTTTTGCCTTTCAGCTAAGTAGCAAACAGTTATTCTATCATGACTTCCTCTGGCTTTTTTTTGTCCCAAGTTGAATGGTGTAACAGAATTTTTTCATCCTAAAAACCCTAAACTAGTTTGATGATTCCATATTCCCAATCGAAGATATCATTAAATAGCTCAAACCCTGACACTAACTCACCCCTTATCATCTGAGGCTCATTCTCTCCATAATAAAGACAAAAGCCTGAAGCTGGTACAAAAATTTGAGAAATATGAGGAATCCCTTTCATTGCTTCTTTTCCTTACCCTTCTTACTAGAGCCTATAATCGCTTTTAATCCTTTTGACTCTTAACAGTTGCAGAAATTCTTGAGAATTCTTGCCTAAACTAGTACCAGGCAAGAAATTCATCTTTTTAAGCATATTAATTACTTGGGGGTAGTCAGAAAGGCTACCCTCAGTTTCTTCATCACTAATAACCACCACGTGAAACCCACTAAATGGTTGTTTGGCTATTTCAAGCATAGATACCTGATTTTCCCTCGATGCTTTAATAGTAACCACTTAACCATTATGAGGAATCTTAATCATATGATGCAAAATGGATGGTACTCCTTCCAGCTTATAGAACCACGGTCTCCTGAGAAGTACAGAGAAATTTGCTGGAATAGGCAAAACTATAAACTTAACTTTAGTCTCAATATGCCCTATCTTCAGCATAGTTTTAAATGTCCCAGCAGCTTGCCTCTTAGAGTTGTCAAAGGCAAAAATAGTCAGATCATATTTACTTAACATGCTCTCTTTTAATTCGAAAGCTAAAATTGCCACCAAAAGGTAGACATTAATGGAGGATCCATCATCTATCATCACATAAGCCGTGTGCTTTTTATTAACCTGAGCCTTGATGTATAGGGGACGATTATGATTCCTTCCTTCTATAGGCAAGTCAACATCAGAATACACTATATTGTCCTCAATTTCTCCCTTAACAAAATCCAGCAACTCAGAGGGCAAGATTGTGGTAGCAATAGTAGCCTCACTCAATGCCTCCACCAATTTTTATCTATGCTAAGGAGACTGACTCAACAAGTGTCAAATACTTATTTGAGCCCGTGTCTTTTTCAGTTGTTTGATTATCTGATCATCCTCAATTTCCTTCTCTGTAGGAACTACAATAGGAGTTGTCTCCCTTTCGATCTCCGGGGCCACTCTTTCACTCCTCATGACTACCTTAACTTTCTTTTCTTCCTTTAATTCCTCTTCACTCTCATTGGCTAAACTTTAGATATCAATTGGCACCAAAACCCCTTCATTCTCACTTTCTATAGGAGTATCCCAATAGCCAATCATAGAAACTGGCCAATTTTCTTCAACCGTCTTTGTTACTTTTTAGGGTTGGATGAGTAACGGCCAAGTACTCATTTCTATACAGATCCTTCATCACATACCACTCAGGTAAGCTTAACCCAATCATATATACTAGAGGGGGCACAGCATTGTAACCTATCTTCTTCTTCTTATCTCTCTTCTCAGGGTCTAAAATTTACTTGCATAATGACCGATAGGTCACCATTTCATATACTATTTGGTACTAGACTTGGGCTGGTGGGTCTCCTTGACACCTTCCTATATTGAGTGAACATAAGGCATGTTTTAGGATAGCATCGAGGTTAAAAAGGGATGCATAACTTAATTCTAAGGCTTTAAGATGAATGCGAGAAATGTAATTTAGAAAGGAGACATGATTAACGAATAAAACCCAACTATAAATTACTTAACCAAAATGTTTTTCGGAGTAAGATCTCTTTGTTCCCCAGTGGAGTCGCCACTGTGACGCACATTGAAGCCTACTGTTCACTTTTGGGTTCGCTCTCAAAGGCTCACTTTTAGGGCCCAAGACCAAAAGGGGCTCGCTTTTAATCATAAACTAGCCATTTTACATTAAAAAGGATTAAGCCCAAATTATTACTAATGATCAACCCATGAAGGCATCTACTAGTAGGCTCAAAGAGCCAGCTGTCATAGAGTCGCCACTCAATAAAATGTTGGTAATTGATTCTTGACCTTATTTTGATGCCCAACCAGAGACTGATGTTCAAGACATCCCTCTTATTAGGCATTTTAGTTAGGTGTTGACTTATAATTGAGTTTTAAAATTAATCTCCTCTCATCTCTCACACAATGCACGCAATGGAATTTTAAGCATCACATTCAATAAAAAAAGCAGTAAATAAATACTTAAAATAAAATCCTACTTAGGAATTATTACAGAGGCAAATTATCCCAAAGAATAATACAAAATAAAATCAATATACATACATAAAACGAGCTATTGATTTAATTTGGAAGCATTGGCTCCCTTATGCATATTTATAAAAAGGCTTTTATTACATTATGCGAATTTGGATTAAAAAATTAGACATTGGTCCATGTTTTGTAAAAAAACTAATTGTTGTCGCTAATGTAGCAAAATACTTGCATGCGGTTGAATATTAGTTTCATTCATATAACTATATTGGCAAGAATATTATTGTCACTAATTAGCAAGAACATTGATATAGTTAAATTGGCGAGAATATTATTGTCACTAGGTTAGCGTGAACATTGTTGTCCAATTCAGCGAGAACAATATTGTCTCTAATTTACAAACTTTATTTCATGCACTAAGTGAATATTAGGGAGAACATTGGTGTTGCTTGATTAGCATGAATATTATTGTCGCTAATTGATGAAAACAATATAGTTGCTAAATTGGCGTGGATATTATTATCGCTAATTTAGCAAAATATACTAGTATATAGTAATAGAGTCACTATAATAGTTTTACTAGCAAAAATTAGATAATTAGTTAGAATTATGTCTTACTATTTTTAAATAATTTTAATTCCCAATATTTAAATTTCATCTACATGTAGATAGATTATTTATTTTAATAAATTTAGCTAGTACATTTTTTACTAATAAAAATTAGATAAAATAAATTATTTTTATTTAAATTAATTAAATTAAACTAAATTGTTATATTTACATTCAATAATATCAATTATGATTAATTATTATAAATTACATAATAAAATAACTAAACTGCGAGGACATGGCTCTCCCAGAATAAGCTTGAAAAAATCCTGTCGCCAATTTTGGGAACCAATGTTCTAGCTAATTCCCTCAAAATTTTGAGCGGGATAAAAATAGTTGTAGCGGGATTCATTTTTTCCAAGTCCCTAAAAACTTACCTTCTGTGCCGCCGCCCTCTTACCCTCTCCCTCTCTCCCTCTCTCGTTACCGGAGATTAGGGATTTGGTCTTGTGCGCTGCATATTGCTCTATCCCGCTCCCTCTCGATTTTTTTCCCAACAGTAATCTGTTGATTTTTGAAAAGGATCCAAAAGTCACCATCTGCTGATTCAGTTTCAGTCTATAATCAATAATGACGGCGAACCTAGGCTGCGTGATCGTTGCCATCGATGGTGTATTCAGTGGACAGCCACAACAAGAAAACGATAGTAGAAAGAGCATGAATAAATGAGAGGTGTCAATACCTATTGACGGTGTTAGAGTAGGTGGTGGAAGGTTAGATTCGTTCAAGGCCCATCAGCGGATTTTTCAACCCATTAACACCCTTTTATTTTTTCTTCGCAAATTTGCTCTCTTCAAGGACAGTTCATATTTTCTTTCTCTACGTCTCTTTTTCTAGGTGAGTTTTCATCCCTCTCTTTCTGTTCTTTTAATAGATTATTACGTTTGTTTGCTAAAGATCTCAAATCTTTGAGCTTTTTAGCTTTTGAGTTTCGATTTCTTGTAAAATGAGTTGGATTTGTGCCTGAATCTGGTTCTTTGGGTCTAGATCTGATTTGGATTTTAGCTATTTGTTTTTTCTTTTTAATAGCACAGTGGAATACGTTGCTTGTGATTTTGGCATTGGATAACTATTTCCCTCAATCTGAATGATGGGTCATGAACAAGATTCTCAAAAATCTTTAGGTGAGTGTTTTCAGTATGCTTATGCATCTATTAGCCAATAAATGAGAATTGGTTTTCTAATCCCATTTCACCTGTTTATGTATCGTTGATCCTATATCATTACATAATAATCTTCTCTATGCCTCTTATGTGTGCGTTTGCGTGGTTAATTAATGTTTCTTCACTTCAGAATCAACTATACTATCGTTATTCCTTGCGTTCTATGCTTTGTATGAATAAGCTCCGAGATCCTTATTTCTTCCTCCCCCCCCCCCCCCCCCCCCCCCCCCAACCCCCCCACCTTTTCTTTTCTTAGTGTTATGCTCTTGGGTTTCTGCTTTGGACGATAGTGCTTTTTACTGAATTTAGTTATATATTTATTATATGATGTTTTTCTCTTGAAGTTTACTGACCGATTCATTCTTGTCCAGAAAAAAGAAAATAGCAAGAGGAGGGAGGATATTTTAGCTAGGAAAAGCAAAGATGAACTTGTGCTCATAAACATTGTTATTAAGTTGTGTTTAAGTGACTTTAATTTTTAATGAATTATGCTAGTAAATCTCAAGAATTTGCATTATCTTTCACTAACACTTGTACACAATAAAGCGGGGAGTTGTACAATTGCTTTTGGGTTCAAAGTGGACTTTGATAATTGGTTAGTTAGCTATATGTTTTTACAGGAATCTTTCTTTCATTCACGTTTTGTTTTCTTTTATTTGTATAGATAATGCCTTAATGTACCTCCTCCACTGCTTAAAGCACTTATTTACCTCTCTGTTTCTTTGATAAATTGGAGTATAGCAAAGTCAGGTAGCTATCTCAAATCTTATTCCTTCCATCAGAATTCCCGCTCTTGTAATCAGGTAGCTGACAATTTAGCTGACATTTTCATCTTTCTGTAACCTTCCTGCTAATGAGTGAAATGCCACTAGAACCTCACTTAGATGTTTGGTTTGTATAAATATGAATTACCACCCTTCCATGATAGCATTCTTTGATTTAAAATAGTGGATGAGATTTTAGGCTGAATGCATCTATAGGCTCCTGTACAGGAAAAAAGGCCATCTAGGAGTGTCAAACTTTTCAAAAAACCAAACACCTAAACTTGCCTAGCGCAAATAAATTTCTATATTGAATTTTTTCTTCTTTTGAACGATTTCCATTAATTACCTGCATTTTTCAATTGTTGCAGACAGTTCCATTCTTGACGTACTTGTTGAAGGGTTCTGCTGATTTTATTAGGCCTCGTGAAGAAAGCATATGTAAAAGCATTGCCAATATACTTGTTACATGTTCTGACTCTGTAACTACAAGAAAGGTAAAAGAATTTTTATTAGGACCAATCTGTTGTACTCAATTGCACGGAACTTCCATTTTTATTCTATCTCATGATCACTAATATAATGCTTTCCTGCCGTATCCAATTTTATTGATTAATTTAAAGTATATAGTTTAGTACTCTACAAGTATTTTGTCGTCAATTTTGAGCTCTCCATGTCTTTTTATGCAGTCCATTTCATTATTTGACTATAATTAGCTTGGGATTAAGTTGATTTTTCTGTGCTTATTTTGTTTCACTCTTGGCTGGTTCTAGGTGCTGACACTGTCATCTTGTCTGCTCAATTGTTGATGATCAGAACCACAGAGGCATTTCACATGCTTTTGCTGCAACAAAATTTACTTAAATGAAAATGTGTAAGTGTACATAAGGAGTTATTTATGAATATTCATCTCTAGTGTATTTCCTGGCCTTGAACCGTGTTATATGTGGTCCATTTTAAGCACTGCGGTTGTTTTCTCATGGAATATAGGTGCTGACTAGATGAAGTGTCCGTGCTTATGTTGATCCCACGATAATTTTCTTTTTTGTTAACATTTCTGAGCATTTTTTCTTTTTGAAATGTTGAATTATATATATTGTCTTTCCCATATTACATTTATTATATAAACTCTAAAGAATATTAGCTAAAAAAATGGAGAACTGAGAGTCTGTTGGGATCAGTTGGAAAGTCTACTGAGTAGAACCGAGAGCAAATGTAGAGCAGAAAGAAGTATTGTGGACAGGGGAGAACAATGAGAAGAACGAATTTTAAAATTAAGAGAAGAAATATCTCAGTTATGCTTTGAAAAGACTGAACAACTCCACATCTTTATTTTTTATTCTTAAAATTTGGCATAAAAAATAATGCTATTTCCGGACAATTGTAACTGCCCAGGTCTAAGAATTTTGGATTTGTTGATTGCTTGGGTCAGATCCTTTCATTTGTAAAGATGTATTTGAAGGACTCACATGACAAGAAACCATGTGAAATTCATTGACATACCTTGTTACTTTCTGTTGAATAATGATTTGGACTTATTTTAACCTTACTCTTGTAGGTTGAAAAGTCTTCCTGCTGTCAAAATGAGTTTGCAATAGGCTGCACAGCCCAAATCTTACGTTAATGGATTTAGTGCATTAAATAATTCATTGTAATTAGTGATGAGTGGTTGCTAGTCATTACATAGTATTCATGGCTTAATCCATTAAATGCAGTACAATTAACTAGCTATTATTTAAGAACTTTAATCACATATATAAGTTCTTTAAACTCGAATGTACTCGTTACAATTTACCATTTATCTTTCCATACACTAATTTAAGTATCAGTTGTTTTTTTTTAACTGAAAATTAGTTGAATTTTTTTTAAATGATTGAAATTATTAACGGTTATTATTTAGATGCAGTGAGTGTGGAAGATAATTAAAGATAAATACATTTGTTTAAATATCAAAGTACATATAGATAAAAATGATTTTGTATATATGTATTTATTAGAGGTGAGCATGGATCGGTTAATCAGTCTGTTATATTTGGTTAATTAGTTTATCGATTTCGATTTTTTTGATTTGGTTAATTAATATTTTTCGGTTAACCATTAAAATTTATAATATAAAATAATAAAAAAATTAGATAAAATTAAAATCAATTTTAAAATTAATTTAATATAAAAATTATGAAATAAAAATAATTTACTAGTCAAAATTTATGTTGTATAAATTAATAGTTAATATTATAAAATAAATTTAATATTTGTTGAAAATTAATATATTTGATTTTAAGTCAAATAAAATTTGGATAATATTAAATGTTATAACATAAATTTTAAAATATAATAAAATATAATTAAGTGTTATTAAGTAAAATATGAATACCAATACATAATAAAAAATAATATATATAAAAGTTAATTGGATATTATATATAAATATTATTATATCATTAATGAAATGGCATCATATAAATTTAATTTAAAGTATTATATAAATTTTATAGAAAAATATAAAAAAATTAAGTTATAAAAATAAAAATATAATTTAAATATATTTAAAGTATTATTTTATGTAAAATTTTAGAACGAAATAAAAAAAAATTGAATATATATATATATCGGTTAACTGTAGACTAACAGTTAATCGGTATTTAAAAACGTAAATTGTAACCATTAACAAAAAATATAAAATTTTAAAATCGTAACTGAGTCTATTAAATTGATTAATCATAAAAATTAATTTGATTTCGAATCGATTTTACGATTAATTATATTTTCATTTTTTTTTGCTCACCCATCCAAAAAAAATACAAAGAATGCAAGAAAGAATTATGCCAACAATGAAGGAGTGCATGTATAATTCAACGTTCAAATATAAAAGGTCTTGTGTACAAAGGAACTGAACTAGTTTAGAAACATGACATGTGTGTCATGTTGTATCTACATTTAGTGCTTACTCATTGCCACCATCACTAGACTATTGCTGTTGCCACTATCGTTGCTGCCACCATCATACTGCTACTGCCATTGTCACTGCCGCCTCTACCGTCGCTGTCATCACTATCACCATATTATGATTTTTTTAATGTAATATATTTTAAATTTTGAATTTTATTAAATATTAATAATTAGATTATATATATGTACAATATGTATTAATGGATATTAGAATAATTTTTAAAAAATAAATAGAAAAATAGTTTTTAAACAGTTTTTGAAAAACAAATAACAAAAACTAAAAATAGTTTATGGATTTTAAAAAATAAAAAATAAAAAAAAATATTACCAAACACACCCTTAACCATTTTTTTCGGTTCGGTTTCGGATCAATTTTTCGGATTTTCTTGCTTAGCCCTATGAAACAATATATGTTACTATAGATAAAGTCTATCAAACGGTTAGCTTTTCGGTTTATCTAACTTTAAATTCATCTTGGCGAAAATTTAAATTCCCTGATCCCCGTATCAAGACTAACTAAACTGTAATTTATTGATTATAAAACGTATGTTTTAGCTTAACATTTGTTTTGCAAATACTCTCTCCGTTTTTTTTATGTGTCATTTTTGAGTAAAATCTAAAATCTATTTATTTGTCACTTTTAAACTTTAAATATAATTTAATTTGATTTTTCAATTTATTTATTTTTTCAATAAAGTTAGAACCAATTAGATTTGATAATTTAGTCTTAATTATGCAATTTAATACTAAATTTAAGTCTATTTATTATTTCTTAATACTAGTGAAAACAATAAAAATGACAAATAAAAAAGAATGAAAAAAAGTAATTCTTAAGCTTTTATATTAATTATTTAATTATAATATTAATCACCATTTATTTATTTTGCAGGCGAAAAAAATAGCATTTCTTGGAAGAAGTATTAAATCCGGTAAACAAGTTCAAATCTACAAATTGAATCATTATTTTTTAAAAGAGTTTTGAGTAATATTTTTTGGGGACTTTTTTTTAATATTAATTGATAAAGTCTAAAATATCTTTATCTTGTAAGAAGTAGAGCTGACAGTTGAAGGACCGATCGGATGGATAGACCTGCAAAAAGGAGTGCCCGATCGGACCCAGGCGTTAGCATTCTGAAGCTTAAGTTAGTAGCTTTTAGAGAAATAATGCTTAGAGACAGAGTCTTAGATATTCAATACCTGGAGCCATTGTGTTTTAGGCTATTTATAGGAGTTTTTTGGAGGGGTACTTAAGTACCTTGAGGAGTGATAACTGGCAATTGGAGCAGGTGAGCGACAATGTGACAGGGAGCAGGTGGAGAGTATGGGCATTGGCTTGTGTCAGTGGGTTGATAGGATATGCTGTCCCATTAGTTGAATCGGACATCACGCCTTGCCGTGTTATCTTCCAACTCATGCTTTGCCTTTTTGCTACTAGGCTTGGGCCCTGCCAAGCGTTGTTGGGCTAACCTAATTGGGCCTAAGGAAATGTATTTTTCATAGTTATCAATTGTCCCCCCTCCAACGGATCCGATCGGATGATGTATTGGTTTATTATTTTGGCAGGATCTTTCAAATTGGCTTGAATCTGATAAGTCGCACATGTTCATTTCAGCCGTTATGCATTTATTGCTGATGCGCATGCCGAGAGCGATGCCTCATTTTTCAGAACCGCCATAATGATTTGGAGACGCGTGGCTGTTATTCAATCGTTGAGGCATTTGAAGAGTTCTAGAAGTTTTTGAATCTATAAATAGGTGATTTTTGGGGCGACTTCTTTATCCTTTTATCAATTCTTAATAGAACTCTGCCAAATTCTATTTGTGAAGTTTGTTTTTTCCTATGCAAAAAGTTTTTGGGCTTCATACTTCTTCGAAGATTCAAAGATTTCATCATTTTCTCCCAAGGATATTATATTGCACAAGTAAGTGGACAACTCCTACCTTTAATTTTTCTTCATTTTTCATAACATCATCATTATTCCTCCCCTTCCGTGAAATATGGTTTCGAGCAACAATCAGTCTATAAACAGGGGGTTTCTTGAAGCTTAGAAAGGTTATGAGACTGCGGCTCGCCCTTCAGAATTCGCATAGAAGTGGATGGCTAAGATTTTTTTTTCACGATATGATTTCTCAACAGAGATCCTTGTGATGGCCTGCCCTAAGTCCATGGCAACGACCTAGGGACCTTTTGGTTGTGAAGACAATGAACGGCTTATTTTTCGTTTATAGAGGTTGGGTGCGGGGTCAAGGCTTCCCCTTAACGCCTTCAAAATTGTAATTCCTAAATGCTATAGAATTGTCCTTGGTCTTTCGAATGGATGGAGATCAATGCTCTGCCTCAAGACCCGGCCATAGAGGAAGTTGTTCATTGTATTGTCTTCCATGTAAGGCTTTGAAGAAAGATTTTTCTTTTGTTAGGGGTGGCTGGAGGACTTGCTACGTATATAATCCGATCGGATGTAGCTACTGCCTTCGAAAGACCAAACGTTCGGTCGGTCTTTGTAGGGAGTGATGTCGAAGACACGAAAAATCATATAATTCTAATTATCTCCTTGGCAATCTGATTGGGACTTCAGTCTCAGATCATGAGAATCATAATTAAGTGCATATTGAACATCATGCATTGCATGTTTATGAAATCTACATCGGCTGGAGAGAGTACTTATCTTTTATTTTTGTGACGCAGTTACAAGCGTGATGGCTAAGGGAGACGATGTTGCTAAGCAATTGGCTGACCGAGCTAAGGTAAAGATGGAGGCAAAACATGCAGCCAAGGAAGAGAGGAAGTTGAAGAAGAGAAAGCTTATATCTTCTTCAGAAGTGCAAGCTTCTACGCCCTCTGCCAACACTCCGATCTCCAGTCCCCCTCAGCCTCTTCCGATTTCTATTGCTGCACAGCCTTTATCAGAGGGTCAGCGCCCCCTTCGACATTTTTTTATTGAGGGACGAAATCGATTTAGAGGAAGAACATCTAGTTCTACCTCAAACGGGATCAGCTAAAACCAACGTGCCCCTAGTAGGTGAAACTGCACAGAGGAGAGCCGAAGAGGCAGCCAAGAGGAAAGCTGCCAAACTGGTGGCTGCTGCGGATGCTAGGGTTGCCGTAAGGGGCAAAGAACCCCTTTGGGATGAGTCTGATCGGAGCGTCGCTGTAAGAATTTTCGAAAGGCATGCTACATTGCTAGGAGAAATTTTAAAAAGTCAATTTGGCAATGGCTGATCCATTGAAAATAGGGCGGTGTCAAGCTTTTTGTGCCGAGGCATGCTCCAAGAGGGTGATTTTAAGGCAATGAGATATCCCAACATACTGTCCTGAGAATGCATTCTTTTTTAACAGCAAAGTCTGAAGGTATTTTTTCAAAATGTTCGCTCTAAACGACCTTTCTTCCCGTTATCCGTTATCTTCTTAATTACTTAACCCTTCTTCTTCTTCTTATCTGAATTTTAGTTGCTAAAAAAGGGTTTGCGCTTGCACGAAGTGGCCTACTTTTGTCGAGGGCTACGGAAGGATGTTGATCGGGTTAGGAGGAAAGTAGAGGTCAAATATAATTCCGTGAGAAAGGAGTCTCTTCTTGCCCGATCGAAAGTTGAAAAGCTGAAAAATGAATCCGCTCGTCTTTCTCAAGATCTGAAAGCTCAACAGAAAAAGGTCAACCACCTTAAAGGGGATGTAGCTCGCCTGACAGTCGAGAGTGCCTTAGGGAAAAAATTTGAAAAAGAGGCGACCAGACTGAAGGGCGAGTGCACCCGTTTATCTGCTGAATGCTCTAAGGCTAAATTCAAGCGTGATCTTCTGCGTGGGGAGCGGGATTCATTGCAAGATGCCTTGGAAAAAGAGAGGGCGCAGAGAAGGAAGATTGAGGAAGAATTTTCTACCCAAAAGGAATATATCTTGGATCGACTAAGAGAAACCTAGGGAAGGTTGCTGACTCGACTAATTTATGAGGCTAGCATGCATTTTCTTGAGGCTGATCTCAGTTGGATGGATGATCCGGGTATTTTGCCTGATCCTCTAGTGACGATGATCATGAAGTCCCACAAGACCCTGTATTGTCTCAACCAAACGCCGGTGCAGAGATCAGATTTAAGGTTGTAACTTTCTTATTGATAGAGAATGCTTCTAGGAAAATAGCAAAATCTCCCAAACCTCTTACTGAAGCTACTATGGGGCCTTCTTCTAGTGTAAAGATAGTAAACATAGAAGCGTAGTTTTTCATTGTACTGATTTTGATCCCGTTTTGTAAGAATTATTCATATATAATATTTGATCTTCCTCTCAGTTGCATCTATAGACTGCAATTCTTATTTCAAACAGTATTAATCATAAGATTAGTTAAGAGGAAAATATTAAATTGACTGAGGAGAAATGTGTAAATCACCTATGGAGAATGTATGAAATTGGCTAAGGAAGATACTCCCTGAACTTCAATATGCTTTTCAAGCATTGCAGTACACAACTCTATTTAATCGATAACCGCTTAATACGAGCGAATGTACAAGATAAACTGTTTAGCCAAGAATTATGGCTTAAACTTATTACATCAGGTGCAGCAGATGACTTTTCAGTCGTTAACATTGTTCCGATCAGATATTTGTTCGAGAGAGTTAATTAACTCAGCTGTTGACTTTTGCATCTTGGATTCAGGATAGACGTTGAATCTAGCAAATTGATTGATGGAGATTAAACGGGTGCGGATGCACTTCGCATCTCGAGCTTGAGATAAACATCAAGCCTAGCGAAGGTATTTATCCTATTGATGAATGGACTCCAACTTTCGCATTTTTAGCTATATCAAGCCTAACAAAAAATTTTGACCCTAAGAGGTCAAGGGAGTTATCTGATTGTAGGGAGTTACCTATTTGGAAAGCCTCAATCGGGATACCTCTATCATCCGACCGATATTAAGATGGCGATGCCAAGCATAATTGTAGATTTTGCATTCTGGGTTCGGGATAGACGCCGAACTTGGCGAACAAGTCAATGGAGATTGAATGTAGGCATCTTGCATTTTCGGTTCAGGAATAATATCGAACCTAGCAGATGAACTTACCATAAATAGAAGCTTTCGCATTTCACGCTCAGGATGGACATCGAGCCTAGCGATGGAGTTGTGCCATTCAAGCATTTAGATGAAATTTTAAACTTTCAGAATGATTTCTGATAGGTATTGTCTTCAACCAAGAGTGATTACTTTGATTGAATTTCTAGAAAACCGATATGTGCTAGAGCGACGAGGACTATTCTGACTATTCAGGGGGAGGTTTATAGGCGCCAGGGCCTTCATCCCATTCTCCTAATGATAGGAAAGATTTTTTTGATCCGCTCTGAGGCGATTGAAAGATAACGACCAATCGGGGTGAGGTCTGCAGGCTTCGGGGCCTTCATCTCGAACTCTCGATGGTGAAATGATCTGATCCGAAAATCGGTTTGCTAGAGAGTTAATAAGTTTGCTTAAATGACAAGTATTAAATTTGTGATTTTTGGATATGTACCTATTTTTAAGTTATTTTTTACTTTGCATGTTGCGGCCTTTTTATTGTTGTCTCTTTAAGAACTCGAAAATAGATCTTTTAATAGTAAAACAAGTACTATTAAGATGGACTGGCAGTCCATCGCTTATTACAAGGGAATGAAAGAACATTTAAATTCAGTACAAATGCCTTTTTAAGAACTTAAATTATAACAATTGCACTTGATTTTACCGTTATTTGCTGATCTCTTCAATTTGTCTGTGTTAATCTGTTTTTTTGCTGATAGTTTTTGTTTGAACCAATCACCTTTTTTCCATCATTGGACCGCTTACAGGAGCTTTTACGTTCGTTGGTTCGAGCGTCCGATAGCGTTATATAATTCACGACTATTATTGCGGTCTCTATTATTTCTCCTCTTACTTAGACATTTTGGGTTGGTTAGTTTTCCCATGTTTTCTCTTGGCGCCCATTGGCATTTAGGAGGAACTGACATTGAGGGGAGTGGAGGTCCTAGCCAACCATTATTGCGGCGGTCAGGTTTGTTTCGTTCGTCCTCCTTTTCCCTCTCCGTGATCCTTGAGAAGACCGACCGGTTAAGCTTCCCTTTTGCTCAATTGGATGTGGGGGCTCTGTCGAATGGTCGATCGTCAGGATATTGTAGTCTCTCAATTACATTAGTCTTCCCGATTTTGTTGGATTTGAGAGCATCATCTAACTGGATGCGTTGCCTGACTCTAACGGAGAAACTAATCGGTGGCCTTGCTGTCAATGATTCGAAAAATAGACGATTCGTAATGCCTTTTGCCAAAGCATTTGATGCCAGCTCCATGCTTAAATCCCCTATTTTTGACATTGCAGCTTGGAAGCGAACAATGTAATATCTAAGACTTTCATCAATTCTTTGGTAAAGGTTGCGTGGGCCACTGATCGACTTTGATGCGTGTGTTTACACATGGAATCGCATCATGAACAACTCTTTGAGTTGTCTGAGGGAAGCGAATGATGCATGGGGGAGTTCGAGGAACCATTTCAAAGTGTCCTCTCTTATAGTGGTTGGGAAAACTCTATGGGCAATTCCTTCATTGAAGTTGTAGACATACATTTTAGTCAAAAATTCTGTAAGGTGAATGACAGGGTCAGTTTTACCTGCATATTTATCCATTGCCACATCTCTCCATCTTGGAGGCAGCTCAGCCTTCGTAATTTCCCTGCATAAAGGGGAGGTGGTGTTGTTGCCAGTATTCCCCTTGAATACACCTTTTCTGGGTTCCATCAACTCGAATTGCCAGAGTTTTCGAGCAAATCATTTATCTTCCCTTTGTCCACCAATTGTGGAAGCGATCTCCCTTTCAGGTCTATAGGAGATCTGTGGTTGGGTGTATGCATAAGGGATGAATTATCGCCAGCGGATAGGGTGGATGGTCTACTGAGGATGCAACGAGCATTTCTGCTTGATGACATTATCCACTTACCCTTATTGTCCCTCCATATGACTCTTTCTCCCTGCATGAAGAGATCACGGGTTTGCAGCTTCTCCTTGGAAGTTTTCCTATTTCTTCTTCTTTTGACATCTTCGGTCATGAAAACCATATCATGACATCCTTCAGAAGCTTTAGGTGTGATATCCCTTCCCAGAGTTTGGACCACGCTTTTAGCAAGGTCACTAAGAATGACATACATATCTTTGATAGAAACAGAGGCATCCTTCGACTGTCTCACAACCATATCATCGATACTTGGGGGGAATTACCCCTGACTGGTGATCTGAAAGGTCTCTCTCTTACCTCTGAGGGTTTAGATCTGTCTTGGTTGTTGTAATGATATTTTCTAAAAGCTGTGTGCTCGTTGAATCTTGAATTTGCCATACCTCTCAACAAAAAGACCAAATGATAAAGCCTAAAATATCTTTATCTTGTAAGAAGTAGAGCTAGCAGTTGAAGGGCCGGGATGGATGAACCTGCAAGAAGAACTGCCTGATCGGACCCAAGCGTTAGCACTTCGAAGCTTAAGTTAGTAGCTTTTAGAGAAAGAATACTTAGAGAGAGAGTCTCAGATATTCAATACCTAGAGCCATTATATTTTAGGCTATTTATAAGAGTTCTTTGGAGGGGTACTCAAGTACCTTGGGGAGTGATAACTGGCAATTGAAGCAGGTGAGCGGTGATGTGATAGGGAGCAGGTGGAGAGTATGGGTGTTGGCTTGTGTCAGTGGACTGACAAGACGTGCTGTCCTATCAGTCCGATCAGATATCACGCCTCACTATACTGTCTTCCAGCTCATACTTTGCCTTTTTGCTACTGGGCTTGGGCCCTGCCAAGCATTGTTGGGCCAACCTAATTGGGCCTAAGAAAATGAATTTTCCATAGTTATCAATAATGTATTTGGAAAAATAATTGAAATTTTAGAGTGTTTTGAAAACTATTTGAAATTTTAGGATTTTTTTCAATTTCGTAACACAGTATTGTAGAATTGGACATCAAATATAGCAGTTCCTTCCTGCGAAATCTGATTGGGCCCCCCACTCTCTCTCCCATTCACTCTCTCTCTCTTTATGTTTTCCAAAATTATTATCATATTTGCTCACACACACAAACATATATGTATACACACTATAATTAATTACCTACACAATGCTGCAAATAAATAAATAAAAATATTCTTAAAAATAATGTGATGTGAAAATAAAAAGCACTCCTACCGAAAATTGCTTCAAAAATAAAATTTGAAGTAAACTCATAGAAAAAAATTAATAGTAAGGTAAGAAAATAAGAAAAAGAGAGTACAGTAGGGTTAAAAAATAGGTATAGCAGTTGGTGAATTAGCCCAAGATGGCAGGTATGGGTTGGTGAGACGGTTGCCAACGATGGAGAGATGGGTTTGTTTCCCAATCTTTCTGCTATTATACTCAAGAGAAATAATCAGTTAAGTATTTCGTCAGTTGTTTCAGACAAAACATTATGTCATTACTTGCAGTCAAAAAAAATTTTTATGTTGTCACTTGTTTTCATTAATCAAGCTCTTGTATGCATTGCAAAAGGGAAATATAGAAAAAATTAGGTTAATTTTATCCTATTTTGGTTGAAGAAGCTATTGTTTTCGCTATGAAATAAGGTGGAAAAATGGAGTCAATTTCACTCATAGTCACTGGACTTACGCCTAATCGCCCAAAAGTAACTGGCTTATTTTTCTTGACTTAAATATCACTAAACTTATTATATTTTTATAGAAAAATTATTTTAACCAGTGTTTAGCGATAATTTTTGCTGAAATGCTGATGTGACATGCCATGCCATATACCTGAACACACATACCATGACAAGTCAGCAGCCACATCACCGAAAGAGGCCATATCACACAACATATCAGCACACCACATCATATTTATGGACATACGTGACATCTTCTAGTGACGTGGTTGCTGACGTGTCATGTCACTGTGTCCAGACATATAACGTGACATGCCACGTCAATTTTTCGGCAAGAGTAATCGTCGGAAATTGGTCAAGATGATTTTTCTGTAAAAAAAATGATAAGTTCAGTAACATTTAAATCATAAAAAATAAATTAGTTATTTTTGGACGATTAGGTATAAGTCCAGTGATCATGGATAAAATTAACCTGAAAGAATGTTGTAAATCAAAGATAATGAATTAGCCCAAGAAAAATATGATTTCAATTTACACACTAACAATACTGTCCTTACAAGGAAATGATATCATCCAAATCCCAACATATTTTAATATGAAATATGGAATCTATAAATAAATCTCTGATTGAGCTCTATTAAAGCAATCGCTGCCGCTTTTTCATATTCTGAATTTGCAAATTTAGTAGAAGTATAGAAGTTGTTAAAGAAATAATTATAAGATTTTGTAGTCACTTTGGTGGCATTTTGCTTATCCAAATATAATCTATAATTTTTTTTATCCAAACTCTAATAAAAAAAAATAAATTTAGTCAGGATTAACGGATTGATAAACTCAAATGGATGAATTCACATATTGCCATATGACTAATTTTGTCCGCTATAAAAAAAAAGTTACTCCTCTCTGCTTTCATTATTGCATATCTCTCTTGTCTCTCTCACCTCGCCCATTTACCACTGGAATCATTTTTGTCTCCCACATCTCCCATGGCCACCAGAGTTGTTCTCACCTCAATTGGTTATTTCTTATTTTATGAACATGATTAATTTCATGTATGTTTATTGAATTTATACTTAAACTATGCAAAAATAACAATATATATATATATATATATCACAATAATTATTTATACACAAAATTAATTTTAACTGATTTTCGGTATAAATCCATACCAAAATGTACAGGTGGCATGACAAGTCAATTGTGTACTATGGCATGCTGACATGGTACAATCTCTGGGTCAAAATCCAGTCCGATGGACTAATTTAAACCTAATTTTCTTTTGTCCACATGGTAAAACCCAATTTCTATTAATCTAGTTGGCATGTCAATAATGTCGCAGCATCTGATATATATATATATATATTTCACAATAATTATTTATACACAAAAAAAATTTTAACTGATTTTCGGTATAAATCCATACCAAAATGTACAGGTGGCATGACAAGTCAATTGTGTACTATGGCATGTTGACACGGTACAATCTTTGGGTCAAAATCCAGTTTGATGGACTAATTTAAACCTAATTTTCTTTTATCCACGTGGTAAAACCCAATTTCTATTAATCCAGTTGGCATGTTAATAGTGTCGCAGCATCTGCTGACGTGACATAAGGTGCGATTCCACATTTGCATACAACGCTAACTTGGCATAACATCTGTATTTTTTCTTATGAATTTTTATTAGAAACTGGTCAAAATTAATTTTGTGTATAAAATTATAAAGTTTAGTGAATTTTTTTTGAAATAAAAATTTCTTTTGATGTTTTTGTATAATTTAGGTGCAATTCAATTGTCATGAATAAAATTAACCCTACAATTATATATAACAAAAAGAGGAGGCAACAGGACAAAGATGACTATTTATTAAGAAAGAAAAATAATTTGGATATATATTGAAAAATGAAATGAATAATTAAAGGGATAAATAACTTCTTTTGCTAAATGTTGAAAATAATTTTACCTTTATATTTTTCTTAATGAATTTTTTCCTTGTTACTCCCAAAGATGGCACGACAAAAAGTCCTTTTTTGAAATAAAAATTTGATGTGACTAATCAACTAAACAACGTCTAATAAAAATCAGCTGTAGTAATTTCAGTATCCCATGAAGCTTTGAGGTTCAGCAAAGATGAATTCTGAAAATATATACAATGATATCCACAAAAAAATTGTTAGTTTAAAAGGCTACATGTTAGGAGTATGCCTTGGAGCCCATGTAGACTAGGAATCTTTTTCATGCATGTATATAAACTCATTATCATTTATGAAAAGATATTATTCATTTATCACTAATATGTTTCAATTACATCTTGTTTGATTTAGTATCTTAAATTAATAAATGAAGTCAATGGTATTATAGATACAACACAAAGGCAATTACGAAAGAGTTTATTATATAAGATATCTAATGCATGTAAACGTGTTTGTTATAGCATTAACAAGACATGATATTGTTAATATGGATTGGCACATGTTATGCTTCTTGAAATATTCAATTAGTGGTTTTTGTAGTTGTGATCATGGAGATGATGGAAGCTAACACATGGATGTTTGATAGAAGAGCAAGTACATTGGAGACCTACAAAAAAAATCTTCACATGGATATTATATATATGTTAGTAAGTAATCTTTTCATAGCAGTGATACAAATATCATTTGACTTGATATCACCAAAGTTATTTTAAATAGCGAGTGATATACTTTAACTCCATAACTGCTTATTTTTATTGAAAGATGAACGTACACTACAAGAAAAAAAGCTTATAACAACGAAAAATTCAGTTCTTAAAAGTGTCTATCTAATTATTAAAATCCAATAAGGACGGTAAAATCCGATCACTATCATGTCTTTACAAGCTCCACCACTAATAACAATTAAGAATTGGATATATCAACAGATCCTTAAAACTTTTAGTGACTGAATAAAAAATTGACCCCCAAAAAGCATTAAAGACCAAAATTTCCATCCTTAATGATGCAAGTTACGTGAGGATTGATGTTATTAAATACCAGAAATCTTGTCCTTAAAAATATAATAATGACCATAAACCTTTAAGGACTAGATTAAAATCCAAACCCTAAAATCATAATAAAGATCATGTGAACATTTATTATATTAAAGACTATAAAATCAGTCCTTAAAAGTATAATAAGGACTAGAAATATGGTCCCTAAAAGCAATTACCATGAAACCAATAATTACCGTATTTTTTACCTTGTATTTATAAATATGACATACAATTTATATATAATATATAATAAATGAATACACAACTAATAAAATTATATTTTCATATATAATTAATTTGTAATTCATTATAAATATAGAGTTAGCATTTATTTATACAGTGCCTTTCCAAAAAAAAATCTCTACCAAAATAAGATGTAAAATTTCATAACAAAAAATTGTAGCCAACACTTTCATGTTCCTTCAAATCTTCTATTTTCTTCATACTAAAATTTGCAAAAAATATAATGAAACAAAAACAATTATGTCAAAAAATATATAAATCTACTGTAAAAAATTAATTGAATCTATTCTAACAAAAGCACATTCTATTCCACATATAAAATGTTATTTGATTCGGGTCTACATCTTATTGTGGTTGTTAATAGGTAATACTTGATTCAAAATTCTGTGGTGGCTAATTATAACTTTTTCCAACCAAATCAATTTTCCCTTTTCTTTTTTTTGTCTTACTAACCCCATCAGTTCAAGACCATAATATAAAGAAAAGAACACATACCATCACATATTATCCAGCTTTGCCTGGACCTACCAAGGAAGATGTCATTGGGAATCTGCTTTACTATAACAACCACTAGAATGAGCATATTGATGGAGAAATTGATAGACTTTACCATAATAATATTAAATTTTCAATATTACGCTTAATGCTCATAATATAGTGCTTATTTACAACTTAATTTCTTATTTACAAATATAGAAGAAAATTCCACCAGATTAACATTATTTGGACCAAATAAAAAGTGATCCACCTAAGACAAAGGACTGACAATTAAGATAACATTATAACAATCTGTAGCATATAAAACGACATGCAAATAAAGGCCCATACCAATAACAAGCACAAACATTCCCTCCTCAGGGGTCTTCCGAAATGCCTTCAACATACTGTCTCGATAAGCCTATTTTAATATAAAACAAATTTAAGTATTAATAGATAATAATAACAAATGCCAAATAGAGCAATGGCTTAATTGAAACTATTATCACATCATCCAACAGATGAATAGAAAAAAGAGATTCTTAAACTCCAAAAGTCAAGCATTGTAATACAGGATAAAATTTGGGAAACTTAAGTAGCTGCATTTTCTTGATAAATAACCAAAAAATAAAGCCTTATCTCAATGGAATTGCACAAATCAGAAAATATGCAAGAAATTTATAAGTGAACCATACTTCTAGCAAGACCATGTCATAATGAAACCTAGATGTACTGCCATCTGTCAGCCTACTAATATCCCCTGCCATATTTCAATGCACCAAAACCTTCTCCTACTCTACATCTCACAAACACATGCAGACTAGAACACAAACTTGGGAAACCATCCCTCCATGCCCCCTCTCTCATTAACAATTTATTTTGTGTTCTATCAGTAATTAAATATTCATCTTATTATTCAATTAACTTTCTAAATCAAATAATCCAAGATACAGAGGACATGTTTCTAGTTAATCGTAATACAAAGTACGCTCAAAATGTTGTTGGAGCAAAGTCAGTATTGTGCTGAGTCTTATCAAAATGTAGTCAGAGGACATGTTTCGTAACAGTACTCTATGACCTTCGTAATGGCTGGTTTTCTTGCCTCTAACCAAACACCAGCATCAATAACAGGTAATTGAGATAGGCTTGAGAAGGAATATAACATGTTCATATAAGAAAAATACACTGTTGAAAATGTCTTTGATGCCCAGCCAACTATAGCTCTGGTTGAATCTGGATCAAGTATATTAAAATGCATTCCGCAATTATAATGTTGGCAAGTTGATGCCAGCATTAGAATGAAGCAGATTTGTGTTACATCAAGAAGATATATAACAAGTGTCAATAAGAAAATTGCACACGATAACTATAAACAGCAAACTGCTGTACCCAGAAAAAGGTCATTTGATGTTAATAAAAATGTAGTTTCTAGCTATAAAGCTTAAACAATAAAACACAAACTCTGTCAAACTCTATCAATATTAATAAATTGTTCTCATCCAATTAGTAAAACAGAAAATATAAGCTTAATGAAAGTAAATAAGAATCCCGTCACAGAAAATCCCATTACTGTTTTATGTGAAATCTGGAACTAGAATTAGAGGGCAGGACATTCCTTAAAGTGCGGGGTAAAAAAGCTACTTCTAATTTATAAACTAATCATTGGAATAGGTAAAAATTAGACAATAAATCACAACAAACGTACAAGCCAATCAACTACAATTGACTCTTTGCATCATTCATATAATAAAAGGCCAAATCTTATTCCATAATCTCATCAAAACCAACATCAGCCTATATTAACAAAAAAGATGGACCAAGTGTTATAACTGAAAATTTAAAACAGATACCTTTGCAAGTACTTCGAATAACTATCCTACAAGGATATTAGAGAGTCCCTGATCTAAATTTAAAGTTAAGCCCAAAACTGGAAGTAGAAATCCACAAACATGGTGAAGCTGGTGTCAGAAATAACATGCCACCTACACAAGTAATAGAAAGAAGCGTGTAAAATACATATACCAAAACCAAAAATAACTATTAATGTTTTGGGTTAAAAAATAAAATAAAATATCGGTTGATTATTATGTGTCATCTTACTTGAGATTTCGTCAACTTCTTCATCTTCAAGTGTTGCGGCAAAACATTGATATAGCTTGTGTAAAAATAAATATTGATTGTCTTGCCTTTTCCTGGCTTGCATTATTTATTTTCCATTGGTTTTAACCTCGCAGTAGAATTAAAACAGTACTATAATATAATTAGATGTATATTATCATTACCTTTTCATGCAAGAACCCAATAATTCATAGTAAGATTCAGACATGTCCATTGCAGAAGAAGGTTTAGATCCATGAGGATGCTGTCCTAAGCAAACCACATAGGACTGAACAACACAGATATATTAGCTACAGTACTATATAGCAAACAACACAGTATACAGTCTCCCAAACCTGACATTCAGAATTATATGCAAGTTTCAGCAGCTTGGGATTATAGTTCAGTTTCCAAAAGAGACTTTGTATCTTGCAGTTTGCCAGTACGGGATTATAACTTATTTAGATATAGACATAGTACAGAGAATGATAAGCAGACGGAATAGAAGGCTAGAAGAAGGGGTAGAAAGAGAGAAGGAAATGAGAACAAAAGAAATAAAGATAGATAAGTTTATGAGATAATTCTTTAGGGTATGCAACAAGATCAGGATGCATTTTGTATCTTCTTCTCTAATTATATTATGAAAAAGTGAGGAAAAAAACATAAAAAAGCTTTAGTAATTTATCACTTGAATGAGATTGTTTGTTCGAAGAGCTGGAGTAGCAATTATATTTTATTTAATTATTATTTTTTAATGTACAACATAATACTCATACCTATTTACATATAGATAGATAAGTTTTTTTATGAAACATGACATATATATGTACCATTTCTTGCACTTTAAAAATAAAAATGTAAAATCTTTTTAATACTAATTTCCTAGTAATTAACAAAATCTTGGCAGAGTCAGATTTTGTCAAGATATTATAGGTAAGAATTAATATTTTGTTAAACTTTTTTTAGTACGCTTTTATAGTTGTAATACCTGACATAAGTATAATACGAAACATGTGCATGTGGCCAAAATCATGACAACGAATCTAATACTACGTGCATGGATTAAGTGAAATTAATTAAGCACTGCATGCCCAAAGTCAAGTCCTTATAGTATGGGTTATTGACCAAAGTCTTTCGTTGACTGGATAGGTATAAGCCTTTCGTTGACTGGATAAGGACCAAATTTCCTTATAGTATGGGTTATTGACTAAAGTCAAGTCCATATTATATCGTATATGTTCAAATCCATTAATCAGACATCTTAGCTAGCCGTTAGCTTGTTAACCAAAGTAAAGGCTAATGGATCTAGAAGCAAGATTAGAGAATGCATATATGATATGCATAAATTAAGAGTTGATAACCTAACAATTTAATAGTTATATAGAGATACAATTATTTTAGAGATACCTACCTTTCAAAGTTATGGAATTTGATTTGTTTACCAAAGCAAAAGTCAAATTTCATACTAACAATTGGATATTAGCTTACTAGGAAAACCATCAGTTTTTTTTTTAATCATATAATGAAGGTTATTAGTTTGTAATAAGATAGTAGGAGTAAAATGGATTAGTTAAAGATATAATTAATGCATATGTACACATGAACATACTCCAATACATTTTATTTCTTCAAATATAGGATCACATCATGAGCACTTCACAAATAAACCTTCATTCGATATTGGATAACAATATGGTTGGAAGTAACTACTTTGACTGGATTCGGCAAGTGAGATTGTTCCTAGAGTCGAGAAAATCCACTATGTTATAGATCAAGATCCACCATTGTTTCCATCAAAAGATGCCACTAATAAGATCAAGGGCATATATGAAAATATATGGGGGATAGTAAAGCAGTAGCATGTGGAATGCTTGGTGTTATATCCTCACAGCTTTAAAACAACTTGAGAAGATGGATATTAGGACCATGATTTTGCACTTAAAGAGGCTATATACTTCTCAAGCTAGAAATAAGCAATATGATATTGCAAAATCTCTCTTTAGCTATAAAATGGTGGAGGGCATTTCGGCTATAGCTTATGAATTAAAGATGTATGGGTACAATGAGCATTTAAATAGGTTTGACTATGTAATGGATAATGATTTATACATAGACTTGATCTTGTACTCGTTGGCTTTAAGTTTTGCACCTTTTGTGCTTAATTTTAACATGAACAAGGTTCAGATTACAATATCCAAGCTTATTAACATGCTCAAAATAGCTTATGGATCACTTTAAAAGCATCCAAAATCTGTCATGGTTGTCTTTTTTGCTCAAAAGGGTAAGAAGTAGAAAAAAAAGGCAACTAAGACACAATCCAAAGCATGGTGTGTCCAATAAGGAGAATAATCCTAATGGCACTTGCTTTCACTATGAAAAGGAAGGCCATTTAAAGCACAACTACAAGGCCTACTTAGATTCTCTAAAGAAGAAGAAACAGGATGAAGCTTTAACTCTAGGTATTCATATGATTGGAATAATTACTGATTCTATTACTTTTAGGCAATCTTGGGTATTAAATACCGAATGTGGATCTCATTTATGTAATAAATTACAGGGCCTTAAAAGCATTAAAAGGTCAAAAAGGTAAAGATATATCTACAGTCAGCGAATGGCCAAAAATCTCAACATAAGTTATAAGGACCGAACCTATCACCTGCCTTCTTCGAGTGGATTAACACTGAAGGTAGATAATTGTAATTATGTTCTAACTTTATCTAGAAGTATTATTTTTTTCAGGTGTCTTATGAATGCTTATGATATTTCTTTAAGTACGTGTTGGATTGTCCTCCTAAATTTGTTGAAAATATTATATTAGCCATTTAAACTTATTCAAAATATAAATAATACCACCTATACTATTAAAAATACTAAATTACCCCCCTAAAGTTGTTAAAAATGTCAAATTATCCCTTATTATTGACAAGTGTCCCTATAAGGGGATAATATAATATTTTCAACAAGTTTAGGTGGGTAATCTAATATATAATTAATTTAAGGTCAAAATCTATTAAATAGTGATAGTTTATGAGAAAATTTATATATTAACCCTTCTTTTAATAAGGACAAGAGTTGTTCCATTTTTAAGAATAACATGTTTTATGTTAATGCAATTGTTGAGAATGTTATATTTGTTCTTGATTTAAATAAAGAAATGCATAATATGAATACCAAAAGAATAAAATAAGATCATCTTAATGTTTCTTACTTATGACATTGTCATTGAGGCCATATAAATGAGAAATATAGGACCCAAATTAAGGTTATGTATGTCTTAAGGTTACTATCAAACTAGAATCACCCAAAGTGGAGTTTTGTAGGCTAAGAAATGGCCACAACAAGCAAATTGGTTCAAGTGAACCCATAGTAGAATTTTATTTAAATTCTTTCTTATGGCATAAATCAACTTTTCATGAATTTTATCATCAAACCAACATTCCACAACTCATTACACATCCTTTAAATCAAGTATACAATCAAAGAATATTTAAAAAACACATGTATAAATTAAGTTGCTCCCACACCTGGTTTGGCCAATTTGGCTACTCTATTGCACTTGCTTCTCTTTCCCTTGTTTTTTATCGTCTCTTCCTTTATAACACAATAAATTTGTACATTTTAATCAAATTCTATAGAACAATTTAGTTCCTCTTGTACAATAAGAAAAGATGGAAGAAATAGTGGAAAACCCTATAAAAACTTACCTTAATTGCTTAAATCTTGGCTTGATATTCTTAGATCCTTATTATGCAATTTAAAGAGCACAAACGAAGAGAGAGAATGGAAAATTTCTTGCAAATTCCAGCCAAGAGGCTGGCTTTCCCTTTTCCTCTTATACATGTCTTTTTCTTCATTTTTTAGAAGAGTTTGGTGGCATCCTCTCATTGCTCCACTTGTTGGGACAATGAGAAGTTCCACTTTACTCTTCCAAACTTAACTTTCCTTTAATGATATGTAATTCTAATCCTATATACATATTAATGAATGTCTCATATTCATTTATTAATGCATGTGCATGCCATTTAATCAAATTACCCTTATCTTTTTAAGTTAATTCCCTCTTTATCCCTTTCATTACTTCTTAGCTCACTTAACTCTTTGTATTCATTTGTTGATTCACTCTAATAGGACAAATTGCTATTAGAGTGCATTTTGGGGTCTTACGTGGGTTATGTCATGGGCTTGACAAATTAGGGTTTTGACAAGTACCTCAACAAATAAAAAAATGTGAAATACACAACATTTTTGTCATTATCTTAGAATGTTGTGACTTCAAAATGACGACATATCAATCGCCCTTTTCCTATTATTATGTTAAATATTACATTATTTTGGTCCCACCAAACAACTGGTGGCTAATAAAAAAATAAAATAAAATTTAGACTATTTGGAAGAAAAGAGAAATACCCTACCACTTGTATCGCTGTGTAACAAGAGTACTGGCAGACCGCAGCATCACTTTTTTGGTTATTTGATGTCCTTTTTTATTTTAAATTCTTTATATTAATTTTTTTTGTTTGATGATGTCATAATTTGTGAACAAGTACATGTGTGGCATATGAAAGAATTTCAAATATGGCATGTGCTGTGGCTATTTTTTATTGGACGCCAATTAGTATATTAGCCATGTCATATTTTCGTCCTAAATATGGCATTTTTGCACCTTCTGTTGGACTTTAAGGGAAAATTTTGCTCAACAAAGTTTGAGAGCAAAATGACCATATTTTCAATAATTTAGAGAAAAAAATCCTTTACTCCATAGTTAAACTAAAAGAAATTTAAAAGTGTCACCTAAATTGAGTGTTACTACTATGTGTACACGTATACACCGTTAGATCGAATGAGAGCACTTGATTCTGCACCATATTATTTTCAGAAAAATAACTTGTACAAGTGAGATTTTTTTTATAATTTTATTATTTCTTAACAAAATAGAGCCTCAAATAAATGAAATGAATCTTCATATGTGACCACTGGTGGCAAATAGGTAATATGGAGTCAATTCATGACAGATCGAATTATAAACGAATTAAAATTTCATGAATTTCACAATTATTGGCAATTTGGTTTTCATTAATGTGGAATATAAGGTGCATGATGTTGCCAGCAATTTTATCTCATTTATTCATTTATTTTGGGTTCTATTTTGTTAAATATCAAATTAAGTGTTCAATAAAAGCCGTTTATTTGTCGGATGGTATTTAATATTTGTTCGGTAAAAAGAATGCAACTAAAAAGAGATTGACCGGAAAGGATATGATTAAGATGTGTGGTGGTACAATATGGGTCTATAATTGATGGTCACATGATTATTTAGGGAGGGACTAGACAAATAATAAGGCAAAGAACCACCAAGAAAGTCTCATTTTTTATTTGTATTTGTAATAGAATTTGATTGCTCACGTAAGAAAATATAAGGAAAAATAAAAAGAAAGATGCAAAACAAAGGGAAAGAAATGTGAAGAAAAGCAGAGAATTTTTTTACATATGTTTAAGGCCAATTTTTTCTTAATTAGTTCATAATTATTGATAACTACGGAAAAATATCTCCAAGGCCTAATCAGATCGGCCTAATAATGCTCAGCAGGGCCTAAAGCCTATCAAAAAAAAGGATAAAGCATGAGCTGAAAGACAAGACGTAAAGCGGTGTCCGATTGGACTAATGGGATGCCCTGTCCTGTCTAGTCCACTAACACAAGCAAGCGTCATACGTTCCATTTGCTCCCTATCACATCACCGCACACCTACTCCAATACCAGTTATCACACCCCAAGGTATTCAAGTACCCCTCCCAAAAAACACATATAAATAGCCTAAAACACAATGGTTCCAGGTATTGACTATCTTAGACTCTCTTTCTAAATACTCTCTCTAAAAACTACTAACTTAAGCTTCGGAGTGCTAATGCCCGGGTCCAACCGGGCACTCCTTCTTGCAGGTTGTCATTCGATCGGATCATCAGTTGTCAACTCTATTTTTTACAGATAAAGACAAATCGTGTTTTATCATTTGGTGTTTTTATTGAGAGAAAATGGTAGGTTCGAGATCCAATAAACACGTAACATCTGGAGGGTATGATCATAATAGCTAGGGTAGTTTTAGGTCCTCAAAAAGAAGAGAGAGGTCTCCCAGATCCCCTACTAGGGGTAACCTCCTCCCAGATTTCAACGACGTAGCCATGCGGCAATCGAAAGATATCCCTATTACTATCAAGGACATGCGCACCATTCTTAGTGACTTTACTAAAAGCATAGTCCAAACTCTAAAAAGGGAAAAATGCCCAAGACTTATGAAAGAGGCCATGAAACAGATCTCATGGCCGAAGACTTCGAAAGAAGAAGGAACAAAGGGATTTTCATCAACGAGCCAATAGCCCATGATAATAGGAAGATGAGGGCCAGAACCCCAGGTAGATATGACAAGGGGAAGGGAATAATGTCCTCAAGGAAAAATTCTTTGTACATCCCCAATAGATCTTTCACTTCGTCCATTGGGGACAATTTGTCTTTCATGTGCACACCAAATCGTAGCCGTACAAAGGGACGGAGAGATGAATTTGCCTCAATGGCCATAAACAGGAAGGACAAATGGTTCAGGCAGAAGCTCAGGCAGTTTGGCTTGACAGGTTCCAAGAAAGGAATGTTCAAGGACAACACCTGCGGCAACACTGCCTCCCCATTTTATAGGAAAATCATGAAATTAGAGCTACCTCCCAGGTGGAGAGACGTGATAAATACAAGTAAGACTAACCCTGCCACTCATCTTGCAGAATATCTAATGAAAGTGTAGGTGTCCACCTACGACGAAAGGATTACCTGCAGATATTCCCTACCACCTTAGGAGGAGATGCTCTCACGTGGTTTCACGAGCTCCTGCAGAGATCAATCACCTCTTTCTGATAACTAAAGGAGATGTTCATTACATGGTTCATCGTACAAACGCGAGCGCCAAAATCTGTGAGCGATTTGTGCAACCATTATCAGAGGACCGATGAAAGTCTTCGAGACTACATCGACAAATTCCAAGCCACAATGTTGGAGGTAAGGAATATAAACGTGGAAATGGCATCTACCGCTTGAGCCAATGGCACTGTTGATAGGCCATTATTTGAGTCAATTACAACAAGGCCACCACCAGCTTTTTCGATCTAATGGAAAGAGCTAGGCAACACATTCAGCTGGATGATGCCTTAAGATCCAACCGAGGTAGAAGGAGCAGCATTATGGATAGGCTCCAGTACCAAGACGGATGGTCATTCAACCTCACTTCAATATCCGAATGGATTGCAATGAGTTCCGAGAGAACCTTCACTTCGAGAATTTTAGGAAAAAGAAAGAAGGCAAAACGATCCAGGTTCGATTAGGGTATTGGTTAGTAGGCTTGAACTTTCACTCCTCTCGACACCAATCCCGCACAAGTATTGATGTGGATCAAGAAAAATCACCAAAAGGTGAACTAGCCCAAGAAAATGGATGAAAAGAGCAGAAGGACCCGGAACCATAATAAGTACTGCAAGTTCCACAAGGATATCAGTCACACAGCCAACGAATGTCATTAGCTGAAAGAAAAAATTGAGCGACTTGTACAAAGAGGGTACCTCAAAGGTTTGTAGGCCCAACCAGAAGTGCAAGTCCCTGTAGACAGTCGGACCATAAGAAAGATGATTCTGACAATGACGACGATGATGAGCGGAGAAAATAAAAGGATGCGGATCCACGCCGACCGTATGCTGATGTCATAAACATGATCACTGGTGGGTCGTCCTATGGAGAGGATCTCTCAAGAAAAAAAAAAGGAAAATGGCATCTATGTCTCCCACGCATCCGAACGGCCAGCCCCAGTCACTATATCCAGTGAGGATGCATGAGATGTAATATTTCCTCATGAAGATGCCCTTGTCGTCAGGACATGAATCAATAATTTCGATGTAAAAAGGATATTTGTGGACAATGGAAGTGCTGCGAATGTGCTTACCCTGTAAGCCTACAGAGCAATAGGGTTGCCGATCGAAGAGCTCAAGCCAAATGCCACGCCACTGATCGGACTGGGCAATGCCACAGTGTCAGTAGTAGGATCGATCGATTTGTTCACCGAGCTCGGCCAGAAAGACCTCACCTATGCCTGCAAGGTAACATTCATGGTTATTGATATGGTTTTTGCTTATAATGCTATTTTTGGCAGGCCTATACTCTTTTAAACTGGAGTTATCACCAGCATCCGTTACATGGTAATGTAAATCCCAACCAGAGGAGGCATTGCAATCCTAAGAGGTGACCAAAAGGCATCGAGAGAGGCCTATATTGCTATGATTAAACACCATAAAGAAGCCATAATGGTAGAACCAGGTCTAGAGCGATTTGAACAGGGGAAGGATCGAAGAATGGATCCTGCGGAGGAAGTCAAGACAAGGACACTTGCAAAAGGCAAGGCCATTCAAATTGGCACCAGCATGAATCCGAAGGTCGAGGAGGCCATCGTGCGAGTCTTGATGATCAACTAGGCATCCTTCGCTTGAAAGCCTGAAGACATCATCGGGATTGACCCCAACGTAATCACGCATAAACTTAACATGAATCCAGCTTACAAGCCAATCAGGCAGAAGTTGAGAAGGCATATTCCCAATAGGAGGAAATTTATCTCTGAGGAGGTAGACAGTTTATTAAAAGCAGGTACAATTCAAGGGGTTGACTACCCCGAATGGCTTGCCAATGTTGTTCTAGTAAAAAAAAAGTCAGGGAAGCTGCGAATGTGTGTTGACTTCACAGATCTTAACAAAGTGTGTCCAAAAGATAGCTACCCCCTACCAAGTATAGACTAACTAGTGGATGCCACTGCTGGTCACGTCATTTACTCCCTCCTCGACACGTATGCTGGATAACACCAAATCATGATGTGGTTGTTGGATCAAGAAAAGACTAGTTTCATCACGGATGATGACACCTTTTGCTATAAGGCCATGCCGTTCGAATTGAAAAATGTAGGTGCCACATATCAGCATTTGATGAATAGGATTTTCAAATATCAGATTGGGTAGAATGTGGAGGTCTACGTGGATGATATGATCATCAAAAGCAAAAGCCTGAAGGAACATCCTGTCGATTTAGTAAAGATCTTCAACACGCTGAATAAATTTCGGGTGAAGCTCAATCCTGATAAGTCCATTTTCGAGGTGCCCTTAGGAAAATTTTTGGGCTTTATGATCTCCCAAAGGGGCATTGAAGCCAACCCCAATAAAATAAAGGCAATATTGAAGATGCAACCACCAAGCAGTGTGAAGAACGTTCAGAAGTTGAACGACAGAATAACAACCCTTGGATGGTTCATCTCTTCTTCAGCAAAATGATGTACTCCCTTCTTCAAGAAATTGAGGAAGAATGAAGCTTTCAATTGGGATTCCAACTGCTAACAAGTCTTCGATGAATTAAAGAAATTCCTCACCAACCCACCGTTACTCAGTGGACCACTTTCAGGTGAAAGTTTGTATTTATACTTGTCAACTTCTGGTGAAGTTATTGCAGGTGTCCTGGTCAGGGAAGAAGGAACCCAGTAGCTACCCATCTATTATGTGAGCCAACTGCTCAAGGGTCCAGAATTGAAGAAAGGTCCGGTTGAGCAACTCATCATTGCCCTCATGATGTGCACAAGGAAGCTAAAATAATATTTCGAAGCACACGATAGTAGTCCGATCAGATCAACCAATCAGAAAAATTCTCCAAACCCCGAACTTGGAGGAAAAAATGGTGGAATGGGCAATCATGCTCCAATCGTAGGACATGAGGTATGAGCCCAAAAAAGCAATCAAGGCTCAAGCTTTGGCGGACTTCATCGCTGAGTTTGCTAGCGAATAAGTAACTAGTCAGCCCCAACCTACAAAATGGAAAATAATTGTGGATGGAGCTGCAAATGACAACCGAGGGGGCGCAGGCATCGTAATAATGGGCCATTTGGGCATTGTTATAAGGTACGCAATAAAACTCAGCTTTAAAATTTCAGATTATATGGCAGAGTATGAGGCGCTTTTGCAAGGACTGAGACTGCTCAATGCCATCCGATCGGAGTCGGTCATCATCAAAAGCAATTCCCAGCTTGTGACGAGCTAGGTCTTAGGCACCTTTGAAGCCAGAGAAGCCAACATGATACAATATCTGGCAAAAATCAAGGAAGCACTCAAGATGCTGGAAGAATATGGATCCGAGTGGATCCTACAGAAGGTGCCAAGAAATCAAACTTTAGCTGTCGATCGGCTCGCAAAAATGTCAGCTTTCGAACAAGGAATGGTGGAAGAAAATATAATCATCGTTGAGCAACCGACCTCCTCCTTAGACGAACCAGAAATGATGAAAATTGAGCCAACTTAAGAAACGTGGATGAGCTCCATCAAATGGTATTTGCAAACAAGGCAATTGCCTAAAGATAAAGCGAAAGCCCGAAAGATATCTCAAAAATCCCTTAATTGCTCTGTTATTGATGGTGAATTGTTCAAAAAAACTTTTAGTCACCCTTGGCTCAAATGCGTGACAGAGGAGGAAAGAGACTACATCCTAAGGGAGATCCATGAAGGCATTTGTGGAGCACACGAGGCTAGTAGGGCCATGGAAAGGAAAGTACTCCAAACTGGATACTTCTAGCCAAGCATCTTCAAAGACACTTAATAAAAAGTGAGAAAGTGCCAACAATGCCAAATCCATAAGAAAGTTATCAGACAACCGGCAGTAGACTAGCAGCAGATTGAAGTTTTCTGGCCGTTCGACCAATGGGGCTTGGACATCCTAGGACCATTTCCCCAAGGGAAAAGGCAAATAAAGTTCCACTTTGTCACCGTTGATCACTTCTCCAAATGGATCGAGGCGAAGCCTCTAGCTATAATCACAGCGGAGAAGGTCAAAAATTTTGCATGGAAGGACATCATTTACAGGTATGGCTTATCGAATGTTTTTATTACAGATAATGGCAAGCAGTTCGATAGCTCAGTCTTCAGAAACTTTTGCTAAAACCTCAATATTAGCCTTAAGTTCACCTCCATCACCCATCCTCAGAGCAATGGGGTGACCGAGGTCTCCAATCGAACACTCTTGAAAGGCCTAAAGAAATGATCGGGTGAGGCAAAAGGCAACTAGACTGAAGAACTGCAAAATGTCTTATGGTCTTATAGGACCTCTCCGATAGTTGGCACTCATCAAATGCCATTCTCTCTTATCTACGGCTCCGAGGTAATGATACCTGTTGAAATCGGCCTCTCATCCTATCAGTCCGTATTCTATTCCAATCGGATGAACATCCTGGATAGATGCCAAGATTTGGCCATGGTTGAGGAAAAGAGAAAAGACACCTATGCCAAAATTACTGCCTATAAACAAAGAGTTTCTAGATATCACAACACAAAAGTAAGGGCAATAAACTTCAACGTGGGTGATCTGGTATTCAAAAAGGCAGATATAAGCTTGGAAAATGCCAGAGTTGGAAAGCTAATACTAAATTGGAAAGCCCCTATGAAATCTTCAAGGTTTTAAGCTCTAGTACTTATAGACTCAGAACCTTCGAAGGGTCGGATATTCCCAGAAGCTGGAATGTCAAAGTACTCAAAAAGTACCATATATAATCATGTATCAAATTCACATTCAATAAAGAAAATTTTCTCCATTTTTCTTCATCTTCAACAAAAAGTTATGTTTTCATTTATTTGTTTGTTAGTTTTGATGTTTGCTTATAGGTCATTTGTTTTACTAAATTCTACAAAAATCCCAATGGACGATCGTAGTCTGTCCGATTGAAATTCGGGGATGATTATTCACTAGGCTCATCTCGAGCCCAAAATGCGAAAGCTTTTCTCCATTATAATTCTAGCTCCCTTGCTAGGCTCAATGCTTATCTCGGAATGCAAAAGCTTTTCTCTATCATAAGTTAGTCTGCTAGATTCGACATTATTCCCAAATCAAAGATGTGAGACATCTCCATTTAATCTCCACCAACACATTTAATCCAAAGTGAGAAGGACAGCAATTGAGTCAGTTATATCTTATCAGTACTTAATTTATGAAATTGCCAAATCCTCAAAATGATGTATGATTCTCCAAACGAATAGCCAATCTTTATATCTGATCGAATAATACCTCAATTAAATCAAAAACTAAAAAGTCACCTACTGCGCTTGACACGGCAAATTTGTCACAACTCACACCGATCGGACTAAGCGATCGTTGATCCTAAAGAGTTATGTACTACAATGCTTGAAAAGCATCTTATGATTTAGGAAGTACTCCACTTAGTCAATTTTCCATATTCTCTATGTTTGATTTCATATACTCTCCTTGACTTATTTTGTATATTCTCCATGAAGGTTTTTATTTATTTCACTTAGATAATTTTGTAACGAATCTTACTCAAAATGAGAATTACAGTACGAAGGCACAATTGGAAAGCAAACTAAATTTTATATATTTATGAGGAATCTTTACAAGTTATGAGTTACAAGTTATAAAGAAAGGAGAAAGCTATTTCAGAGAAAAATTAAGAGGAAATAAAAAGCCTAAGCCTCTATATCTATAATCTCTACTGTTGCAGCATTCGGATCTGCAATAGTCTCAGCAAAAAATTAGGAGTTTTCAGGCTCCGCTGGTAAAGGGGCAATGGCTTCAAGCTCTGTTGGCTAAGGAGGAACGACTTCGGATTCAGTCGGCAAACTGACGCTTGCCTAAGATATTAAAGGTGCTTCCTCTGCCGTTCCTTCAGTCTCTTTAATCGAAGAGGCCTCCTCATCATCACTAGCCGGAGGATCAGAAAAAACCCCTGGGTCCTCCATCCAATCAAGATCAGTTTCAAGGAGTCGCTGCCTGGCTGCGTAAATCAATCGAGTTAGCAGTCTCCTTTAGGCCTCACCTAACTGATCGAGGTCCTCCTCCCTTTGGGCATCCAGCTCTCTCGCTAATTTCTCGACCTAAGCTGCCTCCTTTTTCACCATAGTTGTCTCTATTGAATTCTTTTTCGCTAGAAGAAGGTCGTATTCTAATAGAGCCTTATCTTTGTCTGCGAGCGCCTTGTCTCTGTTATTGTTGGCTTTAAGGAAGTCGATTGTAAGCTGTGAATACTCGCCCCTCAGCCTGCCTACCTCCTCCTCATACCTCTTGCACAATGCACTATCGGTAGCAAGGCACGTGAAGGCCTCCCTGAAGTCCATCGGATTGGCTCGCTTTGAGCTATCTCTTTGCCTCTTACGGTGATCCGGGCATCGACAACGGCTATAGTTTCGGTAGCTTTCTTCCTTACTGCCTCTTCGATATTTTTATGTGCTGCTCATCTGTCGATGCCCCCATCTTCTGAGAATATGATTGAGGGATGAAGGACGATTTTGACTCTTCCTCGTCAGATTTATCCCTCAGCTGCAATTGCTTGAGAAGATGTTGTTTCGCCACAATCGGAGGGGATAATAAAAATCCTGAAATGGTTAAGAGAGGACGGGACATGGTGATAACCGTAGCAGCAAGAGATGAATTCGTTGCAATAGGAGGAGCAGGTGCACTCGCCGCACTCTTGGAAGCTTGAACCTCGGAAGTAGGCAAGATCTTCCTCCTATTATATCTATTTTCCTCTTTAGCCAAACGGTCGGCCTCCCTTTTGGCTTTTGCCAATTGGCTAGTTGCTTTGCAGCCTTTTCTCCTCTTGCCATTTCATTTGCAGTTACATTACAAAACCAAACAAAGATAAGTACTTCGTTCAAAATTTGATACATGTAATAAATGCGCTTGCAATATATGAATTGGCAAAATATATACCCTTCTCCCTCACTCCCACTATAGGGCTCACATTCTGCGCTTTCACCAGCTTCGAAGTTAGAAGACCTATACAGTGTACTAAGGAGATAACTGGAGTCATAAGGTTTCCTATGCCTCACCACCGCGGCCATCAATTTTTTTATGTCATTTTCGTAAATGGACTGACCGGCAGCATGATCCCTCAAAATGGTTGCTCCTTCTGACCACCTCAGCGATACTCCAAATCCACTAGTCATCCCCACTAAAAAGTATCTCTCCCTGAAGCCTTTCATTGAAGAAGAAACTATGAAGAGCTTTCGATGCCTTCGGCTGGTGAAAAAGTACTCTGACCCATCACTCCAACCGGATATGTAAAATAAATGAGTAAATAGATCCAGAGTCGGAGCCACCGCTTCTATCTTACACAGGATTTTAAAGCAGGCTACCGTCATCCATCCATTCGGATGCAACTGATTAGGGAAAATTCCATAGCCCTTAAGAATCGCCACTTCAAATGCACCGAAGAGAAGCCTCATCCCTGCATCAAAACTCCACAAATGGCAGATGAATCACTCGTTCTTTTCACGGCCAAAAGGCCCCTCTGTCACTGCCATGGATTTCAAGCAAGCCATCATTGACACTTCTACAGGAAAATTATACTGAGAAGGAATTCTGGTCACTTCTTCTCACAATCGCGAAGGATGAGCGAGAGGCTCCTAATTATTGTAATCCTCAAGGAAACTTCTATCTATCGGCTGACTGCTGCTCGAAGCCATTTTTGGTGGAGGGGAAGAAGTAAAAGAGTATATACGACGAATGAAAAAGAAAAATCAAAGGCAATGATCGTTTACTTATTTGGGTGATCTCTCAGACACTCTAAAATTCTCCAAAATTTGAAGAACTTTCCTCAATAAGTTTTTGGCAAGGGTTTCAAATAGCAAAGTTCATAAGAAAAATTTGGCAGAGTTTTGCTAAGGATCGCTGAAAAGTAAGAAAAAATCGCTTCAAACTTGCCTATTTATAGGCAAAAAGCTTTCAGAATACTCCAAAGCCTTTTCGTTGGATGGACGCCATGTGTTCTCGATTCGCTACTGCGGCTACGAAGAACGAAGCGCCATTCTAGAAATACGTGCGGCATTAAATATAAAATAGCTGTCTGAACTGAACGGAAGCGTCTCTTTAAATGGACGCCTCCCAAAAATTCAAAAAACTCGTCAAAAGGCTTAAATCGCTCGATCGGATCCTTTGGAGGGGGGACAAGTGATAATTACGAAAAAAATATCTTTAAGGTCCAATCAAGTCGGCCCAACAACGCTCAGCAGGGCCCAAAGCCCATTAACAAAAATGACAAAGCATAAGCTGGAAGATAAGACGTAAAGGCACGGTGTCCGATCGGACTGATGGGACGTCCTGTCCTGTCTAGTCCATTGACACAAGCAAGCACCATACCTTCCACCTGCTCCTTGTCACATCGCCGTACACCTACTCCAATGCCAGTTATCATGCCTATAGGTATTCAAGTATCCCTCCCAAAGAACTCCTATAAATAGCCTAAAACACAATAGCTCCAAGTATTGACTATCTGAGACTCTCTCTCTCAATACTCTCTCTAAAAACTACTAACTTAAGCTTCAAAGTGCTAACGCCTGGATCTGACCGATTACTCCTTTTTGCAGGTTCTATCATCCGATCGGATCATCAGCTGTTAACTCTCTTTCTTACAGATAAATACAAATCGCGCTTTATCAATTATGGTGCTAAATTTATTTTCCATTAAACTTTTTTATGTATAATGAATCATATTATATTTTAATTAATCTCATATTAATTTAAAAATAATTTCATAAAGAAAATATAACACGTTCTTGCTATAATTGTAATTTCTTTAGTATTACTCTCCGCATTTCGTGAATACTAACACTAGTAATGCAATTATAAGAAAAACTTACACTTGCTCAAGTTTAGCAAGAACAAGAACTCTAAATAAAATCCCTCGGCAGAGTGTAGTTGAAAAATAAATCTGCAGCAAAACTTTAAACTTTGTTAATTGTTATATTCTACTTGGTGATTTAAAGTTTTATATTCTCCAGAAAATATAATTTATGGCTCTGTTGCTAATTATCTAAATAGCAAAATAAGTAAAATTTGTAATTGGCAATAAGGTCTTGCATGGTGAAAATGAATTAGTTTATCAAAATTGCAAATGAATATTTTCAATTTAGAAATGAATTCGAAAAAAAAAATATAATTATAGGAATTAATTTATATTTGTTTGATTTTGATAATTCTGTTCATATTCTAATATAATCTTAATCATTTTATCCTTTTTTTATTTTTAAAATTCTTGTCCTATTAAAAATTTATTAAGCAGCACACTATCGTTCAAATCACACTAAACCATCAATCAAGTTCTCATCACATTGAAGGCAAGAGTACTAACTACGAAGTACTAAGCTCACTAGTCATTTTTCTGCAACAGTTGAAATAACGACAATGTATGGCAAGCTGACGTGAGTTTTGTCGACTTTTCTAACAAAAAAAGAACAAAAAAACAAAATTGTTGAATTTTATTTTTAAAATGAAATCTAGTGCACAAATTTTACGTGAAAACTTATTTAAGTCTTCTAATGGTCTTTAGTTTATATATATATACACACTTAATATCACTGGCATACAGTAGGCTAGTTCTATCACAAAAATATCCCAGAAATGTGGGCAATTTGGCTGTTAATGTTGATTACAGCAGCCACTTATTCATCACAAGAAGCAATACCTGGTGACTGTCCCAGTCAGTGTGGAGATTTTGAAGTTCCATACCCATTTGGGATCAATGATACATCATCTGCTCAAAGTGCAAATCTCAAACGTGCAATCAACCAACATTTCATGCTATTATGCAACTCTACTTTTAATCCTCCTCGCCTATTTTATGGCAAAAACATGCCTATTTAAAATAATATATCAGTAGAAGAAGGAACAATATCTGTGCAGATTGATTCCTCATCCAACTGCTGCAACAAAACGGGCTTGGAATCAAATTTTACACAGTCTATAGACTTGAATGATGGTCCGTTTAGATTATCCAATTCGCGCAACAAGCCCATTGTCATCGGCTGTGATTCCATGGCCCTGATAAATGATTGGACTGGCACTTTTACGAGTGGCCATATATCGTCATGCTTCCAGAATGTAACTCTTGAAGATTCTTGCTCGGGTATTGGGTGCTGCGAGACTCCCATACCTTAAGCTCTAAAGACATTAGACATTAATATTAAAGGCTTATCTAATCATAGCGAAGTTCTAGAGTTCAATCTTTGTGAATTCGCCTTCCCATCCGATGAAAGGACTTTTAATGTTTCCGACTGGCATCTTTCTGATCGGCCTATTTCAACTAAAACTAATGAGCATGTGACATCAGATGTTATTGAGTGGGTTGTTAGCGAAGAGACATGTGGAGTAGCAAATTTAAGTCATGCATGTGCCTGTCAAACTGTTCACAGAAGCAGAGTTGGTAAAAGCCACAGAGAATAATGATTAAAGTCATTATTAGTTTATGAATTCATTTCCAATGGAACATTCTTTCACCATATCCATCAAAAGATGTCTCCTATTTTAACCAATGAGAGAAATCGATTGCGAGTCGCCTTGGAGACAGCACTTGCTCGTGATTATCTGCATTAATTGGCAGACCCGCCAATTATTCATGGAGATCCTCCAACATCCTTTTGGATGATAATTACAGCAAAAGTATCCGATTTTGGAGCTTCAGTGCTAATACACCCCAGGCCAGTATGATATTGCTTCAAAAATCAAAGGAACATTAGGGTATCTTGATCCTGAATATCACTACAAGAAAAAAAAAGCCTATAAGGACGGAATATCTGGTCCTTAAAAGTGCCTATCCGGTCCTTAAAAACCAACAAGAACGGGAAAATCTGGTCGCTATCCCGTCCTTACAGGCTCCGCCGCTAATGATAATTAAAGACCGGGTGTATCAACCGGTCCTTAAAACTTTCAGTGACCGGATAAAAACTGATCCCTAAAAAGTATTATGGACCGAATTTTCCATCTTTAATCATGTAAGTCACGTGAGAATTGAGCTTATTAAGGACCATAAATCTAGTCCTTAAAATCATAATAACGACCATAAACTTTCAAGGAATAGATTAAAATCCGATCTCTAAAATCATTATTAAGGACCAGCTTTCTCATCCCTAATAATATAGCTCATGTGATCATTTAGGTTATTAAGGACCAAAAATCTGGTCCTTAAAAAGACAATAAAGATCATAAATCTAGTCTTTAAATGAAATCATTATATGACCATATTTTTTGCTCTATATTAGTTTCTAAATAAATAAATTTTTGCATCATGTATTTTCAATTATAATTTACATAAAACACGTAATAAATACATATACACATAATTGTCAATAGTATCATACTTTCATTTAAATTTTGTAATTAATTACAAATAATAAATGTTATCTAGAAAATAACACTGTATTATTTACATTGGCCACTGGCCATCCCTTAGAAAAATACTACAATTCTATTTCTAATATTCCTAGTAAATTAATTTTGTATAAGCCTTTAAATCTTTAACTTGAACTTAAATCTCTAAATCCTACAAAAAGTATATAGCTTGCTCATCCAGAATCCTGAGCAGATCAACAATAGCTGGAGTATACAGCTTTCCATCTTATGCTTTCTATGGTGGTTGTACCTTATCATCTTCCAGAATATTCAAGGTTAATACTCGAAGATCATGCAAGTCAATGAACCATATATTTTATAAGATAAAATTAGAAAACTATTATGGTCATCCACAAAGTATGAGAAAATAAAAAGAAGTTCAAAGATTGCTTAAGAATCAATTAATCACCAGAGACAAAAATTGCAACACATACAAGCATGTTACGTATTTATAGTATACAAGCAATACTAAAATCTACAGCCATACACACCTCATGGTCATATTCTCCATTTTCAATAAGTACTAGATGATAGAAGGAAATGCATATTAGGTAGGATACAAATTGCACAGAGACAGATCAAAAAATATATAGTGAAATATGATAATTACGGTCATATTATGTATCATTTGATAAGTTAAATACCTCATAATTATCTGCATCCGTTCCACCCTCTATTTTAACAATAAACCCAAAGTTCAAAAATTGAACTTTAGCATGCAAACCTAAATCACAAAGTATACAACATCTGTGTCACACAACTACTCAACCTCACATAAACAGTCATCCATAATCTTTATTCTTTTAAGTGCAAAATTATGAAATAGAAGTAAAAATTTAAATATTAAGTAACCGTATTTCATGTTTTTCTGTTTGGGCCTAGAGGAATGTAAAACATCTGCCACCTTACAGAGTAGCTGACTTTTTTTCTTTCCTTTATTTTTTCTTTAAATAGATAATATAGCTAATTCTAAAATGGTCAATATAGCAGGAAACCAGACAATCTAGACAACAAAGAAACACATTGGTAATGTTGGGTTTTCGAAATGGCGATTGGTGAAAGAACCTTGCAAAGAAACACATTGGTAATTGTTTGATGAATCTTTGGATGCTCCTGCAGCTTCTTAATTTATTTTTTTCATCAGAAGAGTTACTATGTGATGTGAAACTAGCAAATCAAATAGAGATAATAATTAAAATAGATGATATAAGAGAAGGCAAGAGATAGGACCCAAAGTAAAGTGGAATCAGAGAAACTGAGATGTATGAATAATGGTAAAGGAGTATTGGCATAATGGAATAAGTAGTTGTCTGGTTTGATAATGGAAAGAGCTAATTCTAATATGTTCCATACAGCAGGAAACTAGACAATCTAGAAAGCTAGAAACTAAATTGATCAAGTGACTCCTAAGACTAGAGACAAGCATCTAAAATTAAATTCAATGAAAATTAAAAGTCCTAGAAAGGCATACCAGGGAGAGGAAGAACAAAATATGCCAGTTTTGGTTCCGGACTGATTCACCAAATTTGGATTCTTTTCGATCTAATCAAAATAAAATAAGACAAAACCTGCATTTTCATTCCATCTTCAGCAACCCATAAGTAATTGGGGAATTCTAGCAAGGTGAAACTTAAATGCTTCTTGAGTTGGATCTTCTGCCCAATAAGCGAACACTACAAAAAACTGCCAATTAGCAACTAAAATTAACGACAGAATTATTTTTATCGCAAATTTTGCGACGGATTCGCGACTATTTTACAATTCCGTCGTCGGAAGGATATTTTCTATTTTTTCGCGATGAAATAGCGACGTAATGAAAACAAAGTCGCTAATTATTGGCGGGAAGTATAAGCGTCATGTTTTGCGACGGAATTAGCGACAAATATTTCCGTCGCTAAATTATATAATTTTTTATTCATAAAATTAGTTTCAGAAAATTTAGCGACGAAAATTTTACTCGATAATTTTGGAGGGAAAATATAGCGCCTTTTTGCGACGGTTTAGCGACAGAAATCTGTCGCTAATAGTAATGTGTTATCATAAAACAATTAGCGACGAAAATGTTTAGTCGCTAATCTGTCGCAAATAAATTAAAAAATAATTTTTTTTAATTTCACTCATATGTAAAGTTTATTCGTTTAGAAAATTTACATTTTAATAATAATAATAAACTAATTGTCAGAATTATTATATATTTACATGTTCAAGATTAATAAAAATAAATATTTATAAAATAGCAATATAAAATTTATTATTTCATTTAAAATAAAAATAAAAAAAATTAATTTATTTTTATTTATAAAATTTAAATTAAATATTAAATTATTAGGAATTTTATTGATTTCTTTATCAATTATTCCCAAATATAAACTTATTTATTAAAAAAATTACATTTTTAATAATAATAATAATAATAAAGTAATTGCTATAATTATTATATAGTCATATTATGAAAAATAATAAATATAAATATTTATATAATAATATAAAATTTATGATTTCATTTAAAATGATTATGAAAAATTTATTCTTTATTTTTATTTTGTTAAAATTTTGAGCAAATTTTAAATTATGAAATATTTTAGTTATATATATTTACAAAATTATCCTTGAATACAAGGATAAAATGATGAAATTTGGTAGGGGCATTTTAGTAATTTCAGAAATTTACCCTACATATAAAAATAACATTTTCTCTCCCCTCACCTCTCTCCATCGTTTCAATTTAATGCGTATATGATTTTAAGCTTAATTTATTATTTAATTGAATAAGAATTAATTAATTAAATTAATTTCTGTTTTTAATAATTGAAATGTCTAATTCTATAATTAAATTATTTTTATTCAAACTTAATTGTAACGTCCTAAAAATTTGAAATCGTGCGAGAGCACTTTTAATACGGGTGTAGAGTATTTTAATACTGATTCTAGGATTATCTTATCTTTTATAAATGTAATCACACCAAGAAGAAATGAAGTTCTAACTAGTGCCTAATATATAAGAAATTAATTAAATAAATTGTTGCAGCTCTTAGGTAAGAGAGTTATACTTGTCAAATTTGAGGATTTGCTAAGATATAAATTATGAAACATATAGATATACATGAGGGCTATACACGAGACTTGATTTTATTTTGGTGGTCCATATTAACTGCTCGCATCCAAAAATGTGTAATTATGAATATGATATTACTTCTTTTTATTATTAATTTTTTTAATTATTGAAGCTGCCAATATTACTTCATTTTGAATCAAATAATAAAATCTCTTATTTGCAAGCATACTTACGTTAAGCCCATCAATTGATACTATGAGCTAAAGGAAATTATTATACATGTTTGGTAAATAGATTTATATAGTTATGGTGAGTTTTAAAATGCTTCTGAAAAAATAAAAGCATTTATTTTCATTGATTTTGAGTAAAATTTTGGTTCAATATGTTGAACTTGTCTATACTTTTGCTACTATTATTGAATAATAATAATAATAATAATAATAATAATAATAATAATAATAATAATAATAATAATAATAGAGTAGACATCTTGTAGACCTTCATTAGTGAATGTAAGGGGTTTGTTCAGGGTGCATATACTTGTAAATACAGGGGTTCGTTCATAGTAGAATTAAATAAATGCAGAATTAAGTGAATATAATAATAATAATAATAATAATAATAATAATAATAATAATAATAATAATAATAATAATAATAATAATAATAATAATAATAATAATAATAATAATAGAGTAGACATCTTGTAAACCTTCATTAGTGAATATAAGGGTTTTGTTCAGGGTGCATATACTTGGAAATACAGAGGTTCGTTCATAGTAGAATTAAATAAATGCAGAATTAAGTGAATATAATAATAATAATAATAATAATAATAATAATAATAATAATAATAATAATAATAATAATAATAATAATAATAATATTGTCAATTGAAAACAAGTCCCAGATGAAATCATTGTGCCTACACAAATTTATCAAGGATATGACTATTAAAACAAAAGAAAAAGAGAGGAAGCAAGAAGAAGAACGAGGAAAAGGGAGAAAAGAAGATCGGGAACAGAAAAGGGGATGCCACTGCTCTCATCACCGATCAACGGCGCAGACCATCGGTGTTTTCTTTTCGCTGCCGCTGCTGGTCCCTCCCCTCATCGTCGATCTGTTCCTTTGCCTGTGGCATTGTTTTGCTCCTCCTTCCTCGCCATAACCGAGGTATGTTCTCCCTTTATTCCGACGAGCCACGACGTCAGACGGCGACTTTCCTGGCACCGACGAGTCCCTAAAGGCAAGGCGTTTACCTCGACAGCCTTTGTCTGCCTCCAATCGACGGCAACTTGCAGATCAAAGAAGGAAAAACCAGCGATTTAGAGTAGATCTCGATTAAATAAAGGTACGTTAGGGTGTGTGACCACTGTTGTTGGACTTCTCTCGATGTCGGCTACCTCCAGGTGTCATTGGTTTCACGTCGGTGAAGCTTCAATCAAGATCCGGCTAGGCTTCGACGAGCTCAATAACAAACCAAAAAGAGGAAAACGCAGGAAACGGATACGTGACAACCAAAATTAGCTTTCCTTATATTTTTTACATAAATGGTGCTAGTTACGGAATTTTATTTTGTTTAAAGAAGTAAATATGTGATGTTTTTGTTTTAAATTTTCTACTATGTATGTTCTTTTTGTATGTTATTTTTGTATATTCTTTTTGTATGTTCTTTTTAATGCATTTTGATGATATTGATGAACATAGCTTGTATGTATACTAATATAGCTGCTGCTAAGGCTGCTGTGATTTGCGTGGGTGAACAGATAGCAAATCACGGTTTACCCCCAGAAATCTCTGCTTTAGTTTTCGTGTTCACTGGTTCTGGGGATAGTATCGTAAATATTCACCCTTTTCCCCATTATTTCTGTTAATATGCTGCAAAATGATGTTCTTAACAATAGCTACAATAGGAAAGTTAAGCAAAATCTTTGAGCATCTAATAGTTTATTTTGAATCTTTCTACCATTATTATATGTGACTGATTATCTATTCTTAACAATTGAATTTTTTTTCTTCTTTAGGTTCTGTTACTGCACAAGAAATATTCAAGCTTCTTCCTCATGATTATGTTGATCCAAGCAGGCTTCCAAATCTATATGGCAAGGTATGAAAATAATTTGAACACTAGGTATATCTTAATTTGTTGTTTAGTAGCCTTCCTGGAAAGTTCACCGTTGCATTGAATGTTTTTGCTAGGTCTTTCAAAGCTGTTAGTATGGATAAAAAGTTTGCTAAGGCAGCTCCATCTTCTGCTAGCTTGAAATACGATGATAGGGCTGAGAAAAGGAAAGAGGTATCTGTTTGTAAATTTCTCTATCTTTCTCTGCATCACACACAAAATCCATATGAAAATGCTTTAAGTATCTTTGAGGTATAATGTCATTTTTCATTAGCTGTCTAATTTATGATATCTTTTAAAATTTATACAGATTTTTAAGAAATTGGAAGTAAAATCAAAAGCAAAAGAGGCAGAGAGTACGCGCCTTCGAACAAAATCAAGAGGCAGAGATTTTTAATATTCGATGCCTTGTAGCATATCAGTTGATTGGCCTTGTGCGCTGATATCCTTCCATTTTTATGTCTTGTTAAAAATTGTTAAAATCTAAGCTCTACTTTTTGAGGTTTCAGGTAAAACCTCTCATTTGGGTGGAAGCTCAAGTTGAAAGGCATTCTAGGAGTAGAGTTGAGATAATGGTAAAAGCTCGGAGTCAATTTAAGGAACGGAGGTAAGTTTCTCTATTTATTTTTTTTAAAAGATGAACAATTTGATTTAGGAAATGGAAAATAAATAAAATTTGGAAATGATTGTGGGAAATGACACATTTTGTTATTTTTAAAAACCTGTGTTCTGGCTTTTCTATTCATTTGTCTACACCTTTTTTTTGGCCAAATATGCTCCTTTGATTTGATGCAGCACTGCTACAAATGTTTGAAATTGAATTGCCAGTGCCATCTGATGCCACAACACCAAATGTTCGCTCATCTATGGGTTCAGCAACATATGCCCCTGAAAAGGAAGCTTTAGTTTGGAAAATCAAATCTTTTCCTAGTAACAAGGTAGGATTTTGGTTCAAGTCTCGTATAGGCCATTTTCTACTACAATTTGAATTCTCCAATTGAATTATGTCTGCTTCTTTTCGTTGGATTGGTGGAGTTATCTCCCATCCATATACTGATTTGGGATTTGAAAACGAATAACTGTTTAGTACAATCACATTGCCTATGGTAGTAATGAATAATTCTGAATTCTTGAATTGAATAATGGCTCATTCTTTTCCTTGGACTATGTAGTCATGTTTTTAGAAGCTTGGAGACATTGTTTTAGAGTCGGTATACTGATTTGGGATTTGAAGATAAATTAACTGTATAGCATGATCACATCGCCTGTTGCTAGTTATGGCCTTCTTGGTTGGATAAACTGTCTTGTGATATATCAACGAGAGAATTAGTGTTATTAAGTTGCCCATCTGGATTAGGATTATCATAAGTTTTCAGCTGGAATCATGTTTAGGATTGTAATGATTATGAGGGGAACTCCATGCATTGGCTTTGTTGTTAATTGGCTTATTTCCTCTCTCTCTCTCTCCCTCTTCTCTCTCTTTCTTTATTATTTTAAAAATTGACCTTCTTTCAATGCCAAATGACAAGAAGAGAGAGGTTGAAAATTATTTTCATTATCAAAAACGAGGAGGGTAGAACCTACCATTAATTAACTTGTGCATGTCGAAAATTTTCTTTTGTCAATCCCTTATAATTATGTTCCTTTCATGACAGGATTTCATGGAAAATCGTGAACAAAGATGGCTTGGGAAGACCAATTTTGCAGAGATTCATTCATTCTGGCAGATTTTTAGGAGTTTTGATAGGATGTGGAGCTTTTAATTTTGGAAGATAACACTGTTGATGCTAATTAGTATGATATTGTTACTATTTTTTTGTTTTAATAGAGATTGTTTGAGGATAATATTATGTACGCTTTCAATTACTATTATATATATATATATATGTGTGTGTGTGTATTTGAAACATATTCTGATTTGGAATAAATATATGCTTGTATGTGTGAAATCATTGTTATATACAAGTTAAAAATAAATAAATAACGATCATTATATAAAGGATTAAAATTTTAAAATACAGCAAAAGAAAAAATTCAATTATAAAATAATTTAGTGACGGATTTGCCACACAAAATTGTCGCTAATATGTAATAGATATAATTTAAGAAATAATTAGCGACAAATATTTCGTCGCTAAATTTTACATAAATTTTTAATTAGCGATGGAAAAAGTAGTCGCCAAATATAATTATAATTCGGCAACTAATTAGGAATATAAATTAGCGACGGAATAAAAAATTAGCGACGAAATTTGTCTTCACTATATTAGCGACTGATTTTGAATCTGCCGCTAATTTTTCGCGACTGGTCTTTTAGCGACGGAAGTTTCCGTCGCTAATTTACAGTTTTTTTTTGTAGTGGAACATATGCAAAACCTGAAGTTTGATAATTAAATATGTAATTTAATTAATTTGAAAGCACTATATATACTCATAGAGATAATGGCATTATATATATATAAACTTAAACTTGTTAGATTTTGTCAATCTGATCATACGCAATTTAATAATTAATCTTTAATTGATAAAATATCTTTCCAACAGCTAAATGCAAGAAAGAGAAACAATATGAATAAATTTTAGTTGTTCTATTTTATACACATGAATGAATTGCAGTGCTCGGGGTTCTTGCTAATGTTTGCTAATCCATATTTGTATATTAAGGTATAAATATAAAATATGTTTATTAATTAATAACAAACTTAGAAAATAAAGTATCTAAATAAATATTTGAAAAACTCAAAATTCATGTGTTGATTCTCATAGTAATCTTTTTTTTTTTTTTTTGATAAATTAGAATATTATTAGTCACTATAAAGCATGATACAGACAGCAAAAGAGAACAACTTTCAAACCCAACAAAACCAGAATTTCACAGCACCCTTACATAACCACATTAACAAAAAAACATAAGAGATACAACCGCAAGAAAAGAGTGCAGAAGCAGAAATGCAGCGTCCCAAAACAACCCAAGCAGAATAAAACTGTTAGGGGAGAGAATTTGTTAGAAAGAAAAGCTAATGGGTTTTGTCCTGTAGATTTTTCAATCACTTATCGACAGGTTCAACTGCAAGCAATTCTATGTCAGTCCAAGCAGGTGAATCATAAGGCTTGCTCCAAAGGTGCAACTGATAGCAATAACAAGAGATCGATCGATCACAGCGATGATAGCATAAAGATTCTAGTTAAGCCAAATCATAAAGCGAAAAGCCAAGCCAAAAAAGAGCGTAATTCAGGTTAGTGTATGGCCCCAATCTTCTCCTGCCAAAGAATGGATTCATATATGTTTTAATGGCAGTCAAAGCTCGTGTATCTCTTCCCCCAGTTATTTCTTGTATTCAAAACTTCTCTTTCATTAGCTCAATAGTTTGTTCTTCAAGCTCGTGTATCACGCAACTCGCAACCAACACCCCGACTCTTACCATTTTAACCATATCTTTTTCTATTTTTAGAAAAAGACAACTATTGTCGTTAGTTAATTTTTCAATCATTTTACTCGAACAAAGAACAGCAGATCCATTCGTCTCAAAATAATTATCGTTTTACCTAATTTTTTCCTTTTATTTTTTAATTTGATAAGTTCGAGAGAGCGTTAAATATCTTTTCTCATATCTCTGCTCATTATCTTTCATTCTAATTAAGCGAATTAAATAAAATTATATTTATAAGAAATTACAAATTTATCTAAAATGTAGGCTATTAATTAGATTACTATCTTTCATTCTAATTAAGCGAATTAAATAAAATTATTTTTATAAAAAATTACAAATTTATCTAAAATGTAGGCTATTAATTAGATTTATTGATTTGTGTTGAAAAACTTTAAACGACAAATAATTTAAGATAGGAAGAGTATCTTTTAATTGGTAATCGTACACTGCATATTGCCGGTGCGTTCATACTGGTAATTGACACCTGCTGGTAAAACTCGTAATTTACGCCATACTTGGAATAAAAGAATTCAAATTGTGCAAACGAATTGCTTATGTAAATTAATTTTTATACTTAAAATAAAATAATCAAAATATAAAATTGAGAATAAATTTTTTATTTTTATGATTGGAATAAATGAGTAAAAGAATTTATTTCTATTTTATTTACTAAAATATTATCAATGTCAATTTAGTACAGACAATAAATATAATATTATATTTATAAAAATTATACCAAATAAAATATTAATTAACGATTTTAATTTATAATTTGATCTTTTTTCTTAGCCAATTATGTCCTCATTATTACAAGCAAAAAAATCTTAAAACCAAATACTCATTATCCTTTAAGAAATTAAGAGTTTTCATAGTTTTTCATTTGTCCAATACTAATTTTTTCACCTCTAAGATAATTTCACTTGTATATATACACTTACTAGTATTAGTAATAGTATTTGCAATTTCTTTCATTGAAAAAGTTACCTCCATGATTTTTTGAGCAATACGATCAGTTTTTTTTTTTCTTTTTAGTTCCTTTAGATGATGATCTTAGTTTTTTAGCAGATAAAGAGATAATATTTGGAGTTGGTAAATCTTGATCTTTAGACAAAAAAAAAGTAATTTGGACAAAAAAAAACGAAGTGACTTAGACAAATCTTTTTTGTCAACAACCTTATACCAATCAATCGAATATTAATTAATATGTAAGTAATTGATGATGATATATTAAAATTAGAAAAGGCTTACATACGTTAAAAACACACAACATTTATATATTATAATAAGGATATTATAATTTTTTAAAATTTAACTCCTTAAAAATATAAAATTTATTTGTAAATTTTATATATTTTGGTAGAATTTAGTGAAAATATAATAAAATTCATGAAATTCAACTCTTTTTTTATTTCAAACATGAAAAATAGAAATTAAAAAAATAATTTCATAAAATTTTATGAAATTTATTTATTTCAAACATACTTTTAATGTCCACAAAGTAGGTAGAAAAATATTTTTTGATACAGTAGAAACTTTGAAAAAGAAAAATAAAAAATTAAACATGGCTCTAGATTAAATAAACATAAATAAATCAAGAATAAAGGCTTAAGGTGCAATTTTGTGCTAATTTTTTACTATTTTAATATTTTAATTAAAATAATATTACCTTTTATATTTTAAAATTATAAAAAAAAAATTTACCTCCTTACAGCATATGCCAAAACGATATCAAAAAAAGACATGAAAGTTAATATTTAATATTAAAAATAAAATTGTATTTTTACCAAACATGTTCAGAAATAAATATCCTTGACTTGGAAGCAGCAGTTGACAAGGAACTTAAGCCATTATCATTTGTTTAAAAAAGCAAACTCATGGGTAAAAGCATAAACTTCCAATTTCGCTACGCGAGACTGGTGTTTCCATTTTCCCATCCAAAACTGATACATTGGCCTTCAGTTTTGAGTGCTCCCAAATTAGAGCATTGAAACATACAATAACTAGGGATGATATGAATAACTAAGATGATTAATTCATTAATCAGTTTATTAATAATTTTATTAATTAATTTATTAATTTGATTAACCATTTTATCGATTTTAATTTTTAAATCAATTTTTCAAATCGATTTATCAATTAATCAATAAAAAATATTAACATATAATATTAAAAAATTATACAATTTATAACATTATTTTGAATAGTTAAAAATACTTTAAAAATAAAAAAATACAAATTAAATACACTATCCATTAAAAAAATCAAAATAAAAATAAAATTTTTATAATTAATTATAAGAATTAAATATTTTAAATATAAAACTAATAATAAAGTATTGATTATGCACGTATGATTAATAAATTATAATAATAATAATAAATTAATTTTAATATTTATTTACTAAAAATATGTATTATAATAATATTTTAAAAAATTATATATCATAATATTTATAAATTACAAAAATATTAAAAAAATATAAATATAAAATGTATATAATTTAATTAACCATTAGTCAATAATGAAACTCCTATTTTTAAAAATAAAAACCATAAATCTAAATTTTCTATTCAATTATGAATCGATTTTTCGATTAACTAAAATTTCAATTTTTTTTCTTACCCCTAACAATAACTTTCATGAAAAGCAAGCTAATCAAAATACCTGGCAATGATATTAGGGATAAAAAAATCACTAAATTTTAATTAATAAAAGATATCATACAACAGAGATGTTCTTTATTCCTTTAGTAACATTTGAAGTGTTCCATCTTCCCCATGAAAAGAATGAATCATTGTTCAAGACAAAATGGAAAAGAAAAGGACGAATCTGAATCATATGATATAGTGCTAGCTTAGTCCCCCACCGCAATTCGAGGCAACCATTTCTATTGGGAATTTGTGCTCTATTTTCACTGTGCTGCACTTCATACATCTGCTGTCTACCCTCACTATTAGTTACAAGCAATCCCCCGCAGGCTCGATCCATGTATTCCAAGTCCAAAAATTAACCCAATCTTCTGTTTCTACATTAGCATTGAGGTCTGCACAATTTCCACCATCTTCTCACTAGGGCAATCAAATACGGTTAGATATAATCACCTCAGCTACAAGGATGTCCGTGCCAAAAAATCGTTAACAGCCAGGTTAGCATCTCCATGGGAAACAGCATCTTCAGGTTCTGGAATATAAAGAGTAGAAGATGAAGCCTGCATAGCACACATCAAACATCGTCAAACGATGACAAAGGAACACCAAAATCCACATGCTCGTACATTTTTGGTCTGCTCAAATGCAATTCCAGAGTTGGAAAAAAAAAAAAAAGAAAGAAAGAAAGAAAAAGAATCAATGAAGATCATCTCAGTCAGACCATCACATTGCTATTTGCTGCCCATAACAACATAATTATAAAGACTTAAATAACAGTTAGTTCCGTTGGGTTTAGCTCAATTGGTAGTATTTGCGAGTTAGTGAGGGAGAAGGTTTGTGGCTTCAGCAATCAGATCCTTCAAAAACTAACTATGGTCAAGAAACAAGTACCTTAATATTGAGAAAAGCATCGATAGGTAAAGTGGCATGAACAATTCTATAACAGCAAAGCTGAAATATTTTATTTTAAAATACTATTGCTCAAGTGCCAATGGTGGCTCTCCTTTGAGGAGTTATCTGTTACTTCCTGAAACAGGGGTTCATTTCCATAAACTGTGATGGGCATCAAAAATTTTCTTTGTCCTCAGCCAAAAGAAGTTAATGGGGGTAAATAGAAAAAGGATCCATACCTTTAATTGAGATATGGATATGCAAAAAAATTAAAAACCGACAGAACTACGAGTTCAAAGCATAACTAATATACGATGATAGACTCGACTTCTGAAAAAGCTTTAAGTATTAGAGATCAAATTAACAGTATTTATCCAACTTCAATAAAGAAAATCACAGATTCTTCTAATTAAACATTCAGAGCATAGCTATGTACTTCATATGGTAAGCGCCATAGGATGGTTGAAATAAAACAAAAAACTGCCCACTTGTGTAAATTTAATTAAGAAACAACTGATTTTTTTCAATTATGCATTGACGCATAAGTATTTTTGCAAATATACTGCCCAAAAAATTGGATATACCTTTGCATCAAGTTGCGTCTCTCCATTGCTATCTGTCAGCAGGCATGCACCATGTGCTTTCAACCATTCTACGCACTCCTCTAATCCAACTGAATCTTTCTGCTCAATCCCCTCACCTGCACTCGAAAAGCCCAAAACCTGTGCAATGTATGAAACAGGTACTGTAGGCCGATATGACCGGGATATGCAGCTTACAGCCTTGTATCGTATCTTTTCAACACAAAGATCTGCAAATATGCAAAATTGCCATCATCTTGTCATATACATTGAATATGCAACTCAAAGCAAAAAAGATTAAGTATGATTTGAGAATGAACACCAACCCATGAGGCATGTGTTTAAGTTAGGAGCAGTCTTGTACAGTCTGAAAAACAAAACGTAGTTCCCTGAGGTAACAGCTGCACGAACTGCAAGAGCATGTTTAACAGCTTTATCCTTCTTTGCTTCCTTTGTTAATCTGGCAACTCGAATAGTATTATCATTACAATCATTTTATGTGGTAATTAACAGAAATGGAACAGATCTGATTTTCCTAATCTTCCTTTGCTAATCTAGTAGCTCAAAACATTAATACTTTTACATCATTTTATGTGGCAATTGACATAAAGAAAACAGATCTGATTTTCATAATCTACAATTCAGTATCAGATTCTCTCTATTCACACAGACAGACAGAAAAAATCATAGCCAGGAAATAAAAATGCATGCAGTCTGGCAATCTTTTTTTTTTACTTTCCAAATCTAATTATTCAATTTTCACATAAGCAGTGCAGAGCTTTACTCAATTGTCTTAACCAACATCCGCCAATGATCTGCCTAGCAACTGACATTTTAAAAAACTATGTACCTTTTTCTGTAGCTGAAAAGCAAAAACAAAAAAAACTAGAAGACAAATCCCTACCCATGCAACCACACCCAGGTGTGCAGGCACTTCATTTTCAGCAAAAGCTCATTAACAGAGCCAATCTCAAATGGGTCAGTATCATGTTTTTAGCCATGACTTGCCTCCTTCCCCAAGCATTAGACAAGTATCCAAGCATACAAACATAAAAAGAAACCCTAAAAACTCCAAGGTTTTTGGCATCTCACTCCTCTTCTGCTTCACAGGACAAAATGAACATCCAAGTAAAACAAAACTTCAACCTTGCCATGAAGGTTCTTATACTTGAATGCTTTCATCGGACTATCGAGAAAATCATCTCTCACAACATTTCTCCTTGCCCCCCAATACCAATGGACTCCAGTGCCAATTTTACTACAGCTAACTGAATTAGCGTTCTTGACAAAGGAAAATCTTCATTCAAATTTTGAGTGCAAAATGTGTAAAACATGGCAAATGTGTGGGTTATATGGTGAAGGAACATGTTGATAAATGTGCCTCCTGATGCTTTTGTACTAGACACATAACAATTAATTGATGCGTTCCAAAGGGTCATATTTCTATCTCTCTCTCTCTATCCTTTTTTTTTTTTGAAAGAACTATAATTGAGAGGTAAAATTAGGGCTGATCACAGAGAGTCTAAAAAGGAAAGTAGACTTGGTGGCAGATAGGTCATTATCACTATTAGCAGCCGAGTTATAATGAATAAGAAGATAATTTACAAAAAAAAAAAAAAATGAAGAAGAAGAAGAAAAGGAGGAAGGCAAAAAGAATATATTCATTTTTACATATGAACTGCAAGAGTTTTTTTTGTAATTATAGATCATGATCAGATTTTAATTATGTGCTTTTATGTGCATCAGCGATATTTGCTGTTAAACATCAAAGGTCAATAACTCATGACTTCAGCATAACAAATCTAGATAAATATCAGGAAAAAATGTTAGCATGAACATGGCTGGGTCGGACTTGGATCAGGAAATTAGGTTTTGAGGACATCCAAGCAAAAACATGTATCAAAATATGTATGATGCCACAATCAGTAAAGTCAACTAACCTTGACATTGATGATACAAGATCTCTGTTGTTACTAGAGTGCAAAATAACACAAAGCAGGTTGTAAGCTGCAAACTCCATATGGCATCCTTCAATCCCTTCAGCATAGAGGGTTTTTAATTGTGATTGGCACTGAAGTGACAGAAAATTAATCAAATTTAAGAATGTGTGCAATTACAGGAAATGAATCAAATATAAGCATGTGTAATTACGAAGTGTGGAGGTGCTCCACCTCCTCAGTTGTAAGCATGCCGGACAATAAACATTAATCACTTCAGTTAAATTCTCACTTCATGGAGGTAACAAAGATCAATTATATCTGAGATCTAATAATATGTGAATCATTGACGAAAGCAATGTCGGTACTTTAGCCTTGATCGACCATCAAGCTTAAATTATTGGGACCAAAACTGAACAAAAAACTTATATTTTATTAGAACTAAATGAGACTGAATCCAATGGATTGGCTAAGTGATAATTTCGGTACATATTTTTTGGTACATTTTATGCTCACCCTTATGTACAAGCAGTAAAGATAATGCTTAATAACTTTTAGTGAGGTAGCTACAGGTAACATATATAGGCAATACAGATGCTAAAAACAGCTATTGCTCAAATTACAGATAAGACAGTGATAGAAAAGGGCAACATCAGGCCCATAAGTGTGAAGGCCCCTTGTTCCATCAAAAGGAATTCATGTTAGTGGAGGAAGCTCCACACACTTATAATCCACTAACTGCTTAGGCAGTTAACCGATGTGGGATTCGTAACATTGCCCCCTCCATCAATAGCCGACGTCCACGGCAGCTGACACCCACCGGCGGCCTCTCCCCAAGGATTCCTCTCCTGGGCCGCTTTCACCCCTTCTCTTTTGGGCTGCTTGTCACCCACTGGCGGCTTCTCCCATGGGGTTCCTCTCCTGGACCACTTTCCCACATACGGCGCCAATTGATAGAGAATGGCAATGCTAAGCCCATAAATGTGAAGGCCCCTTATCCACCAAAAGAAATTCCTAGTAGTGATGGGTACTTATCACACTTATAAGCCACTAACTACCCATATAGCTAGCTGATGTGGGATCGTAACATTACCCCCTCCTTCAACAACCGACGTCCCGACGGCTTGTCACCCACTGGCGGCTTCTCCCCAAGGGTTCCTCTCCTGGGTCACACCCACTTGGCGGCTTCTCCCTTCTGGGTTCCTCTCCTGAGCCACACCCACTTGGCGGCTTCTCCCCTGAGGTTCCTCTCCTGGGCCGTAGATCCGACAGGTCAGACCGCTGATAGAGAAGGGCAACATCAGGCCCATAAGTGTGAAGGCCCCTTGTTCCATTAAAAGGAATTTCTGTTAGTGGAGGAAGCTCCACACACTTATAAGCCACTAACTGCTTAGGCAGTTAACCGATGTGGGATTCGTAACACAAAGGCTGAGGGAAGTTACTTGCAATTTCACCATGTTGAATTGACCATAAGAGAGAACAGATAGTTCATAACTGTCTTGCAGCATCACTTATTTAAGTACCTTTATGCGCTATTTAGCATATTTATCAGAAATTCAACTTCTAAAATTCTTTATATAAAACTCTACTTCTAGACATTTTTGTACATAGATATTTTAATGGTCAAGAATGTAGCATATATAATCATTCTGGCCAAACAGCCTCTTCTAGTAAATGCAATGTCACATTGGAAACAGTAACAAATTTCTTAGAAGAATAGCTTCGAGTCATGAGCAAAGCAAAGAGCAAACAGCAGAACTTACTACAAATGGCATACTAAAAGAAACTGACAAAAAGTGGTGCTCAACCATAGAATAAATCCACCAACCTGATTAAACTCAGGCAAGTCTGCTACTTCCAAGGCTAAACGAGCATGAGTTTCGTACACCTGGAAATGAGTAAAATATGAGTAGTGAGTACGAAAATTTCCATGGTTTGGAGATATATACTAATTCACCTACACTCAAACAAACTTGTAATCAGAAAAACGTAAAGTTACTGAAAAGGAAGTATCAACACACCCTAACAGTTAAATGATTTCGTATTCGTTGTACTGTTAGATCTTGGCGAATAGACTTCAATTGATCACATTTGTAAAGGTAGTTCTTCTGAGAATTTTGAACCATGAGAAGAGCTGTCTCTAGCACTTCTTCAGGTCTAACCTGTAAAAACAGCAGAGACAACCATAGAGTCAATCGCATTTCATATGCACTCTTTTTTTTATTTTTTATTTTCTTGGTTCAATCTTTGCTATCTAAGAAAACCACAATAGGGGGAAAAAGACACTAAATATTACAGTGGAAGGATCAGGTGCAGAAGTGAGGCGCAAATAACGTTTCTCAATTTCTTGGCAGGTTCCCTTGACTGTAAGTGCATCCCAGTCAATGTCTTCAACAGCCCTGCTTCCCCCATCATCAAAGCTTTTGCTAAGCATCAAAGCACTAGCCCGTTTACTGTACAAGTTTCCGGCTCCAGCATTTTCTGGTTTGAAATAGTTGACTTCTGATCGATGTCCTTGCCCTTTATCAAAACGCTTAGAACGATTTTCACGTTTCTTTTTTTCCTCTGGTGAATTTGCAAGTGCTATAGCACCAGTATAGTATGCTGTTAAGCTTTGTTCCTTATCACTATCACTTGATCCATTACCATTTTCAGCACTATTAAATGCATCAGCAAGACGCTGCCTCTTGACTGGCCTTTGGGCAGTCTTATTAAAAGTCTTCGGCTCTAGTAAAGAAAACTTAATGTTACCTGAGGCATCCTCCCTGCTCTCGGAAATTCCAGATAATGGCTGAATAGGGAAAGAAAATTACTAAATGATCAAACCAGATTTAAAGGGTGAATAACAGCTGAAATATGAACGCCTTTATTAGCTTCAGTTCACTCTACAAGAACTAAAAATTGAATTACCTTTCTATCCCAACCACCATATTTTAGGGTATCGTTACTGACAGAAGCAGGTTTCTCAACTGTTCTCTCCTCGGGTAAAGGCTCCCACCTACTCTTAGATCGTCTGCTTGGACTCCTTTTGTACTTTGGCAATGAAGCAACGGGAGTTGAAGACTGTGAAACCCTTTGGCCACAAAAATCATTGCAAATTGCATTAGGATGCTTGGAATAAAATGTTTAACAATCCTAATAATTGTGAAAAGGTCAAACAGACACTTCCTTTCAAGAATTTAAGCCACAGCACTGGAGAAAGCGACAGAAATTAAGGGGAAAAAAAACAATGCATAGAGAAAGAATACATACCCCTTTTCTGCAAAATCAGGATTTGGTAATGGAAAAAGAGGCTCAATGTCCCAGTCTTGAGTATGAAGTGTACCATCAGCAGTTGCCTTAGTAATAATCTGGGGAAAAAGAGAGAGAGAGAGAAAGATAAGAAATTCAATAGACCAAAACAAAACTAAAAAAGAAAAAGAAAAGAAAGAAAAACAAGAAGATAAAGGAAGGATCAATACATGTGGCATGAAACAGAAAATCCTGCTAGTCAGAGAAGCTCAACTAAAAACACGAGCGGAAAGGTAAATTGGGAGGAAAAAAAAAAAAGAGGAAGAAAAGTATGGCCATTGTTATCAATGGAAGAATGACATGTGTTACACTGAATTCAGTGGAAGAATGATGCTGAAAAGCATGGTCGTTGTTATCACTGGTTTACAGTCAAGAAACTTCCAAAACTTTATAATAAAATCTACTGTACAGATTTGAAGTGCACTTGATTTATTTCTCAAAATCTTTGCATTCATAAAGTGATATGGCACCAAATCCACCTTTGGGTCACATGACTTCAATTTTTATTGCCCTTGCCACTGCACCAAAAGTTTTAGATTATACATGGACCTCATGTTGGATTCAGCCAAGCATGAAACTAACTAATTTATTTTGCATAGGCAAAACTTGTTAGGTGAATGTTTGGTCTCATATGAGCCAACCCATGAAATAAAAATAGTTTATTAGTTCGGTTTCATTGGTCTGAAACTAAGAGCTTCCTGTATAAGAAATAAAAATAAACTCTCCTACTAAATGTAAAATGTGTAAATTTAAAAATTTTCACATAGCTCCTATTATCCTTTTCCTTTGTAAAATAAGCCCACTGCAAATGTTTTAATTGAGATCAGCATCATAATGAATTAATGCTCAAGTTCAATTTCTATACATCAACTCAAGCTCAGACCAAACTTAAGTTCAATATCAAAGGAAAAACTCCATTCAAGCATGGTTTACTAATTTTGAGAAGCTTAGCCTAGCCACTAGTTTAATCAACTAACAAAACTGACTAGCTTCTATACATTAGTCAGCAACAAAACTGACCAGCTGCTAAACGATCCTTGTAAATTGCATTTTGTCAAAGCAACATATATCAGCAGCGATTCACATATTTATGACTCTAAAACTTTAATCAACTAACAAAACTGACTAGCATCTATACATTAGTCAGCAACAAAACTGACCAGCTGCTAAACAATCCTTGTAAATTGCATTTTGTCAAAGCAACATATATAAGTCGCGATTCACATATTTATGACTCTAAAACGTTATCCAAGTTTATTCATTATAGAATAGCCAGTAATATAATTACTTTTCCTAATATTTTTGAAACATATTTAAGACATTTTCATCAATCTACGCTAAGGAAAAGTCAATTTGTAAAATATAAAATTTGAATTTCCAAACTGACACAGTTCCACTCTTGAAGAGAGCTCTTTACACATTAGTTGAGTGCCATGTGTACTACAATGCATTAATTATGCACCCTAGTTTTTAGGGTTAACCGCAGAATTCTTAGCTAGTTGACCAAACTTGTAGAAAATGTAAGAGATTACAACATATCTTTGATAATGCCCATAAATTCAATTCAGGATGAATATCTTTTTTCATTCAAAAAGATCAAGTGCCTGTGATCAATTTCAAATCAGGATCTTACATAGGAGAAAAAGGTAAGCATGCAAAAAGATTGATCAACAAATACACTTCCAATCCGGAAGTTGAAACTGCTAAGCAAAACAGCTTAGAGATCTACAACTCACCTCCTTCATGACAGCCTGACAAGCTGCCATCTGAGGATCATTTTTACAGTGATCTTGGCAACGTTGTAAAGCCCTTTCAACATAGAACCGTAGTGAATTGGGGAACATACCAGGCTGCAAGCAATAAGTTAATAATTGCTGCATGAAATCAGTGGTAAAGGAAAATAATTACAAAAAAATTTACAAGTTGGGTGGATGAAATAGACGCTTGAGATCCCGTGGCAGTATCATAATACAGGATTTCACAAGATACTAAATAGTGCATCTAAATCCTCAAACAATCAAATAACAAAGGGATAATTTGACATCCTCAAAGAGGACAATTAAATAACTAAGACAATATTACCTTAAGAATGGAATCAGCTGCATCATTAGACAACAATTTGTCATTTGGTTTGGGTAGTGAGACAGCAACATAAGCAGGTTTGGCAGCTGCACCAGTGGCAGAGCCATCCTTATCGGTTTTTGGCAAACCCAAAGCCAAGTTTGAAGCAATTTTTGGATTTGTTGGAATCTGAAGTTTGCTCACCCTTCGTGTATCTAGTGATGGAACTGTCTGTACAGGAGATTGATAATTCTGAGGGACCTGATGAGCAGCAGGATATTGTGAATTAGGAACTTGAGCAACAGTCTTTTGTTGTTCCTGAAAATTATCATAAGTAGTTTTTGAATCCAAAGGTTTTTGAAAGTGCGATTGAACAGGTGTAGCATGATGATTTTGAAAACTTGAAGATACTTGTTTCCAATAGCTATCATGAGCAGTAGTTGCTGCAGCACCCTGACAAAAGCACAAGCAAAAGATGATTTTAGTAAAGTAACCATTTCCCAATATGGAATGAAATCAAGGCAATAGTAAGCTTCATGGTGTTAAACAGTATTTGCATCTGCAATCATGGCTGCAGTCACAAGGGAATTGGGGCTGTCAACCATAACACTTGCAGCATAATGTTAAGCTAATTTTTTAATAACAATTTGCAGAACAAATAAAACTAATAGAAATTGCTTGAGTTCGCTCTTACTAAGAAATGCAACTAACTAATGACTAGAAATAAATAACAAACACATTTATTTTTTTGTTCCATTCAAAAAAAAAAGCCATCGTTATCTATCAATAAAAGTATTTAGCACAAAAATAACAAAGCCTAAGCATAAATAGATAGCAAAGACTTCCATTTTCTTTTCCTTTTTGGCCTAAAGATGATTCACTAAAGAGAAACTGAGGAAGAATTACAACTTATACACAGAGTTTGGGCAGCAACAGTGCTTGCAAAATCATAAAGACTTTGTAATATACAGTCCTCATTAATAAATTTGTAAATGCAAGCAAGGAAGAATAATAAATATCAAAATTACCTAATCTCATTCAAGCAAAATGTGAAAACCTGCTGCTTCATTTATTTTGGCTTGCTAAAAGGAAAATCAAGTGTTAATTTGAAATGTGTAATGCCCCTTAGAGACCGCACGTGACAAAATTGATGTGGTAAAGGAAATTAAAAGGCTGAAAGAGAAAGAAAGGAGCAGAAAGCTCCAAATAAAACCACCCAGCCACAGGCTTCATAGGGTAACGGCCTATACTTTTACTGATAACAGTAAAAACAATGAACATTACTGTTTCTAACAACATTAACAAACCAAATTCAAATGCCCATTTCTACAACGGTTTAAAAGTATTGCCTAGACCAATATCATGCCATAATGGTAGTTACTTACCATAGCTTAAAATCATGATAACCATAGTATACCAAAAAACCAAATATGCAAAATAAGGATCTAAGGAAGTAACACTGCAACAACTATTAAAAGTTCAGATAGGCAACTGACACTTCCACAATGAAGAGGGAAATATATTTACAAAAAATCAAATGGCTAGTATAATAACCTCTAATTAGCAATATTGCAAAGATCTCACATATTCAAAGTATCAAAATAAGGAAGATTGTCCAAAAGTTATTACCAATATAAAGATAGTCAAAACCATACTGTTCCTTTTGGCTGGGAGAGAGGAGGGGAGGGGAGAGGAGGGGAGGGGGTGGGGGAAAACTGAATAGTATGCCCATAAATGTGGTTTCTAGCAAGCATAATTTGAAACTTAACATTGTTAATATGAATTAAATCAGACTAACTTTTAAATTACAAACAGCATATGTCAAACTCCAATTTCTTTAAAGGATGCAGAAGGCTTTGAATTCCGTGTCATGTTATGGTCCGTATGAATGAAAAGATAACCAAACCTGCAAAGGCAGTACAGAAGAGGAATCTGGTCTCCATGATGGTGTAAAAGATGAGGGTGGTTGGCTGTTGGAATTTGTATGCCCAGCAGTACCACCAAGAACTGATGTCCCCTGGTTGGATGCACTAGCAACAGACAATTGTTCTGTGCCAGGAGCACAAGTAACTTCTGTTTGACTGTAATAATTGGACCATTGCTTGTAGTGTTGCTGGTAATTTGCAGAAGTTGCAGGTGCAGTACCAGAATTGTAAGCACTTGCTCTGTCCGAATTGTAAGTTGAATACTGATGAGTTGCATAGTTTGCATAGTTTCCATCATTCCACACTGTAGACTGGCTACTGTATCCGCTACTTGGGTAAGCTCTAGCTGTCTGATAATCACCAGGATTGTAATAAGTGCTTGTATAACTTGGAGTCCCAGTATAAGACCCAGTATTCTGAAATGAGGAAATAGGCTGATAAGGAGCACCTGTATTTTGATATGCCCCTAGTGGCTGAGAATAGGCATGGTTAGGTTGCTGCTGAGAATAAGAATGGTTAGGCTGCTGCTGATAGCCACTATAATAACCTGTATATCCTGTGCTACCATAACCATATGGATCCGTAGCATTTGGATATGACACATAGTTGTAGTCCTGTGATGCGCTTGCTGTTCCCAAAGTTGTACTACTAGAAAGAGCAGTTGCATTCAGTCCATGCTGAGCATTCCTTGTGGGTGGCTCTATTTGTTGATCATGATGATAAGTGGAATTTGAAGGAATTCCATTCTCTGAAGTTTGATTATCTACCCTATGCATAGTCCATGGAGAAGCTTCAGAACCAGTAGTTGATGGAAGATATGAAGAAGTGTGTGGTTGAGTTGTATCAACAACATATCGACCCTAAAACAGAAAAGGGAAGATTAGATTTCAGCAATTAAGTAACTACAAAAGCCAGCTGAAGATTAAAACAAGAAAAGAAGAAGAAGAAGTAAAGAAAGAAAGAAAACTAAATAGAGCTTGTGAAATCCATAAATGTATCAAAAATGAAAACAGGGACAAAGTAATAACTTGCTAGCAATTCACTGCACCAACTTTTGAATGGAATATATTCTCTGAGCAAGAAAGCTAGAATACTTATGATGATTGCTAGTCGATAATTGCCTCTGTTAACAGCAGATACGTAAATTTAAATATTTAAACTAAACAAGCTGGAAACACATGAAACTGAGGGGCATAATAATCAAAATCCAGATATCCATATTTAATTTCATTAAAATCTGTTTACCCATCTATTGAGTTAATTATGTCAAAAGAGAAATATTTCGTTCCACACTCTATCGAAAGAGGACGATAGAAGTGATCATTTTAGCAAAAGTAGACTGTAGCCACCAGGCAGGTTGCTGCATGGAGGCTATGAGAACAATTTCAGCAGAAGCTTAAATTCACTAAATTGCACTAGATGTCATTCACGTTTCAAACAAAAACCAACCAAACAGACATTCCTATTTCACATAATTCGAGCTCCAACATGCAGAGTCAAACTTTGAATAGTTTAAGCTTTCTAAAGGGCTCCACAACTAAAACATGCAATTTCCTGCAACAACCATAGCAACATTGTTAAACCTTGGGATCCATCACACACTCTATATGTCAGAAGCAATACCCAGATAAGCTTCCTCTTTAATCATATTAGCATTTCATACAAAATAGACGTAAACACTCTAGATCATGGTCACAGACTAAGTTTGCATAAAAAGTGAGGTCAAACAAATAAGGGGTGTTATTATACACTTGCAGGGGATGATATCTACATGTAACAGAGAGAGAGAGAGAGGACGCAGGGAAACCATAAGAATGTTACCCTCCAAAACTTTAAAAGTTTCTCCTACAACTATAGATGCACCAAAAATAGAGTCAACACTTCAAAACCCTCATAAACTTAACATCAAGTCCCAATTCACCAAACCCAATATTTGTCCACTCCAAACAAGCAAAAATAGAATACAACAAAATCACAAATCCAACTTCCTGATTGATTCTTAGCAAACCACTACATGCTCAACTAAATCAAAATGCCCAAAACGAAAACAGAAAAAAATCAATCATCAATATAGCAACAGGGTTAGTTGATAGAGATAGTTTAACTAAGAAAACTTACCTCGAGGGAGTTCGGGTCCACAGGAGATATAGTCTGCGTGTTAACTCCTTGATTCATCATTTCATTAGCATCCTGAATTCACCAAAAACACATATCCAAAATTAGCTTAAACACGAATCTCTTTCAATTACCATACCCAACCTCCCATGCCCTCCAAAGAAAAAAGAAACAAAACAAAACCCTAATTGAAAAATGACAATAAGTAACAATTATAACCTTCAATTACTAAAATTATCCAGAAACTGCAACTCGGAGCACGATTGGAGAGATCGGGAAGCGAAAAAAGGCGATCAGCAAGGCCAATAAGATAGAGATCACAAAAAAAAGGTTGTGTGCGAATCAACTAATAAAAATGAATTAGTAGAAGAAAAAAGAAACAACTGAAGTTGAACTGAATCAAATAAGAATACAGAGAGAAATTACAGAAGCGAAAAACACAAAAGAAAAGAATTTGGAGGAAGCAAGGGCCTGTCAATGATGGGTCGTGTTTGGGTCGTGAAAATACTAGTATCGGCGGCACAGGATGATGAACTGATAATGATAATTAATAATTATTTCTTATTATTGGAGCCTTATAGTTTTACTATCCATTAATCTTAATCTACTGTATAAACTTCACCTTGCCTTTTCAGTTTTGCCGTTGGACAAGGAAAAGGCTTGATATTATTTTTTTGTAATAAAAAATTACCATTAATTTTACAACAAAAAAATTACATTAAAATTATGAATTCTGAAGTCCCTATTTTAATATTAGATTATCTTTTTTGGGTCCTAATTTTTGAATATGACTATTTGCATTTGCAATTTCTCATGTTAATTTTATCCAATCCAAAAATTATTATGTTCGATAGCCAAACTATTTCCAAATTTGGTCCGAACTATTTTTTTATTCTTTGGAATTTGGTATATCCAAATTAAAAGATAGTTATATAATTAATTAAGTAAACCGTACTAAATATTTATGTGTTCAATCATTAATAGCAGATTTAGCCGTCAATTACGAAACTACTATGTGTCAAGGGTTTTAGACCCTTCGCAATAGCTAAAAAATTGGTGTGGTGTCTTTAGCTGGTCTCTCCTTGGTGCAAAGACCTTAACGTGAGAGGCCCACCAAATTTTTGACATGTGACATTTATCTTTTAAAAAAAATAATAGGCATAATTTATGGAATATTTGGTCTTTAATTTTTAGCAGGCAAAAAAAAAAAAAGCCGTTTGGCCTTTAATTTTTTTTCTTAAATATAAAAATCCTATATAATATTAACACATTCAATTAGGTGTTGTCTACCAAATCAAAATCCATATCTATTTCCCACCCTATTTCAACCCGCGAATGGATTTGTTCATACTCATCCCAAGTTATGGGAATCAGGAATTCAGTATCTGCCAATGCTTCCAAAACATCTTCCGAGCAATCTCCACATATGATCCTAAATTCATCATTTACTCTATTTTCTAGTGCGGGTCAATACGATATTGACCTCAACGATGATTCTATTCAAGCTAAAAATGATAACTGCACCAGTACTAAATGGACCTGGGATGAGGATTAGCTACTCATCAGTGGCTGGCTAAATGTTGGAAAATATGTTGTTACCAACATTGATGAAAATTTAAATACATTCTAAAACCGAGTTTACGAGTATTGTAGATAAAAAAAGAGTCTTTTATGAAGAAAAAAAAAACATATATTTAGAAAAGTAAAAGCACAAATTCAATATGAAGTTGGGTTGGAAAATACTCCAAAACCACACGAAATGGAGAAATCTTGAAATTGCAGGCGAAAGTTTAAAGCGAGCAATGACAAATGCTTCTAAGGGGGTACACGACATCATCCAATCCTCCAATGGATAGAGATGCAGATGTTGAATTTGTAGTTTATCCACAAGGCAGATAACAACCAAGAGAAAGAACAAAGCAAAATCAAAAGTTACGGTTGTTACTTCCGATCTTAATATGGCGGTGGAATCCATCACTTCCACTTGCATATTCAAAACATCTATGTTTCAAGAACTGAAGAACACGAAGGAAAAAGAGTCGGTGATCAACAAAGAGGAAATAGAGCTGATCTAAATTTAGGGAATTGGCCGTATCAATCTTTAATGCAAACACGTCTACTATGTCTTTGGCACAACTTGTCCTCATGAGAAATTGATAGCAAAAATTATGGCAAAGTACTTGTAATTTATATTTCAAACTATTCTTGTACAATTGAAATTTTAACAAATAATCGTCGTAATTTTTATTGTTTTTCGTTAATGTAAATAAAATTTTATCATTAATTTAAATGATATTTCATATTTTATAATTTTATAATTATGTTTTATTTAATTGATATTAATTATTATTAATTTATTTAAAAAATAGTCGTTGGAGTTTTATTCCTTCCTCTCTATAAAATATACGCAAGCTTATATACAATCACTAACATCCTCTTATCTCCATTGATTCACACCCTCTCAAAAACACTTATCCAACATCCATCCTTTAAAAATGGCTGAAAATTTGGATAAACTTAACAACTTCTCTTGGGATCCCTTGGACTGGAGGTAGAGTTATTATTCGATGATATAGAGGAATGTTGCCTTGAACTCCTTACAAAATTATTTGAAAGGGCGTATGGCACAAGCTCTTCATCCAGACCTCCTAAAAGGATAATATATAGAGACCGCATAGCCAAAAACAAATGCCTCATGCATGGCTACTTCGCCAAGAATCTGGTCTACCCTCTAGACATTCTAGCAAAGATTTCAAATATGATTGCATGTGTTCTTGTGCATTGTCCAAAGCCTCTCAAGTATTAAGCCATATTTGTAATGCAGCAGGTAGACAGACTTATTTCTACTGCAAACATGCATGTATGCGTACATTATCGTACTGAGCATCAGTTGATGCCATTGATGACTATATCCGAATTAGGGAGAGCATTACATGCGAATATTTGTAAAAGTTCATCCAAGGCACCATCTCAATTATCAAGGCTCGATACCTACGAAAACCTAATGTAAATGATGTCAACTACTTCCTACGAATAGGATAGGGCCGCAAATTTCCCGGTATGCTGGGCAGCATTTACTATATACACTGGTGTTGGAAAAATTGCCCGAAAGCTTGGTTGATATGTACAAAATGAAAGGATTCAAAGCTTATGTACAGTGGAAAAACGAAAACTTCAAATCCCCCTAATGTAAGATCTTGTCATAAAAACAACAAAACCTAACTAAAAGATTCAAAATCTTTTACCTTTGCAATTCGTTGTTTAGTTGAATTACCTTTACGATATAAATAATGGCCGCCTCAAAAAGTCTCCATCCTAGGAAATAAATCTAAGAGCACAGTGACGAAGATTCAAAGGCCAAAATTGGGTAGGAACTAGTAAACTAATTCGGCTACAAAGAAAAAAAAAAGAGAGAGAAAAGCGTGTAACTTTTAAGAGTATGGAGATTATATCTCTAATTGATTTCGCTTATCCTAATTTTGACCTAAACGAGTATTTATATACTTTATAGGTCATATTAGGCTTAGGTTATAATGGCTGGATGTTTCCATAAGACTTAGTCCACTTGGATGGGCTTAAGTGGCAAGCCCAATATACCAAACTTGCGCAAGAAGCCTTGAGTGAAATGGGCTTGCGCATTTAATTAAGCTCTAAGCCTAATTAAACTTTCATTTTTAAATATACCACTTTTGCTAAAGACAAAAGACTTTGTCTAAGGCAAAATTTCATTTTACTCCCTTATTCTTTTATTCTTTTTGTCTTCTAAGATCATTTCTAATATTTATTAATGCAACTCTAATTTTTACAATTAATTTTTCTTTTCTATACATTTCTTGCAATGATACTCGTCCAAAATTTTCTGGCATGTTTTCCTGAGATTGATATTCATTTTCGTTGTTATATAAAGTTTCAAGTTGTTCATTTATTTCAGTTATTATTTCATTAATATTTTCTTTCGAATTTAAATTTAATAAACTTAAATATTCGCCAAATTTTTCTATTATACTGACCATCTTATTTTAAAGTTTGTAATTTTTGTTTAGAAAATTTTAGATCTTGGATTTGCATTTATCTTCTTTAAATAATTTATTATTTTGATTATTTTTGCTATATATTGTTCTTGTTTTATAATATCTTTTTCAGTACTCATTTATATAGCTTCTATATTTTGACTAGCTAAATTTATTTCATTTTTCATCTTTTCTATATCTATTTCTAATTCATTTTTTAGTAAAATTAATTCATTTTTTATTTATTGTAACCTAGGTAATCCATATTCTTCTTTTATGTCATATATATTATTTATTTCCATATATGTACATTCATTTCTTGCTTTTCGAATTTTTTCTTTATAATATTTTATTTTTCCAGACATTTCGTATAGCATTTTTAATAATTTGTCTATATTTTCTTTAATAACAAAACTTACTATATATGACATTTTACTTATTTTATCTTAGGCTCTGATACCAATAAGCGTCGGAATTTGTTAACGGATCGTTTTTCTCAAAATAAGTAAAATACTAAATTTCAAAATAAATAAAAACCTATTATTGTGAACGTTTTTACTTTTTATTTCTAAAAGGTACGTGGCAGAAGACCATGATAAATAAATTATCCTTTGAAAATCAGTAGCCCGCAGGTCTATTTTGCAGCCGATATACCTTAGAGAATTAATTTCTTCTTCTTCTGAAATTAGTATTATTTGTATTTCTAATTATTTCTTGACAAGTTTCTATTATTTCTGATATAATAATATTTTTTACAAAATTATCTTTGAATAAATTATCAATAATTTGAGTTTTTATATTATTTTCTAAATTTGTGGTTCCTATTATATCTAAGTTTTGTTGAAAAGTAAGATTTATATTATTTTTTTATCATATTCATATCATTAATAACAATATTTATTTCTCTTTCTTCACTTAAATCTTTTGAGTTTAAATATTCTAAAATATTCATCCTAAGGGAATTTTTTTTACTTTATCCTTTATCATTTGAATTCTTGATGCGTTTATTTTAAGTATATATTTTAAATTTTCTATTCTTTCTTCTATATTATATGTAGGAATTAAATTCAAACTAATTATTAGGCTGTATAACATTTCTTCTTGTTTTAATTGTTCTTTTATTAAATGATTATATCTATGTATATCATTTATGGTTGTTTGAAAAATTTTAACTTGTTGTTTTAATCTATCCATAACAACAAAACAATTTTAACAATTTCATGTTTAAGATTATTCTTTCTTTTCACCATTTTCTTAGCATGCAATATCCAATTAAGAAATAGAATTGAAAATTATAACCATAACTAACAGAGATCAGGGTTTCGTTATACCTTTAAATCTTCTTCAGTGGTCCACTATGCTTCCTTCAATGCTGCTAGACTCCTGCTATCAACGATTTCTGATAACAGCTCACCCTTAGACGGTTGACGTTCTGGGTTAAGTTGATTATCTCCAAGTTATACCCTTCTGCCCTTTTTCTCCTTAAACGGGCTTGGTAACATCAGGAGAGACTACTGAACAGTATTCAGCTAACAGCAAAGTTGTAGTCATGTGAATTTTCTGATGAGGATTTGTGGTATATGAGTAATCTGACTCTCTCAGTATATCGAAAATAATTTTCTATATTCCTTAATGGATTGCAAATTGCTAAGTACTATGGTTACTCAGAAAGAAAGATTTCTGAAATTAAAATTTCATTTCTGAATAAAAGGTTTACAAATGATAAGCAGGCTAAAAGCTTTTACAAAGAACTTAAGCTTAGAGTTTTCAGCCGTGCCTCTAACTGCTAAATGAATGGGTTTTTATAGAGGTTGCACCCGGCCTCTATTACATTATTGAACTACATTATTGCAAATCTATTATTGCTCTATTACGTAAGTGCTTACGCTTACATTTTTGTCTTCTTTCTTCAATTATTTCTTGATTTTCTTCAGAGGGGGTCCAGCTCCACTAGCCCTTGTCGCGAGCTTTTGCTTTCGGCTGGAGATTCCTTTTTTATCTGCTTTTTGAAAAGTTCTTTGGTCGTTTCTGTCATTGGTAGACTTCCTTCTATTATTGTGTCGAGATATCCTTCAAGAAGATATTTCTGATGCCATTCTGTAGCTGGATTGGTAATCAGAATATTATCTTGAAAAACAGTGTAGTATTTTTTATTATCTGATAAAATTTCTCTAAGTCCACGAACATTTGCTTCAATGGTCTTCATCCTCATTTCTGGAATATTTTTAAGGATTAATGGATGTAATTTGAAAGTCTTTTGTTCATCTGGAATAAGTTCTTGTTTAGTAGTACCCATTCTGATGAAGGTTTCTGTAGGAATTTCAACATTCTTAACATCATCCCATTCAGGAATAATGCTAAAAATACGAACATAAATTTTATTGAATTTTGTAATTCCATTAAATATCTCAATTTGAGATTTGACTGTTGCTGGGAGTTGTTGTACTTCTTCTAGATTTTCTCCTGGATAGATGGTATGAACCAGTCCAAAACGATAAAGTTTTTGAACTGTTCTTGGATCTGCTCCTTTTCTGATGATTGCTTTGTTGTATGTATTGTTGATCGGAATAGTACTTATTCCGACTGCATTAGTAACTTTTTCTAAATATTGCAGAGCTTTAAAAAAGTCTGTTTCCCATTACTTTCGAATTTCTATATTATTTAAGTGAGATCTCTCATCATCATTCCATTGCTGAGATGATAATGAAATATCTCTAGGAGTTATCAATCGAGAATTAATATTCCCAATCGAAGTTGCTCCTAAATTTCTCGAATTTACTTCAGGAGATGATTCAGAACTGTCCAAATATTGAACAGAACGTCTAATCATCATATTTCTAGAAATTTCTTGCTCTAGTTCTTTCTTAGCTGTAATGCCAAGAACAGTCATTTTTTGAGAACTAGTGCTTTCTTCTTTTGCTTCCTTTTGACGCAAAAGCGCCTGTGCATAATTCATTGAAATTTGGCTAATCTCATTATCTATTTCTAGAAGACGAGATATAGCTTTTTTCATAGATTCCATTACTTCCTTTTTCTCTGCAGTGAGTTTTACAACTCTTTCTGAATTTCTTTCCATTTTTCTTTATCCCTGCAAAGAAAGAGTTAATCCTTTTCTTTAAGTAATGGTCTGCTTAATAAATCTGCCAATACGTTGTCCTTTCCTGGAATATGCTCAATATCAAAATTAAAGTTAGTAAAATATTCCTGCCATCCCATTTTCCTTCTTTGAGCTAATTTTCCATTATAATTTTTTGTAATAAAAGACTTTACTTGAGTATTATCTGTTTTAACTATAAATCTTTTTTATATTAAAACTAATTCAAATTTTTCTATAGCATATTTTACAGCTAATAATTCTTTTTCATTACTATGATAATTCTTCTCTGTACTCTTAAATGCTCCTGAAGCGTATCCATATATTTTCTTACCATCTTTACTTTTTAATATTGCTCCCCAATAATCATCTGAAGCATCTGTTTCTAATAGTAATTCTTCATTTTCTTCTGGTAAGGGTAACTTTGGTAATTATTTGCAATATTCCTTTATTTCTTTTACTGCTTTTGTGTCAAGATCTGTCCAAATCCATGGTTTATCACCTTTTAATTTGTCTTGTAATACTTTTCTCTTTTTAGCGCATTCTTTAATAAAGTCACTAGCATATGTTACGTGTCCTAAAAATTATTGGACCATTTTTCTATTTTCTAGTTGATCTGGAAATTTTATTAAAGCTTCTGCTATATGTGGTTGTAATTCAATTCCTCCTTTTGTTATAGAAAATCCTAAAAAATCTATTTTTTGTTTTGCTATATCTGATTTTTCTTTTGACAACATAAGTCCATGTTTAAAACATCTTAATAAAAATTGTTTTATATGTTTATAATGTTCTTCTATATTTTTACTAAAAATAATTATGTCATCAATATATACTAGACAAAAATGTCTTAAATCTTTAAACATATCATCCATCTTTCGTTGAAATATTTGAGGGGCATTACAGAGTCCAAATGGCATAACTAACCATTCGTAATGTCCTCTTGGTGTACTAAAAGCTGTATATTTAATACTGTTTGGATGCATTTTTATTTGCCAAAATACTGATTTACAATCAAATTTGGAATACCATGTCTTTCCTTTTATACTATTTATAAGAATTTCTTTATTAGGGATTAAATATCCATCAAATTCTGTTGCTTTATTAAGTCTTTTGTAATTAATTACCATTCTTGGTTTATTTCTTTTTATTTTCACATGATTTCTAACCATAAAAGCTGGACTACTATAAGGACTTTTACTTGATCTAATGAGCTTTTTCTCTAATAATTCTTTTATTTGTATATCAAATTCTTCTTCATCTTCTTTATTATAAAACATTCTTTTGCTTCTTATTGGTATTTCATGTTTTAAATTTATTAAGGCATAAATACCATTTTCTCCCATTTTTCTATAGGGTTTGTTCCTATACATTTTTCTAGTAAAAAGATTATTTCTTGTGTAATGGAAAAGGGTTTAGTAAATTGAGTTTCGTCATTTTTCCTAATAGGTTCTTTTTCTATATTCTCACCACGGTTCGCTGTGCGAGGTATTAAAGGTGAAGATTTCCATTTAAAGGCTTGTTGAAGTCGGGGGCATATGATTTTGTGTTTACAAGGAGTTGTGAGACGAATATATTGAGAACCAATACTTAAAGGATAATAATTTGTTAACCAATCATTTCCTAATAAAATATCACATCCATGATTTATGGATTGAAAGACTTTATGTATTTGAAGTATATTTGACTGAACTTGAATTATTACCTTTTCTGTAACAAGATCATATTTGGTTGTGTTACCTGTAATATCAATTCCTAATTTATAATCTTTAGTTTTTTGCCATAAATTTTCTGGGAATATATAAGGTTGAGCTAAAGTTATTGTAGAGCCTGTATCTATGAAGGCATGATATGAGACTGTATGATATTCTTTGTATAGAATTTCTATATTAATATAAATGCTGTATGGACTAGTTTCTATTCCTTGAAACTTTGTATTCATTTCCATCATATTGAAACATAAGATATTCTTTTGTAAGGTTATATGGTGATATTTGCTCTAAAAAATCTAATCCTAATAAAATTGGAATTTGTGTAGAAGAAATTGTATCCATGTGTATTTGTATTGGAATGATTACTATTTTTCCTTGAATATCTGTTAATGCCAAATTTATTCTGACATATTTATTAATAGTATGTTGATGTCCTGAATAATCTAAAAATTCATAATTTTCTTCTAAATTATATTTTTGAAATAGAAAAACTAAGCTTTCATGAATATGACTTTTTGCTACTCCAGTATCGATTAATGTGTTTAAAGATTTCCATTCTCCTCCAATATCTAATTCTGTTTCTATATAATATTGTTCTGCTTTTACTGATGATCTTAAATCAATACTTCTTCTGGATTGATTATGTATTTTTCCTTGTTCATCTAATAATAATATATCACTTTTATTTGATAAATTTACTTTTGAACTTTCTCCTGAGGATATTAAAAGTTTTTCTCCTATATATTGTATTCTTGGTATGATTCCTATGTTTTTATTTCTTTGTCGTAAGTCCATTATTAATTCATCTAAAATTGTCATACTAGATGAAGTTAATTGTCTTGGTGGTATATATTCTATTAAATCCGAAAATGTATCATCAATATCAACTTGTAATCGTATATTAGCTTTTTGTAGTTTTTTATGATGACTTGTAGTAAATGCGTATATTGTTCTGTATGTTACAGAAAATACTTTTGATCCACTTGACATTTCTATTCGATGTAGTTTATGATATAGATTAAGTGCTTGATCTATATTTTTATCTTGTAGACTTACTGAAAAATCTGGTATTATTGTAAATTTTAATTTTTTGTATACTAAATTTCCTTATACAGCTCCTAATAGAGCGTCTATTGGGTCATTCAATATTCTATCATCCATGCAAAATAATTGAATATGACTATCTATTCCTTGTCTAAAATGTGCTTTAATAATTATTTGTATTGCTCCTAAGTATAAATTTTTATATCTATTTTTATCTGGTAATTTGGCTAAAGCTTTATTTATTTCATCTTTATTTATTAATGGTATTACTGTATTTCCTTTAGCTTGATATATATCTATTGCAGATTCATAATGTTTTGCAATATAAGTTGCTTTTACTATTCTATTAAACCATCTTCTTTTAAATATATCTTCTTCTTTAAGATTTAGTCTATGATTATTTAATTGACCAAATTTTTCTTCATCAAATGTTTTATTATAACTAAAAATATTGTTATTATCTATGATTTCTTGAACTTCAATATTTGATGTCATTTTATTCTTTATCAGATTCAATTTCAGAATTTGACTCTATTTCCTTATTTGAGTCAGAATAATATTCTGAAATAGTACTATCTGTATTATATTGAAAATGTATTTCATATATACTTTCGTTTTCTGATATTTCACTATCTTCTATGGGATCATAATTTTGTTCTATCAAATCTTCATATATTCTATAAGATTTATGATTTTCTTTATTTTTTCTTTTAGGGCATTCATTTGCATAATGTCCTTTTTCTTTACATATCCAACACGTGCATGTTTTAGGATTTTTCTTACTATATCTGCAATTTTTTCTAAAATATCTTCCCTTTTTAAACTTTTCTTTTTTAAAAGGTTTAAATTTTCTTTTATAAAAACTTTTATATTTTGGCTTAAAATTTTTTTTTTTGATAAGTTATACTTATTATATTTTTTATATCTTTTATGTTTTGGATAGCATCCCCAATGAGTAGGTTCAGGTAGAATTGGACAACATAATCCTCCATTAATTGCTTTTCTTACTTTTTTATTTTCATATGTTTGATTACACATTTCATTTATTCTATTAAAGACATAATTTTGATAGGTTCCTAAAGTTCCTTCTAATATTTCATTCTTATTTTGTATTTCATTAAATAACTTAAATTCCCAAGGTTTTGGTAATTTTGTTACATAAGATTGTTTTAATAATTTAATTTCTGCTATTTGTAATATATCTGTTTTTGCTATATTATAATAATAGTTATTAAACTCACATGTATATTGTTTTAAATAACACATATTACATATTGTTAAATTTTGTATTTTCCATAAATTCTCTTGTCCAAATTTTTTTAATGATTCTGTAGGATCTAACCAATGTGCTCCTAAAAATTCTCCTTTTATTGCTAATTCAAATCTTTGTAAAAGATCTTTTATTGTGTCTGTTGATGTGAAATTTTCATTATTATATCCATATTTTATCATTTGTCTATCTTCTAGACGTATAGCATTCCACCATTTTTCTACATTTCCAGTGAAAGTACTAATTAAGAAATTACTAGCTCTTTGCAAATCATATCCGTATAATAGGATTGCTAAATTATTCATTTTTATCCATTTTTCAATTTCTTTCTGTATATCTTCTTTACAATCTATATCTAATAATACTCCATTTGGATAAACTGGTTCAGTTTCTGATGTTTTTACTGAAATTTTTGAACTATTATACATAGGTCTTTGTCTAGGATTTTTTCGTCTACTTCTTTCATATTCTCTAATATCCATATTATATGTTATTATGTTTTCTTCATTTTCATTTATTGTTCCGGAATATTCTCCTGTTTCTATTTTTGTTTGAGTAGATGTTGGATTAGTATTCATTTTTAAATTTTCTAGATTATTAGTTAAGTTTAGTATTTCGTCTTCAGAAATTTTATTTTCTTCATATAATTTTAATCCTTCCTCTATTGTCAACATATGTGTTTTTATTGTTACACCTCCTTGTATATGCTCTTTTTCTTTTCCTTTTTCTATTTTTTCTACCCTATTTTTTAGATCTGTAACTTCTTCTTTTATTTCTGTTAACATATTAAATATCTTGTCCATTTTATCTTCAGTGCTTTCTTGTTTTGGTTTTTTAAATACAATTGATGGTAGAGTTAAACTGCCTTCTCCGTATTTTTCATCTCCGTATAAGGTACTTGTAAAACTATATTGTTTATTACTCATTTTTCTTATGTTTTGATTTAATATTTTTAAATTATTATTTATTTGATAAAATTGTTCATCATATGTATATCCATTTATATCTCTTATTTCTTCCATATAGTTTATTCATTATATCCTACCTTTTTGGATATGTATTTTAAATAATTTTCTATTTGATTTAATTTATTTAAAATTTGTTTTTCTATATTTAATTCACTTAATATCCTGTATTTAATTAACTCTAAATCTTCTATACTTTTGATTTTATTTAATAAATATTTTATTTTTTCGGCTTTAGGACTTAAACCGATTCTTATATCTTGTATTAATTTTTTATTATTCATATTTATAGTTTCTATTTTATTTAATTGTTGTATTAATTCAATATCTTCTCTATCTAAGTCATGTAATATAGATATATTCATTGTTTTGGGGTTTTTATGTACTTAATTAGTTCTTTATGTATGATTATTGTTAGTTGCCGAGTTTGACTATAGGAAAGGTGGTATTTTTGAAATTTGACTTTTAAAAGAGGTATATGGCATAATTACCTCTTATAAATAACCTTATAACATATTAATTAAGCCTTGCAATAATTATTAAATGCACCTAATGCAAATTGGGCTCAAGAAAAAAATCCAACTCACTCAAAGGCCCATATGCATAAATGGCTAGGTAGGCCTTTCTACACATTTCACTTGGGCTTATGAGTACAAAACCCTATTTATTATTTTATATTTTGATCTAATAAGTTCTCATAACATCCTAAGTCAAACTTATACTTTTCATTTTTGCCTCAGACCTCATTTTTATTATGTATTTAACCATTTGGCTTTCCTGTGCATCTTGGTAGTACATAATGTAACTAAGAGTCCTAGTTGAACTTGGACTCTACTATTTAAATGCTTTAAACCATATTACCGATTCTCAATTGATATTTTACTATACACTAATGTATAAATTATAAGAGACTTCTAGTCAAGTATCGTGATTATCTAAATGACAAGAATTCAGTGGTTTTCATTTTTACCCTTCTGTAATAAGTACCATGCAATTAGTCCTTTCACCATTCTTTTATTCTTGTTCATAAATTGAATATGGACATATATCAATTCATTCATAAACTTATTTTACGGCAACTTTCCTACGCATCTTGGTAGTATAAAATGTAACTAAGAGTCCTAGTTGAACTTGGATTCTATGATTTAAATGCTCTAAACCATATTACCAATTCTTAATTGATATTTACTATACACTAATGTACAAATTATGAGAGACTTTCAGTTACATATCATGATTATTCAAATGACAAGAATTCAGTGGTTTCTATTTTTACCCTTCTATAACAAGTTACCATGTAATTAGTCCTTTCACCATTCTTTAACTCTCATTCATGAATTGAATATGGACATGTATCAATTCATTCATAAACTTATTGTATACTCATACTTTTATCTTCATTCCCAAAATGCCTTTGTAAATTTCATTCACTTTGCATTCCACCTTGGCTAAGGGTTTTTGAATAAAGAATTACATGAATACTTTAAATAGAACTTCCACCATAACTGGGGTGGTGAATCCTTTATTGATAGCTCAACTACCTCCAAGTAGTTCATGCTACTCCCAATTTCTAAGCTATATATACCTTTTCAATGAGTAAAAACATAGGAATTAAAGTATAACACTTACTACCTGAAGCACCTTGGTGATATCAAGTCCAATGATAATTGCATTACTCATATGATGAGATGCTTTACTAATATAGCATAAGTATCTATGTGGATTTTCTTATAATAGGTCTTTAATGTATTTTTTTCTTTTAATAAGCATTCACATTGTAATTTTGATCATCTCAATGATCACAACTAATAAGAACTACTGCTTGAAACTATTCAAAAATTATAAAATGTGTTATTCTATCCGTATTAAGAATGTCCTATCTTGTTAAAACTATATGTAGACACCGTGATCCGAGGCCGTCTAGATCAGAATTATCCGATAATGAGGAAATAGCATATTACTAACAACATATTTGGATCTTGAAGCTTTCGATCTTAAATTTCTCAATTTTTCTTAAAGATTTTTTATGATTTTCTAAGTATTTTCAAATATTGCCAAGTATTTTAACAAAATGTGCATAAAAACCTAGTTTTGGACCTTCAGTGGTGGCAGACGGCCATTTGTCACTTGAAAGTTACTCGTATGTGGGTCCCTTTCTCCTGTACAAGGCAAACAGATGGGTGTTTTAGAAAATTCCGAATTAGTGATGAGAGATGGCCGCTCTTCATTAAAGGACTCTCTTCATTAAAGGAAGCCCGTCCCTAGGTTAAAACCCAATTTTTCCCACGTTTCTAGATTTTTGAAAGGGGTATTTTTTGATTTGATAAGATTCTTCTGGATTTAGGGGATTTTATCTCCAAATTTAAAGAGTTTTGAGTTGTAATTTAACTCAAACTCTTCCTTAGGTATAAAATCTTAAATCTAGAGTTTCAAAATGGGGGAATCATTGTTTTACAGAGATTAATAAAGGCTTTCGAGAAAAAGAAAATCAATTTCTTTCTCTCTCTAAAGTTCTCATTTTCTAATATTTTTTATTAAAACACACAAATACATATGATTTTCATTGATTTTTTTGAAAATAAAGGATCAAAGTGGAGTGAAGATTTGGACTACTAAGATTTTAGAGTCAAAATATCTCCAGAGGGTAATGTTCTAGGCTCTCCTTCTTTTGTTTTTTTCTCTCTCTAAAATGATCATGACTAAAATTCATGTGAATTTACTAGAGTACTTGTAATTAAATGTTGCATCTAATTTATTCGCATGATTTGATGTGTTAAATCATGAATCTAGATTGAATTGGCATGTTAATGGTGTGTTTAAAATAGAGATGCCTCCATTGTTGCATTTGTAAAGCTTTTTCTTACTTTCTTAAATTCTATAATTTCATGATTTTGGTGTAATTAATTCATGATTAGGTATTTAATATGTTATCGGTATGATTTAGCATCTAATATTGCATGTTTAGAGCTAAGAATGTGTTTTGTGTGAATTTTCCATTTTTTGCCATGAAAATTTGCAACGGGTGTTGTTCAGGGGTGACGGACGGAAAGATGACCCGACAGATGCCCGTTTGTCATCCGACAGGCTAGACATCGTGGGTTTATCTCCTCGTCTTGTCTCATTCCTCGCTTGTTTGTGGCTGTCCTTCGCATTACTTTGACTGTTAGTGGCTATTTCTTTGAGCATTTTTTATGCATTATATGTGTTTTAGGTGATTTTCATGCCACTTATTCATCTCCTATCATATTTGTACATTGTTTTATGTGATTTCAATATTGCATAATATGATTATGTATTTAAACCCATACTATTTGCATTTAAGATGAATCTATAATTATTTTGTTATGTTGTTTGTGAATACTAATTTATTTATTTTTTTGTGTGATTTTCTTTGAGTACTTAATACCTTTATGATTTCGGAGAGTTTGAGGTTTTTTGCATGGAAAGTCATGCTCTCGAATTGGTCACCTCTTATACTTCCTAGTTATCTCAGTTATTTTTTTCATTTTATTTATTTATTTTGGTTTTTTATTTATTATTTAATTTTCGCCATTATTTGTTATTTTATTTTGGATATATTATATTTCGGAGTTGTAATAGTTAGTAAGAAAAGTTTTGTGTGCACAATAAAATAAAAAGGCATTAAAACGGTTTTTTTATTAAGTCAATTGGGTTTTCTTCCGAAATATGGACTAATGTCAAAGAAAACACAATGATTTAATAGAAGAAACAATTCAATATCTTTTTATTTTATCGTACACAAAAATTCTTTTTTTTACTAACTATTACATCCCCAAAAAATAATACATCCAAAATAAAATAACAAATAATGGCAAAAAATAAAAATAATAAATAAGAAAAACCATAATAAGTAAATAAAATAACTAAGATAACCAGGAAGTGAGAATAGATCAACTTGGGAGCACGAATTCCCATGCAAAACCACAAATGACCCTCCACAGCAAAAAACATTAAACACTTGGAAAAAAGGTCACAAAAAGACGCGAATTAATATACTCAAAATAACATACCAAAATAATTACAAATTTATACTGTACCAATAGAACAACCTAGATGCATAATCATATGGTACAATGTTAAAATCACATTAAAAAAATGTATATGCATGATAAGAATGAATAAATGACATGAAAATACATATAATGTACCAAAAATGCCTCAAAGTTACCCCTAGGGATGCCCAGAACAGACAAGAGATGGCTAGAAGGGAGTGAGGAATAGGACGAGGAGATGAGCCAAGGACATCCCATCTGTTGGGTCACAAACGGCCATCTATTGATTCATCTCCTCGTCCTTTACCTCTGGACAGAATGAAAAATGCAGCAATGTGGTAAAAAATGCAAAAAATCATGCAGAAAATATTCCTGGCCTCAAACATGCATTTATATAATCTAAATCATGCCAAAAACATGTTATAACAACGAATCATACATAAAATATATAAAAATCATGCATTTAAAGAATTAAAAAAAACCAAAATTAAAGCTTTACATATACAACAATAGAGGAAATCAACATCAAAACATGCCTCTCTTATGCCTAGCAATCCCAAAAAATCTCACACCTCACTTAAACATACATATTAGTCAATTATAATAATTAAAACATATCAACATGCATAAAAGAGTCCAATGATCATGCCAATTGAATTCTAAAGAGAGAAAGTGGGATAAGAGCCTAGAATATTATCCTTAAGAGATATTCTGACTCTGTAATTATGAAAGTCTAGATCTCCACTCTGATTCAAGATTGTTGTTCCCAAAATGAAATATGAAATTCATTTATGTATGTGTGTGTGTTTCAACAATAATTGTTAGAACACAAAGTTTAGAGCGAGAAAAAAACTATTTCTTTTTCTTTAATGATGGCTCCCTAAAAAATAATCCTTTCTTTTGAAACCCTAGATTTAGGATTTTATACCTAAAAAAGAGTTTGAGTTCAATTATAAATCAAAAATCCCTAAATTTACAAATAAAATCCTCCTAAATCCAAAATTCTGTAACACCCTTATCCCTCCTAACATTGTACCGGTGTACCAAAGGCCGGATTTTTTTTCCAACTTAGTCTATTCAACTTACTCACATATGCTTAGATATAATAACAACCATTCGCCAAAGACCTATAACTGTCCAAAATACTATGCATTTAATAAAATTTTTGCAATATAACGGCTGTACATGGTACTTGCCCCCTGAAATGCAGACAATTCACACAGTCTCTCAGATATACAATAATCAATAATAGCAATCATAATCATCCATCCATCTCATATATCCAAAATATAGCTCAACTACAAATAACTCATGTTTATCATTTACATAACCAAAGCTAAAGTTTATATACATATATACATGCCAAAAAGTTCTAAAACTCTATGTACATTAGAAGAAATCCTTCAGAGAATATTCTTTCTCTCGCTCCTGCAAACCTGCACGCAGTCACAACTACGCGCTGAGCACTTGACATGTCCAATGGTGACTAATAATCTAAATATTTCCTAAACTCCACTTAAAAAGTTTCATTATGCAAAAATTCCCCATTTTAACTTTTTAAGCAAACTCAAATAAACCTTTGCTTTTCAATTAACATTTTAATTTTCTAATACACTTATATTCATCAAATACTTATTTATTATCAAATTATACATTTAATTCAAACTTTTACCTTTCTATCAATTTAATCCCTTTTTTCTCGTTAAATTATGATTTTAGCCTTTTTATGCTTCTTTTTGACATTTAAGCTATTAATTAAGATACTTAACCTTAATTTTACACTTAGTTACGCATTTTTATGCAAAATTATATTTGAGTCCTTGTTGACTCTAAAACTTCATTTTAACACATTTTAACCATTAATTAACTGTTTTATCCTTAATTAAGCAATTCTTAATTAATTTGCTTAATTTTTGCTCTTTTGGGAAAAATTACGATTTTGTCCCTAAACTTTCTTTTTCTTTCAAATTAGTCTTTTTTCACTTTTAATTAATATTTTTCATTTTCTTTCACATTTTCTCATATTAATTTCATTATGTCCCTAGTTCTGACTCGGCAAAAAATCACAAACTTGATACATGGGACGTAAACCCCACAGGACCACAACAGAGATAGAGAAATGACTCCTAGAGGGCCAATTCTCACAAAGTAGAGAACAGAGACAGAGAAGCCATGGTGATCAAAGATCAAATCCATAGTATAGCAAGTCGTCATGACTTGCACCGCGGTACAGAGATATCCCTATGGCTAGCCAATTTTATCCTGAGCTAGTTTTTACTGCCTGGTTATTTCTAAGGGCATTACTGTACATACTTTTACTTTTACATATTACACAATTTATTTCAAAAATACTTTACTATTGCATATAAATTTCTTAAAATTTTATATGCACACTTTTCATATTTCTTATCATTATTCCTTCATTTTATTAAATTATTTTCCAATAATTCAATATTTTTCGATACATAATTAACATTTTATTTCTCATTTATTCATATAATATGGATAAATTCTCTAACAATTTATTTACACATTATTTCACATCTATTACCCATATGTACTTAATTTATGCATTATTTCCCTCTAATTTCTCATTTTCACTACTTACATAACCCATTACCAAGCTTTAAAATTTTTCATTAAATTTCATAAATCATACAAAAATTCATGGATGCTAAATATGATATTTATAATTAATTTAGGCCACTAATTACCATTTTCATGTAAAAATTACTATTTTTCCTTTAGGGAAGAATTCAGCCATCATACTAACATAACCTTAAAAATTATTTTTCTTCATTCTAATCATACACATAGCATTAATTATGTCCCAAATTCATTTATCCTATCTCAATTTCATTAATTAAACAATTTAGCAATTTTTTTCCCAAATACATAAAAGAAATTAATTCAATAAAATAGAAAATACTTAGATTTATTAGCCACATACCAATTTATCTTGTTCAAGAGTGCCTAGACTTCCTTCTCTTTGCCCTTATCCTTTCAAACTCTTCCTTTACCTTCCACACCTACCATGGTCGGCCCAAACAAGCTTAATTTCCTTATTTTTTTGTTCTCAAATGCAAAATCCAAGCTCATAATCATAAACTATACCTCAAAATTCATGAAAAAATACTAAAGAATTAATTTAAACCCATAAATTTCTCAAATTTCAACTTACCCTATTTTTTTATCCACTTGATTTCTAGCCTTCCTTTGCTCAAACCACTTGATTGAGGTAACTAGGGTGATCTAGAGAGATGGAACTTTAGTTTTTATATTGGATGTTATGGATGATTTGAAGTGAAAGAAGAAAAATCAAAGAGAAAAGGTATAGAGCTATGGTTCGGCCAACACAAGGAGAGGGAAAGAGAGCTGGCAAAGTCTAGAAAATTCTCCAGATTTTATCCCTATAAATACCTCTCATTGGGCCCAAAAGTGGGCTTAATCAATGGGCTTAGCCCAATCAAAAATTAAAGCTCATTTTAGGCTATTTAAGGTCCAAATCAATTCCTCTATCTTCCTCACTTTAATTCACTTCAAAAATGATTCCATCAATTTTATCATGTCAAAAATAGCTAGTACATAAATTTTTGGCTCAATTGGAGTCCGTTTCGGTCCGATTCAACAACTGCCGGTATCACCAAAAAATTACATTCTCATCACTAAAATATTCTACATAAAATTTTATGTAGACATATAAAATTTGATAATTTTCTGAGTTCATTTACTATTTTTAATTATTTACGTAAATTCAAGTCACCTTCTCTACCAGGGAACTTGACTCGCTACATTTTTCATATTTTTGACCTTTGGAGGCCTATTTGACCTCAATTTCACTTCAAATTTCAACTCCGGACTCCTGAATAAAATATTTTTGACTTTCAGGTGTCCTTTTGAGCCCAAAAAGTACTATTTACCATCGAAAAGTAATGTTCACTGCTGACTCGATGTTGAGGCCATTACAAATTCCATCTTAAGAGATACAACTGGCTTTTTTGAAAACCCAAGAAAACATGGGAAAATTTAGATTTTGAGCTGTCTCTCATCACTAAATCCTGAATTTCCTAAAAAAAAACATTGGTTTGGCTTGTACAGAAGAGAGAGACCCACAAATAGGCATCCCACAAGTGACAGACGGCAATCTGACACTACTGAAGGTCTAACACTAAGTTTTTATGCACATTTTTGTTAAAACACTTGGCAATATTTGAAAGTATTTGGAAAATCATGAAAAATCTTTAAGAAAAAGTGAGAAATTCACAATCGGAGCTTCGAAATCTGAACCTGTTGTCAGTAATATACTATTTTCTCATCATCGAGCAACCCTAATCTAGGCTATCTTGGGTCATGATGTCTACATATGAGATAGTAAAAATATATAATGGTCAAAATCCATACGCCTATGCTTTTAATTAGAGAGGTTATGCTGCCGGTTTATCACCGTGCAACATACATATCCATTGGGTATCCTATTGACCCATAGGCTAAGTCCACCTAGGAAAGAGATCACATGACCCCTTGTGTGGGAGTAATAAAGTTGGAAGGCTATTGCTCTACTTGTGTGTGGTTGTGAATGACGTCTAACAAAATCATGCATTGCATCATGCATCATATATATACTATGCCCATGCATCATTCCTAACCTCCGATTCTTGCAGCAATTATAGATTCATCCAAGTGGTCCAAAGGGTCAAACGGGTGCCTAGTTTGAAGATCCATATCCAGCCTACTAAGATCAAGTTCAGGTTTAGACTTAAGTTCGAAAGTCAATTTTGAGTTGGATTTAAGCCAGTTATCAAAAAGTGGTCAGGAAATAACTATAGAAATGGCAAACAATGAATTAAATAAGACCAAAAAGGGAAATAAGACTAGGAGAGTGGCTAATAACACCACTGTACGGTTTTCTTTTCTAAGGGAAAGGATGAATGTTACACCTATTGGGCTTTTGATACTGCGAGATGACTTAGATCGAAAATTAGATAGACGTCGACAGGAGTTTGAGGAAAGGATGTTAGCTATGATAGGTGGAATGGTGGCTTCGGTAACACCCACAGTCAGAAATCAGCCTGTAACACCCGCTCACGAGACAGTGAAGCCAACACACATTGGGAACGCTATCGCAGCTGATGCTACTATGCTTCGAGACCCACCTAGGAGGGAAAGGAGGCATGATCCTGAGGATGACTTTATAGAGGAGGAGGATGAAGACTACATCCCTCAAATGATGACCATGAAAATAAGAGGCCTTAGTGCTGAAGACCCAGCTTTTAGAAAAATGGAAGAAAAGATTAAAGCCATATCTAGGTTATTGTCTGCTAGTAGAGGGATGAACCCTGAAGATAAGAATTTGGATAGAGATGAGACATTACCCCAAAGGTTCAAAATGCCTAATTTGCCAAGGTTTGATGGCACTTCAGATCCTTTAGCACATGTTAAGTAAGACACATTGATTATGAAGGGGACCACTTTATCCAAAACATAGAAGGTGGAGTACTTTTGCTTGAGTTTGATTGGGCCTGCAATAAACTAATATCATGGGTTGGATTAGTGAACTCAAGAAGATTGGGACCTATTGACAGAGGAGTTCCTCAAACAGTATGACTGCAACACAAGGATGGAGGTCACCTTGAAGCATCTTAAGTTACTCTAATAGAAGCATAATGAGTCTTTCCATGAATACCTCTCTAAGTGGAGGAATAGAGTGATGGAGATAAAAAAAGAAACCTAACATAGCTGATTAAATTAGGTTGTTTATCTGGAATGCAAGTCTATACTTGAGAGACTTTAAAGATAAAGGTTCTAAAAGACTAAAAATCCTTGAAGGATATAGCTATAGAGGCTGAAGGAGAGTACTTAGCCAGAAGGGTGAGTAGTGAGAATGCGAGAAGGAATTTCAGTAGTAACAAGGCTATTGGGAACAGTAGTGGGCAGAATAGAGTTGGAAAGACCGCAGAGGTGTCTATTACAGAGGCTAGTTTGAGGCACTATTTTGATCTAGATAAATCATTGTCTTGGGTTTTAAATAGGTTGGTTAAAGAAGGGATGCTTCAGCCTTTACCGTTGACGCCTGCAAAGTCAAAGGTTACCCTACCGTAAGAAGGATTAATACTATTCATACCATCAACACACAAGGCATCTGGCAGATTGTTATAGCACTTTGAGGAACACGATTCAGGATTTGATAGATAGCAAGCAAATTTCAAATCCTAAGAAAATGGATAAGAAGAAGAAGGGAGGTTACAATGTTGTGCCCCCTCTAGTGTATATGATTGAGTCAAGTTTACCTGAGTGGTATGTGATGAAGAATCTATATGGAAACGAGTACTTGTTCCACCCCAAAAGTAACAAAGCCAGTTGAAGAAAATCGGTCAATTTCTATGATTAACTATTGGGATGCTCCTACAGAGAGTGAAGACGAAGGGACTTTAGTGCTTATTGATATCTAGAGTTCAGCCAGTGAACATGAGGAAGAAACAAAAGTCAAGGCAATCACAAGTAGTGGGAGAGTGGCCCCGAAGATTGAAAGGCAACCAGTTCCTGCTGTGGTGCCTACAGAGAAAGAGATTAAGGATAATCAGATAATCAAACAGCTAAAAAAGACACAGGCTCATATAGGTATTTGGGATTTATTGAGGCAGTCTCCTATACGCAGACAGAAATTGGTGGAGGCTTTGAGTGAGGCTACTGTTGCTACCACTATCTTGCCCTCTAAGTTGCTGAATTTCGTTAGGGAAGGAACCAAGCAAAATGTGGTGTGTTCTGATGTTGACTTGCCTACAGAAGAAAGGAATCATAATCATCTCTTTTACATCAAAGCTCAGGTTAATGGTAAACACACAGCTTGTGTGATGATAAATGACAGGTCCTCCATTAATGTTTATCTCCTGGTGGCAATTTTAGCCTTTGGATTAAATAAGAGCATGCTAAGTAAGTCTAATCTTACTATTTCTGCCTATGACAACTCTAAGAGGCAAGCTATTGGGACATTTAAGGCCATGGTGAAGATAGGGCCCATTAAGACTGAAGCTGAGTTTGAAGTCTTGCCTATTTCGGTCAATTTCTCTATGCTCCTAGGAAGGCTATGGTTTCATAAGCTGGGAGGAGTACCATCCACATTGCATTAGATGATTAAGATCTCTCATGATGGACAACTAGTCACTATTAAAATAACAAGGGAGAATCAGGTGTCTGTGCTTGAAATAGCCAAACAGCCATTCAGCAGGTTTCACGTGGCGATTATTATTGATAAAGAGAATAAGGATAGCCTTCCTAATAGTCCTCAAGTGATTAATATGCTTAAAAAGATGAATTTTCTGCCTTGTACTGGTCTAAGTAAGAACTCTCAAGGGCCTCGAACTGTTGTAGTTGTTAAAGGTTAAAAAGATAAAAAGGGGTTAGGCTTTGTAAGTTCTAGTAAGAAGGGTAAGGAAAAGGAAGCATTGAAAGGGATTCCTCAAATTTCTTAGAGTTTTATACCAGCTTCAAGCTTGTGTCTTTATTGTAGAGATAATGAGCCTCAGATGATAGGGGGTGAGCTAGTGGTAGGATTTGAGTTGTTCAATGATGTTTTCAATATGGAGCAAGGAATCATCAAGCCAGTTTAAGGTTTATGGGATGAAGAGATTTTGTTACACCATTCAGCTTGGGACAAAGAAGTGCCAGAGGAAGTCATGACAGAGAAGCTACTTACTACTCAACTGAAAGGCAAAGGGAAAATGCAGGTTGAAGAATCACCCAAAGTTAATCTAGAGGCTGGAGAGACATCTGATGCTGACAAGATTGGAAAGGACACTATTATTGATATTGTTTATATTCCTGAACTTTTTTATGAGAACAATGTTTGCTCTTTTGATTAAATCAATGAGATAAATAATTTTGCTTACTTGTGTGATGTTTCTTTTGACTTTAATGTGCCTGATTATGATCATTAAATCAACAAACACATGTTCATTTAATCTCAAAACTAAAAAAAAAAACTAAAAGAAATTTTATTGACATCAGGCATAACTTCTAAAGAGAGAGAAAAATTTTAGAGAATATTGAAAAAATATGAAAAAGTCTTTGCCTAGACCTATGAAGATATGGCAGGAATAGATCGAGAGGCTACTGAACATGCTATTCCAACATACTCAGGGTATAAGTCGGTTAAGCAGAAATTTAGAAGACTTAGGCAAGAGTAGGCTGAGAAAGTTAAAAATGAATTCAGGAAGCAAATAGAGGCTAAGTTCTTAGTAGAAGTCCAATACCCTACGTGGTTGGTAAATGTAGTCCCTGTAGCAAAGAAGGATGGAAAAGTAAGAGTCTGTGTTGATTATAGAGATCTGAACAAAACTTATCCCAAGGATGATTTTCCTTTACTTGATATAGATGTTTTAGTTGATAGTGCAATTGCTTGTGTTGTGTACAGTTTTACGAATGGTTATGTCGGGATAACTAGATTTTAAACAAAATAGTGGATAGGGTCAAAATGGCTTTCATAATCAAGCGGGGGACATATGTATACTGAGTCGTGCCTTTTAGGCTTAAAAATGCAGGTCCACCTATCAAAGAATGACCACTAAGATTTTAGATGATTTGATCCATAAGGAAGTAGAGGTATACGTGAATGACATGATGATCAAGTTAGTTATCGAGGAAGGTTATTTCGAGGCATTAGAGAAGTTTTTTTAGAGGATCAACAAGTAGAATCTTCCTCTTAACCCAAAAAAGTGCATATTTGGAGTCACTTCAGGTAAGCTTTTAGGCCATATAGTGAGTCAGAAAGGTATAGGGTAGATCTTGACAAGGTAAGGGCCATTAGAGAAATGCCAGTGCCCCAAAAGGAAAAAGAAGTTAGAGGGTTCTTGGTCAAGATCCAGTACATAAGTAGGTTTATTACCAAGTTGACTTCGATCTATGAACCGATCTTTAAGTTGCTTAGGAAATATCAAACCTGTAGTCTAAAATGAGGACTATCAAAAAGCTTTCGATACCATCAAGGAATATCTGCTACATCTGCCAGTGTTGAGACCGCCTCAGACAGGTAAACCTCTGATTTTGTACCTACCAATAGAAGATAGTTCAGTAGGGGCTATGATGGCACAAAAGGATGATTTCGGGATTGACTACGCAGTATACTACCTCAGTAAGAAGTTTCTCCCCTACGAGGCAAAATATGTAAAAGTTGAAAAGATTTATCTGGCAATCATATGGACATTGAAAAAGCTGAGGCACTACTTCCACTCTTATAAAATACAAGTTGTGCCTAAGTAGAATCCCCTTAAGTACTTGCAAGAAGCTCCTTCATTGCTAGGAAAGATAGGGAGGTGGTTGATTCTTCTTTAATAATTCGATATAGAATACATTACTAGGAAGACCATTAAAGGAAGAGCAGTAGTAGAGTTCCTAGTTGATCAACCTTTAAAGGGTAAAAAGATAACTTATGAATTCGTCAATGAGAATGTTGCAGCCATAACGGTGCAGGGTTGGCAGATGTACTTCGACGAGCCATAAATAATAAAGGAGCAGGAGTAGGAGTGATCTTAGTTACCCCAAAAGGAGAAAGGATTCCATTAGCTAAGAAGTTAAGATACAAAGCCAAGAATAATGAAGAAAAGTACGAAGCTTGCATTTTCGAGTTAGAAGCTTTACTGGCTATGGGGCAAAGTCTACAGAAGTGTTTGGAGATTTATCTCTACTAATTTACCAAGTAAGGGTGAATGGTTAGTGAAGGGAGAGCGCTTGTTGCCCTATCTTAGATGTCTAAAGGTTTTGAGCAGTCAGTTTAAGGTTTGTACTTTTGGATATGTGCCCAAAGAAGAAAACCAGTTGGCAGATGCCTTAGCTGCCTTGGTGTCCATGTGGAATAATGCAAAGGGAATAATTTTGAAACCGATGTTGATCTCAAGTTCGGATAAGCTATGCTTTGAAAAGGAGAAAATCATAAATATTTAGGTGGATGATGGAAAACCTTAGTATTTTGACATCCAAAATTACCTAGAAAAGTTAGTATTCCTTAAGGAAGCTGCTAAAAAGGACCAAAGAATGATTCGTAATCTGTCAACTCAGTTCATTACTGTAGGAAGAGTGTTTTACAAGAGACAACCTGATGGAATTCAACTGAGGTGTTTGGATGAGAAGGAAGCAAAGAAGGTAAAGGAGGAAGTACATACAGGAATGTGCGGAGCCCATATAAATGGCTTAGCCTTAGCAAAGAAGATTATGAGACAAGGTTTCTTTTAGCTCACAATGGACACTAATTGTTCTTAGTATGTCAAATAGTGCCAGTTATGCGAACAGTATACGAACCTAAGGCATTTGCCTATTTCTTAATTGTGTAACCTCACATCACCATAGCCATTTGCTACATGGGGAATAGACATTATGGGAATGATCCATCCGCCTGCCTCAAATAGACATAGATTTATCATAGTGGCCATTGATTATTTTACCAAATGGGTAGAAACTAAATCTTTCAAAAAGGTAGATACACGGGATATGGCTAAATTCATTGAAAAGAATTTGATATGTAGATATGGCTTACCTCATCGCGTGGTGTCAAATAATGGATTATAAGTCTCAAGTGAAACCAGGAAAATTCTTATTAGGAATGTAGTCCGCATCATAAGTCTTGCCCTTATAGACCTCAAGCAAATGGAGCTGTAATGCTCGCTCCTATTACCATTTTATTTACATATATTCTATTAAATTACTTATACAAAAATACATTTATACAACTGGCATATCATACATTTAAAGTACAATTACAACTTAGTTCGTTACATATATATTTTAAATCTTTTACACATTATACATTTAAAATAATATAATACATTATCAGAAGTAACCTTTACTCGCTATCCTTCTAGTGGCCTACAGATGTTGACTCTAGCAAAAGCACTTTCTCACACTTGAGTACCTATACGGGAAACCACCCGTGCTGACAATGGCTTAGTGGGGAGTAAATAGTATAATTGACTTCTTATTAAAGTTGCAAATACAATCAATATAGCATGCCAATACATAACAATAATATCATGTCATTCTTATTCAGTACATGCATTAACCACACTCAATAGCAATTATACACTCAATAACAATCACAATACAATTTTATAAAAAAGTATAGAACACAGTTATTACTCATCCGGTAATGACCGTGAGGTAGTTTGCATAGTTCAGACCCGAAAGTGCAACTAGGTCACGGTTACCATGAATTTGGTAGTAACTATGACCCTGTCCTGTCTTTCTTGAACTTGCTTTTTAAGTCTCAAATTGTTATTAAAGCATGATTAAGCCTTCCTAAATGCTTTTAGAGTGTTTTAAGTAAAAGAAATAAGAGTAATAAGAAATATAAATGAGTGTAAAGCCTAATGAATTAGTGAAATAAGGTTAAATGTTAAATCTTACTATATGAAAATTTATACAATTAATTAAGATGAATGAACATGAATATGAGTGACATGGTATAATAAAATGATTGCATAATCTATTGAATGTGTTAGTGTTATATTTCTAAAAGTATGCATCAAAATGTAGAGGTAATGAATGAGAGTGAACCTGGTACATGATTTGCATGGTATTATATAATTATGTTAAAGTGTGATTTAAATATAATTGAAGTATAAGTATATGTACATTGTATAATGACTCTATTGCATGCTTGTATTGTATTTGTAGAATCTATGAATCTAATTGTTTCAAGTGTTATAACTTTAAGTGATTAAAGACTATTTGTAAGCATGAATTTTGCATAGTAGTGGATAGATAGGCATGCCTATAAAGGGGATAGTGATAGCAGCTGCAAGTGTTGTCACCGGAAGGTGGCTAGTGTAGTGTTTGATACCTTTTGGTATCTAGTGAACCGAGACTCTTATGTCTCTAGTGAAATATCTAGTGTTTGTACCCGTATCCACCATTTATGAGAATTTAGGCAATAAAAGTGATTTGAATATTGAATAATGATAAGTGACCAATAGTTTAAGCGTTACAGTGCCTCATGATAGTGTTAGTGCTTTTCATTGAATAATGAATTGCAAGTGAAAACTGTATTGTGATTGTTATTGAGTGTATAATTGCTATTGAGTGTGGTTAATGCATGTACTGAATAAGAATAACATGATATTATTGTTATGTATTGGCATGTTATATTGATTGTATTTGTGACTTCGTTAAAAAGTCAATTGTACTGTTTACTCCCCACTGAGCCATTGCTCAGCACGGGTGTTTTCCCGTGTAGGTACTCAAATGTGAGAAAGTGTTTTTGCTAGAGTTAACATCTGCAGGCCACTAGAAGGGTAGCGAGTAAAGGTTACTTCTGATAATGTATTATATTGTTGTAAATGTATAATGTGTAAAAGATTTAAAATATATATGTAACGAACTAAGTTGTAATTATACTTTAAATGTATGATATGCCAATTGTATAAATGTATTTTTGTATAAGTAATTTAATAGAATATATGTAAATAAAATGGCAATAAGATCGGGCATTACAGGAGCAGTCGAAGAAGCCAATAAGAATGTAAAAAGAATTCTAGCCAAAATGGTATGAACTTACAAAGATTGGGATGATAAGCTACCCTTCGCACTATAGGATTATAGGACTACAACTAGAACCTCAACAGAGGCCACACCATTCTCTTTGGTCTATGAAATAGAAGCAGTAATGCCAGTAGAAATTAAGCATCGGTCTTGGAGAGTAGTTTTGGAAGCTGAGATACCAGAAGTTGAATGGACTAGACAAAGACTATCACAGTTTAATATGCTTGATGGTGATAGAATAAGGGCATATTATCATAATCAAGTTTATCAGAAGAGGCCAACCCATTCATTTGGGAAGAAAGTTAGGAAGGATCCTTTAAAATAGGGAGACCTAGTGTTCAAACAGATGAGGCCAAGGACCCCGGATATCCGAAGCAAATTCAGGCCCACATGGGAAGGACCTTTTATACTTAAGAAGCTATTATCGAAAGATGCTGCTATTTTATCAGACAGTGATGGCAATGAGTCCTGAGAACCTGTGAATGTTGACAGAATGAAAAGGTTTCGTGGCTAAAGAGAAAAAAAGAGAATAAATGTCCCATGAGTCGAAAATATAAAAATAAATGGCCTTGCTAAGATTGGATGCCTCATCAGGGTGAAAACCAAAAAAAGGCATCTTGGGCAAAAATTAGAGGCTGAGAGAAAATAATTAATTAAGAAAACTTGAGAGAGCTGATTGATGACATGAGTTATGATGCTTGTAAAATGTCATTTCAAGATTGAATAACATGTGTTATTAGGATGATATCAAATAATGATCATGTATACTGAAATCAAAAAGAAATGTCATGCATGTAATCATAAAATCATCCATGTAACAAAAGTAGTGTATTCTTTTACATGTTCAAAATTAAAAAGTCCAACGGAAATAAAAGACATAATCTGCAATAATGTCCAACCTAATCTATCTGTATCACTTCTCTCTTATCCAGGTGCCTGATAGCTTAGAGTCTATTATCAATAGTCGAATTGGTTACCCATTGCTTGTAAGAGTTGGAAGTGGTGAAGTCATAAGTATCAATGTCAGAGATGGTGATCCTCATTAGGAGCTGAGTCCATACCCTTTAATGGTACTCTGACATGAAGAAATAAGTAAGGGTGCCTCCACGAAAACCTAGTGGTTGCCTAACAATATCCTATCAACTCTCAAACTATCAAGCACAGTGAGCAATAATATAAAAAGTGGCACAATGCAGTCCACACAAAGGAGCACACCCAAAATCTCCATCTCTGACCACAGGAAGCCAAGTGCACTTGAATGCGATATCACCATCGATTAAACTGCCCAACCAGTAGGCTACCTCCTGGATCATCAGAAACTCATACTGAAGACACCTAGCTATGATATCCCTTATGGGGTAAGTTTTTGTAACTCTGACTCGACGAGGAGGCTCTAATAATAGCTTCAGCTTTTCACGAAGCCACACCTTAAAAAAAATTCGCTAGGGTGAGTTGGGTTCATCTCAGGAAAAAAATGTGTGAAAATCTGGAAAGAAATATTTTTTAAAAAGAAAAGCTAGTACAAAAACCCATGAGGGGCATACTACTTTCAAAAATAAGGATGTACCTAAAGAAGCACAGGGCTACCAGTAAGAAGAGAGTTAGGATTATGGTGAACAAAATTTAAACCAATAATGGTCTTTGCCAGGATCACGAGAAAAGGGTTATATCCCCAGTAAATGCTGTCTATTATGCTAAATAGCTTGTAATTTCCACTTATGGGATCCTCGGTACATGTAAGTAGGCATTGAGTCAAACAACATAACAATACCACACCTAAATGGAAAATGGGTACATCATCAAAGTTGGCTGACACTTCAAACAATGGCTCCAATGGCATAGTCCTCCCGTAAGGACCTAGACCCTTAGCCTTAGAAGGAAGAATGCCAAGAGCATAGACCACCTCTCTAGGATATCTAAAAATAGGGGATGGTAGATAATATCGGATATTAGGTTCAAATCTAACACCAACCATAGCAGCAAACTCCTCTGGCAAGGGGCACAACTTTTAGTGAGTGCATCTGAATACATAAAGCCTAGGGTCTTAGTACCGAGTGGCAACAAGCATTAGATTCCTATCTAAGTAAACTCTCCTCAGAAACCTAAAGCTGGAGTATGGGGCTACTCGGTGGTCCTCTCAGGTTTTCGAGTCATCCAGTCACCGGTACAATTTTACAAGTCCAATAATCATGGTAACAAGATTTTCTAAGTAATCTAAGTATAGGAATAATAAGGAAAAATAAATGACTGAAAGAAAAATAGATGGGAAAAGAAAAAGAAAAGGAAAAGAGAAGAGAGAAGAATACTTGGTAGAAGTTTCTCTAGGAAGGTGAAAGGTCAAAGGCAATAAAATTAAGAAATCCAAGGCAATAAAATTAAGAAATCCAATGCACTATTTATAGAAAGTAGTGAGTCACGGTCGTCCCTCACCATGAGTGAGCCACGAGTTTCCCGTCCCTTACCTCTGGAATTCCAAAAGCCACATATTTACATGTCTTTTGCATTGCACGTATATATTATTGCATTTGCCTTTATTTTTATTTTGTAGGAAATTTGAAAGTTTGAGGACCTAAAAATTCAACCCTGGAAGGTCTTGAATGTAATGATTATTTATCTACACAGACATGACAAATTTCAGGAGGTATTTCAGACTTTTGGATGCCTATATATAGTAAAATGTAATTAAAACCTATAAATATTGTAAAAATAATATTGTAGCTTATAAAAAGGGTGTAAATAATATTGTAAATTAATTTTACATGGATAGAGCACGAAAAATTGATGAAAACGTTCAAAAAATCGAAGAAAATGGAGTTAAAATGAGAAAATTAAGTTTAATTTAAGGTTGGAGGGCATTTTGGTTTTTTTTTACCTGAGGGATGGGAGTCTCTCAGTCCCGTCCGTCGCCATTCGTTGCTATATTTTTGGATTATATACATTTTCTTATTTATTTTTCCGGTGAACCTCTATAACTTTCGATTTCAAAGCTTTTTTTTCAATTTTTTGAGTGTTTCTCTCTCGTCGGTCATCCGTTTTTCAAGCTGTTCGCGCTGACAAACTACTGGGAGCAAGGAGCACTTTAGGGAGAGTACTTTTTCTTCTACTTCTTCCTTTTCTTTTAATCTTATACAAGTAAAATTTAATTATTTTTATTATTATTTTCTTCTTTTAAACATAAACTAGGCTGTAAAACTTTAGTTTTAGGCATGATGGATGTGAGCACCCTTTATTTGCATTTTTATTTTTTTATTGAATAATGCCTTGTAGTTTAAGTAATATAGTGTAATTTCCAAACTTCCTTCGCATGGTACTGTACAATAAAATGCCTTATGTATGAGTACGTAAATCTGTAATATTCTCTTTTTAGGCGGTAATGTATGTGGCCTTTGAATTTTTAGAGGCATATTTTATATCATATTCGCAATTGCTCCAAGTGTAAATAGTTTGGATTTGCATTGTTTGGAAGCCATGATGGCCTATGGATTTTTGCTTTGCTTTAGATGTGTCTTTTTATGTAGGAAGCAGTCTCGTTCCTAGACGAAATATTGCCAAAATTTTGTTAAATTTCTTGTAAATTGTGAATTATACCAATAGCTTTAATTTGCATTATTTAGTGGCCATTATGGCATATGGCTTGTTGTTTGGTTTTAAATGCATTTCTTATGCAGGGTGCTGTATCATTCCTAACCAAAGTGCTGCCAAATTTTTATTATTCTCGTAAAATGTGAAATGTTAATAATTGTATTATATTGGCCTACACGACCTGTGTTGTTTGTTTGTCCTTTTTGTATATGGGACAATCACATTCCTAGCCGAAATGCTGCCAAAATTTTATTTGAAATTATCATAAAACATGTACAGTGCATTATGTCTGACTGTTGAATTAACTAAATATGTATTGTCTTAGTATTTATTTACATGCATTTTAAGCATAGATTATCTGCAAGATGTCCAACCCAACGTGCTGTTTAATTTTTTTTTATGTATTTGGCTTGTTTGCAATTTAAGTCAACTTCAAGCTGACATGTAATATTTATTGCAAGGTGCCTCATAGGATGGTATGTCCCCAGTGCTAGCTTATATGACACCTTACAGGCTGGGAGATATTGAGCTCTGGGTCGGGTCCAATATAGGTCGAGCCAATTCATGTCTAGACAATTCCTCAAGGACTTTGGACTACTACAAAAGGCTGACAGACTCCTAGCCAGAGCAGACCGGATAGATTTCCTTGCCTCCGCTTAGAGGACATACTCGAATGTCACTAGAAAGGTCTTTGTTACTCTAGAGTATGGTGACTACTCTAGGTCAGACGTAGAGGAGGGAGTCATCCAGTTTTGGGCTTTGAGCAGACATTATAGGATCTCGAGGCATAGATTTGCAGTGGCAATGGGACTTTCCAGCAGACTAGGCACAATCACACTGCCTTAATTGATGGATAGAGACAGACGAAGGGCTTTGACATTACCTAAAGTTGTTTACGACTCAGACAAGGCAAAGAACACCATGTTGGCTCTTCAAATTTATAGATACTTGCAAAGAGTTTTATCTGGCTCATACTTAGGACGCATGGGGAGTCTAGGTAACATTAATTTAATGGATGTCACTAGCTTATGGGGCATACAGAAGGGTCACTACATAGATATCACGCACGAGATCATCACGACTTTGGTTAGGGTAAGCACCACGCTAAGTACCCAGGTATATGTAGGAGGAGTCATCACCAAATTGATGATATCTTTGGGGTTGGATGAGGATCGATTTGGAGACCTTGTCCTAGAAGGCATTCACATTGACTTGCAGGTGCTAATCATGATGAGCATGGTAGAGCCCATAATGGGGCGTGAGGGAGAGTACAGACTACTCACTGTGCTAGAGACCTGATAGAGATGTGGCATCGATCCTATAATTCTAGATGCAGCACCAAAGGGAGATGGCCAGGTCAGACACCAGAGGCATCAAGGGAGCCTCAAGCACCGCTAGAGCAACCACTTTTATAGAAAAACCAGGCAGATAAGCCTCAGGAGTCACAGGAGCCATAGCGGGCAGGTATCGACTCAGCATACGAGTTTGACATACATATCGATATATATGATCTTTTAAGTAGATCTCCACAAACGCCAGTACCTCTCAAATCTCCCATCAGACATCAGAGGTTGCTGGCTATGAGGAGGTTTTCCTTATATGGACATCTAAAAGCAACATCTTTTTTAGCTCCCCCATTTTATGGGCACCTGAGGACATTTACATCGACTGCTCCTCTGCCATCAATTCCACCGTTGCTAGCACAGGCACATTCATCCATGCCATCTGATGATATCTCTATGAGATTGGCCATACTAGAGGCATTTAGTAGATGCCAGGAGTAGATATTATAGACCATACCTACAGTAGTACAATCCCTCTAGGCCTTGCTGGCAATCATTCAGACCTTACAGATGGAGATACAGGGCCTCGAATTAGACATAAAGGCTACAAGCCACAAATTTAATGAGTCCTTGCAGGTATTTGATGACTCTCTTACTTAGATCAGAGACCAGGGCACTCGTATTGAGACTAAGACCGCGGTCAAGACTGACGAGGAGTTGAGGAGGCACATCGGGTACTTGAGAGGAGATTTGATGAGGTATTTAGAATGCCATTCTTGAGCTGCCTTTAAGGTGGGATAGGGATTAAAGAGGCTAGCAAGTGTGATAGCACAGATCCTGCAGCCTTTGACATCAACGATGCCAGGCTTCAGGTTTGTATTTAAGCAAGCAGGAAAGCAGCCATCTCCAGCACCTCAGGTTATGGCATCAGCCCGACCTTCCAAGCCATCAGGATTAAGACCACCATTAAGGCTAGCTTATCGTAGAGCATCTGGACTAGGGCCCTCACATGATCTATTTTGTATTCAGGGAGTTTCTTTGTTAAAATTTTATATGTATAAAAACGGAGTTGTATATAATTTATCATTTCATTTTATGTTTCATCTTATTTATGCTCTTTATGCTTGAAAAATGAAAATGAATGCCATGAAATTAATAAGTTAACTTGTAAATAACCATACCATGACAAAACAAAGCAAAAGAAAAGATAATAATGACAAAAAGCAATAATAAAGAAGAATGCAGAAACCATACCTTGCAGAAACAACAACCAACAAGTTAGTCAAGAATTGACACCAATTAAATATTAATCTAATCACCTCACTTGATGTTGCAGGTCGACTCTAGTTTCAATCAAATACAACAAGTTGTTCTTATTCTGCATGCCCCAGGTGTTAATTGGATAAGTGGAAACTCACTGCCTTCAATGAAGTTGGTCTCAATTCGTCTCGATTATGCATGCCCCAAGTGCTAATTAGATGCATTCAAATAACCTGATTATGTATGCCCCAGGTGCTAATAAGAGTTAATCAATTTGTCTCAATTATGCATGCCCCGGGTGCTAATAAGAGTTAATTAATTTGTCTTAGTTTTGCATGCCACAAGCGCTAATTGGATAGTTAATCTAGTATTAACATATCAATAAACTTATGTTAAATATCTAAATCAGGATTAACACATTGACAAACTGATGTTAACTTTCCAAATTAGGGTTAAAGCATTGACAAGCTGATGATAACTACCAGACCAAGTGACTCACTACCTCAAAAGGTACGTGTTTTGATCAACCAAGAGATTTGCTATCTTAGATACCCTTCTTTTTCCTTTTACTCTGAATTTTGGCTCACTTTAGCACCAATGCACTAGCTTCCAAAAATTAGGGGCAACTGTAGAATTTGTGACCCGACTCAGCCTAGATCAGGGTTACTCAATGATGAGAAAATAGTATATTACTGACAACAGGTTCGGATCTCAAAATTTCGATAGTGAATTTCTCAATTTTTCTTAAAGATTCTTTATGATTTTCCAAGTATTTTTAAATATTACCAAGTGTTTTAACAAAATATACATAAAAATCTAGTTTTGGACCTTTAGTGGTGGCAGACGGCCATCTATCACTTGAGGGGTGCCCGTCTGTTGGTCCTTTTCTCCTACATAGGCCAAACAGATGGGTGTTTTAGGAAATTTTGGAATAGTGATGAGGGACGGCCACCCCTTATTGAAGGATGTCCGTCCCTGACTTGAAACCCAATTTTTCCTATGTTTCTAAATTTTCAAAAGAGATAGTTTTTTATTTGATAAGATTCTTCTGGATTTGGGGGATCTTATCTCTAGATTTGAAGAGTTTTGAGTTGTAATTCAACTCAAACTCATCCTTAGATATAAAATCTTAAATCTAGGATTTCAAAAGGGGGGGGGGAATCATTGTTTTACAGAGAGCAAAAAATTCTTTGGAGAAGAAAAAAATCAATTTCTTTCTCTCTCTAAAGTTCTCATTCTCTAATATTCTTTTTTGTTTAAAACACACAAATACACATGATTTTCATTGATTTTTTCGAAAACAAAGGATCAAATCGAAGTGAAGATCTGGACTATAGAGATTTTAGAGGCAGAATATCTCCAAAGGGCAATATTCTAGGCTCTCTTTCTTCTTTTGTATTTTTGTATCTCTAGAATGATCATGCCTAAAATTCATGTGAATTTACTAGAGTACTTGTAATTAAAAGTTGCATATAATTTATTTGCATGATTTAATGTGTTAAATCATGAATCTAGACTAAATTGGCATGTTAATTCACAATAATTCAATCCTAATTCATGATTTAACATGCCAATCATGAATCGTGGCTAATTTATTTATTTATTTGTGTGATTTTCTTCGAGTACTTGGTACCTTTATGGCTTCAGAGGGTTTCTAGTTTTTTGCATGGGAAGTTGTGCTCCCGAATTGGTCACCTCTTCTACTTCTTGGGTATCTCAGTTATTTTATTAATTTTATTTATTTATTATGATTTTTTATTTATAATTTAATTTTTGCCATTATTTGTTATTTTATTTTGGATATATTATTTTTCAGAGTTTTAAAAGTTAGTAAGAAAGGATTTTTGTACACGATAAAATAAAAGGCATTAAAACATTATTTTTATTAAGTCAATTGTGTTTTCTTTCAAAATATAGACCAATATCCAATTTTTTAGCCTAAATCCACACAGAATAAAATTATGATTTTTGTAAATGTGCATGAGGGAGCCAATGCTCTCGAACTTAATCAATATCCCTATTTATGTATGCATATTAACTTTTGCTTTGTTGTTATGGGACGATTTGCCTCTGTAATAATTTTAAGAAGGATTTATTTTAAGTATTTCTTTATTACTTTTTGATTGATTGGAATGCTTTAAATTCTATTTCTTGCATTTTGAGAGAGGGGAGAGAAGATTAATTTTAAAACCTAATTATAAAACAATATCTAACCAAGATGTCTAATAAGAGTGATGTTCTGAACACCAATCTCTGGTTCGACATCAAAAGGTCGAGATTCCTTTTCCAATGTTCTATTGGACTGTGACTCCATGACACCTACCTCTTTTGAATCCATTAATAGATGCCTTCATGGGTTGACCGCCAATAATAAATTGGGCTTGATCCTTTTTTATTGCAAAGTGGCCAATTTATGAGTCAAGTGAGCCTCCTCCAATCTCAAACCCTAAAAGCGGGCTTCCGAGAGAGAATTCGAAAGCGAGCAGCGGCTCCAGCGTGTGTCACACTATGAATAGCTATAATTTAGGTATTAACACATTTGCATACAATCGGCATCTTATATCATGAACTCCTCGTGATTCCCTTTGTATTGTGTTCATATACTAAGGACAACATTATATAGTTTAAGACATATGCAAGCAGATGTTAATACACAAAAGTACTAAAAAATGAAGAAATGCCTTATTATAATTCAAATCATATCTTTATGCATAGAAAGAATCCCTATTATGCATGGATTCTAGGACATATAACCAACACAAAAGTGGTCGCTATAGGTCTTTAACTTTAGTACTTGAAGCAGTGGCTTCAGGTGATCTTTGGATATGACATGCATTTTTTGGAGTGACCGAGCATCAACTACATTAACATTCGATCACCAATTTATAACGATGTGCTAGAAGATCAGGCTTCTGAGATAAATTTCATTGCCAATGGTAACAACTGACCATAAGATATCATTTAACAAATGGTATATACCATGAATGGGCAACATTCATTAAAATAATTCCTCAACAATAGGGAGACAAGAGACAATTGTTTGAAAAATATCAAGAATAGGCACGGAATGACGTGAAGCATACATTTCGAATTTTGTAAAAATATCTCCAAGAAGAACCTTGGAATGATTATGATAGCTTGCATAATTTTTCATAATATGATTGTAAAAAATGAAGGGATACATATACTGTTAACTGTAATCCAGTCAACTCTTATGGTGATTTACCCAATGGCTTGCTAGAAATAAAGATTGGGGAGGAGATTTTTGCTCTATATAAAAAATATATCTAGAATAATATCTAGCTTTGAGATAGAGAAAAATATCAATAGCTACATACGGTTTTGGTGGAACATATCTGGCAATTTTATTTAACTCACTAAATTGTCATTAGTCATGTAATTTTTTTCTTTCAACGCCATGTGGTTTTTATTACTGTCCATTAATTTAAATAATTTTTCATATTTTGTAATTTATTATCTTGATTATGTTTTATTTAATCAATATTGATATAATATTAGCTAATATTCATTTAATTATTTTTAATAGCATGTAGGGTCTCATGGGAGACTAAAAGACTCAAAAAGAAAAATAATTATTGAAGTGAAAAGTCTCTCTTTCTCTATAAACCATCGACAATAGGAAAAAGTCACCTAAATTTCTGATGTGAGCTTATATCTGTCATATAGGCGCCATAATTAAAGACTAAAAGAGAGACTTTTCACTCCAATAGTTATCTTTATTTTGAGTCTCTCGTGACATCTACTAGGGGTGTTCATCGGGCGGGTTCGGGTCAACCCAATCCGAACCCGAACAACCCGAAACCCGAAAAATACTATAAATCTCAACCCTACCCTACCCTATTAATAGTTCAGGCCCCTACCCTAACAACCCGCAATTATTCGGGGCCCACCCGAATAACCCGAAATATATTTAAAAAAAATTTCTCTTTCTATTTATAATGTAGTTATTCATCAAGTGAATACATTGTATTAAGATTTTTTTTGTTATGTATATGATGTATTCAGTTTTATTTTAACATTTACTTTAAGTTTTTATTTTCCTTTCAATTTTTATTGATGTTTCGGGTCAATTCAATAAATTAGAAGGACATTACTGTAACAAATATAAAATTAAAATACTACATTATACTGTCATATTCAATTAGTGTAAAATATTAATACAATATATTAACTACTAATATAACAATATCATATTCACTTATTTTCGAAAACAATATAATCAATGTTGTTATTCTATATTAACATAATACATTGTATACGGTAAATTCCATAAATAGTTTTGTTATTATATATTAAAATAATATATTGTGTATTGTATACAATGTAATCCGATTTGTTATGCTATGTATATTTTAGAATGATTTAAATTCATATTTCAATTCACTTCTAAATTTTAATTTTAATTCACTTGTAAAAAAAATTAAAGTACAAAAATTGAGAATACCAATACTCTACTACTCAATTTAATAAATTAATGATTTAAATTTATATCTTTTTCTAAGTGAATTCATTAGCAACTCTTTCCATATAAATTTTGGCAATGTATCCACTTTTGTCCAAAAAATAAATTGTGTTCATTTCTATCCAACTGAATATATTGTGTTTATTTTTATCCAAACTAAATAGAGTAAAAAGAATGATTCCCATGTATGAATAAAATTATTAGCTCTATATATAAAAATTAAAAAAAAGTTATTAATTAACAAATTACACTGATATAAAATATCACATTAAAGAGATGTTCATATACTGAAAAAAGAGATGAGGCAATCTATATAATATAATTAATTTGCTATTTATTTCATATCAACACAAAGAAATGCGTAAGTTGATGCTGAACAATTCAAAATAAAAAGTAGTGCAGCAAAATTAATTAAAATAACATTTGTAATTTCTATTCAATTTTTATCTTCCTTGAAATTAGAAAAGATAAATTTAAAAGAAATAATTTTAATTTAATAAAGAAAAATAAGATTAAGAAAAAGAAAAAATATAGTTAATTAAATAAGTTAAATACCATTAACTTTGAAATAACCCCACAAAATCTAATATCTTTTTAGCTTTCTTAACACCAACAGTGAAGAGCAATAATAAAAAAATACATAGCAATAGTGAAAAGATCTTCTCTTTCTAATTACGATTGCCTTAATTGTCCACTGTCAACAACACCTGCTGTTGATAGATTGTATACAGTTTCACTAGAGATAATACACTCTATCCAATTTGACAAAAATTAAATGCCTTATATTCAATTTTGCTCCAAACAAATCTACTATTTTTCAAATTGAACTCAAATTCAATCTTATTTTTAATTAAAATTAAATTTGTAAACTTAATTTAAATTAGATTTAATCTATTAATTTAATTTTAATTGAATACTATTCAAATTGAAATTAAATTGGATTTGAATCAATTTCAATTACCAAATTTAATTGAATTGATTCAATTTTTTGAATTTGGATTTCATTTGAATTAACATTTTAATTAAAATTAATTAAGATCAAATATAATTACACTAGGCAATTCGATAATTTGATAAGTGAAAGAAAGCTCTCAAAGAATAGGTACTTTTACTTTTGCCCAATCCTGTATACAAATTTTGAAAATTATGCCGGCTATTTGATCAATCATCCTTCACAGCGTATTCATTGCATGCCTATAACTATATCCCTATTAGGTGCAACTGTAAGGTGGGGATTTTAATTTAATTTTAAATTTGATGGAAATAATCAATATTAAAAAAACTAACTAAATAAATAAATTTAAAATTTATAAAAAATAAAAAGAAAAAATTTATTTTTGAAAATAAGAGGTGCCATTCAATTAAAATCCTATCACAAAACGGTGAGTTTTGAGGGATTTGTTAATCGGGCGGGTCAGGTTCATCAAGGTTTCACCCGACCCCAACCCAAATTACACCCAAACCCTCAACCCTACCCTACCCTAATAACCCTACCAACCCTATCCGAATAGCTTGTTCGGTTCGAATTGTTCGGATTATTCGGGTAGGTTCGAGTTTTGAACACCCCTAACACCTACATAAGATTAAAAATAGTTAAATAAATATTAACTAATATTATATTTAAATCATATATGTTAATAATAATTAACTTAATTAAATAAACCATAATTAAGAAAATAAATTATAAGATATGAAAAAAATGTTTAAATTAATGATAAAAAAATTATTTAAAATTAAAATTTGGAATTTGAAATTTTGATATTTGGGGATTTTGAAAATTAGGATCTTCTAGGAAGTTTGAATTTTGCATATAAAACCTAAAGTTATTTGAGTTAAATTAAATTGATTTGGATTCTCTTTTTGAGTTGAATAATAAGAAAATAAAGCCTAATTTATAGAATTTGAAGACATAGATTTGTGTGAAAAATTATTGAATGTAGATGATTTTTATAGCATTTAAAAAAATAAAAAAAAATCATGTCCAACGGCTAGTTGATTAGCAATTGTAATTTTGCCCATTGAAAATTTTTACTTTATTTTTCATTTTTTTCAAGATTCAATGTGTCACTTATTTATTGGATTTTTCTAACAATAAGCGCGTCTCTTGTTAGAGAGATCCATCTCTCAAAGGGTTTTTATACAAATACCACAGAAAAAACAAAAAATATCATTAATACCTGCGCACGTTTTCAACTTACTATAAAATCCAAATTTAAATTTTATGTTTCATAACTGCTATTTTTCCAATATTTCTCTTTCAAATATATGCCAAACGAAATTTTTCTAATTTTTCTTTTAACAGTTACAATTTAAACATGATTTTCTCTCAAAAATAAAAATACACAATCGTTCTCATCGATCCATATAAAAAAATTCAGACATTCACATAAATCGTAATCCTCTTATTGTTTCTCATAGATCGTAAATTTAGAGCACTTTGATTTCATAAATATTTTCAACATCTTTCGATCAATGTAAGTTTCATCTTCTTTTTACGATCTAAACAATTTGAAAATCCTACTAATTCTGTCCTCTCGTTATTTTTATCTAAAAATTGAAATAATAGCATTTGGTTAAATTTAATATATATAATCCATATTCTAAAATCTGATTTTATCTATTTTTTGTATTACAAAACTTAAAATCATTGCTACTTCCACATCAATTTACTTAAATTTCTAAATAATAATTTTGCATGTCGTGAATTATGTCTGCTCGATTACATATATCGCATATTATATCTGCTACAGTATTATGTATGTGATATCTTTTTAACTTTATTCTGATTACAAAACCTAAAAGCTTAACACAATTTATTTAGCTTGTAACGAAAGCTAATTACACTCTGTTTTGAGTTTTATCGAAAGAAAATACACTTTATTGTGTTTTCTGTAAAAAAGAACGATGTATTTACTTTTGTCAAAATAATGTACAATGTGTGTAGTTTCATAACATTATTTACTTTTTTACATAAAATAAATAATATTTATTTTCTTTTGGCAAAACTCAATACAGTATATTTTTATTAAAATACAGTGTATTTAATTTTTGTACATAAATAAATACAGTGTATTTTCTTTTTCTTGATAAATTTAGTGTATTTAATTTTTTTAATAAAAAAATACAGTGTATTTTCTTTTGAAAAAACTCAATACACTGTATTCTCTTTTCTTTTAACAAAAATACAATGTATTTACATTTTGTACATAAATAAATACAAATTATTTTCTTTTCACTAAACTCAATACACTATATTTTCTTTTTTTTTAATAGAATATAGTGTATTTAATTTTTTTTCTTAAAACAAATACAGTGTATTTTCTTTTCAACAAACTCGATACACTATAATTTCTTTTCTTTTTGACTAAAATATAATATATTTACTTTTTTACATAAATAAATAAATATAGTGTATTTTTTTGACGAAACTCAATACACTATATTTTTTTTCTTTTGAGTAAAATATAGTGTATTTACTTTTGTACATAAATAAACACAATGTATTTTCTTTTGATAAAATTCAATACACTGTATTTTCTTTTTTTTACTAAAATATAGAAAATACAGTGCATTTAATTTTTTTCATAAAATAAATACAGTGTATTTTCTTTTGAAGAAACTCAATACATTGTATTTTCTTTTCTTTTGACTAAAATACAGTGCATTTACTTTTGTACATAAATAAACACGGTGTATTTCTTTTGACGAAACTCAATACACTGTATTTTTTTTTACAAAATACTGTGTATTTACTTTTTATATAAAGTAAATACAATGTATTTTCTTTTTAAAAAAACTCAATACACTATTTTTGTGATAATAAAATACAGTGTATAGAGGTTTTTTAAATGATAAAACACTGTATTCAGTTGATATACAAAAATCAATAGAGTATATTACACTTTTATAATACTTGGTACGATTTATTACATGTTATACAGTATAATATTTTTATATTCTGAAACAAAATGTATCATCTCTCATGCAAAAGTTAAAACTATTTTCTAATTTACTTTACATTCATGTACAGATAATCATGGCATAATAGTAATATAGACATGATAGCAATATTGATTTAGCATGGAGGGCATTGGAATGTGAATCAAGAATATGAGAATTTTAAAGTGAAAGGCATTTTACTTCTATGGACTTGCAACTAAGAACAACTATCAAAAATTATATCAAAACAGATGAATATAAATGTAGAATATGACATCTTTGACATAAAGTACAAACTAAAGGCAGGATATTCACCACTAAAAGTTGATGATGACATGTCTTTTCTCTTTTACATAGAATTAAAAAAGAAAAAATCAGATTTCACAACTTATCCTCTATGCATCACAATTCTTCAAAATACTATCCTAGGTAATATATCAAACAAATACTTTTAATTTTTCATTTCCATTATTAAATTTATTTATTTAATATTTGATTGTATTATATTTATATAATGTCATTTAACTTGGTTCAATATTTGTGTTTGTTACAGTGTATTTTCTTTTTTTTTTACTAAAATACAATGTATTTTCTTTTTGTACATAAAAAAATATAATATATTTTTTTGAAGAAATACAATACACTGTATTTTCTTTTCTTTTAACTAAAATACAGTGTATTTACTTATTTACAAAAAATAAATACAGTGTATTTTTTGAAGGAGTTAGGAATACACTCATGACTCACGAGATGAGAAATTGACCCCGATATACACATGATAATATCGGAACAAGAAATAATCTTAATATGAAATTAATTCGTTATTTGGATTTCTCTTAATTAGAAATTTGTCATAATTAGGAGGAGATTAATATGGACAGTTACCTAATTTAAATTAGGTAACTGACATATTAATTATTGATATTATTTCCTATACTAAATATTGTAACTGTCAAATTTAATTCTCTCTTATTAAGAAAAATTTAATTGACTTAATGAGAACCCTATAAATAGGGCTACGAATTCTATTCTTAGTAAGCAATAAAAGAATTTCATACTGAAACTCTGTCAAAATTTTTTCGCATATTTTTCTCTCTATTTGCTGGGATTTTTAGTTCGTGAATTCAAGTTATCATCCCGAGGCATAGCGAGACATGGGTGATAACGATACCAGTGATGCAAAAGAAGGAAGGTCTCGGCGATTGTGATTCAGCGCTACGAGAGGTATTTATGATTACATCTCGTGATATTTTTATGGCTAATTTTCTAACATTTTCTTTTGACAAAACTCAATATAGTGTGTTTTTTTCTTTTGATTAAAATACAATATATTTACTTTTTGTACATAAATAAATATAGTGTATTTTTTCTTTTGACTAAAATACCGTGTATTTACTTTTTTCATAAAACAAATACAGTGTATTTTCTTTTGAAAAAATCAATACACTATAGTATATTTACTTTTATACATAAATAAAATACAGTTTATTTTCTTTTAAAGAAACAAAATACACTGTATTTTTTTACTAAAATACAGTATATTGACTTTTAAACATGAAATAAATACGTTGTATTTTTTTTTGATAAAACTTAATACATTTTATTTTCTTTCCACAAATCAAAAGTGAGCAAGTAGTATACAATGCCTTGATTGATGAAGATTTACATTTTTATAATACTAGCACAAGCTTGATGGAATATGTAAGCAATCTCAGCAAAAATACAATTCATGAATTAATTAGTAACAATGAAAATGTTTAAGGAGAAGATGAAGACCCTTATTTTGGAATCACCAATAATGATATGCAAGATGAAATTGAAGTGGAACAGATTTATAAAAATAAAGACACTCTCAGGAAATTGATTAGTTTTTTTAGCAATAAAGCATAATTTACAATTTAAGGTGCAGAAATTGTGTTCCAAAAGATACTTTATTTGCTATGTAGATGACAGTTGCTGCTGGAAGTTAAAAGCATCAAAGAAAGGGGACAGCAAATGTTTAAAGTCAGACAATTCATATCTGATCACACCTGAAATGTTGAAGTTAGACTAAATAACAAGAGGAAGGTGGCATCAACCTTGATTGGTGATATAGTTAAAAATAAATATATAAATGTGAAGACTATATATATACTCCAGCAGACATCATACGTGACATTCAAAATGATTATGGAATCAATATAAGTTATTTAAAGACTTGGAGGTCCAAGGAAAGGGCTTTGCAAAACATAAAAGGCAAGTCATCTAATTCATATTCACTTTTGCCTAAATACTTATACATGTTAAAACAAAAAATAGTGGATCTATCATGGATTTGGTAACCCAAAAAGACAAATCATTCCATTATGATTTCCTAGCCCTGGGAGCATCTATTAAAGGCTAGGAACATTGTAGGCCGTTTGTAGTTGTTGATAGTACCTTTTCAAAGTCAATATATGAGGAAACAATAATCACAGTATCAACACAAAATGCAACTAGCAAAATATTTTCGTTATCATAGTCCTTAGTTGATTTAGAAAATGATGCATCATGTGAATGGTTTTTTGTAAAATTCAAATAGAGTTATGGATTAAGACCCAAAATGTGCATCATATCAGTCAGACATGAGAGTATAAATAATGTTGTAAAGAGGGTACATCCAGAAGTTAGTCACTACATATGTGTTTACCATCTGCTGAACAATGTTAAAACAAGATTAAAAAAATACAAAAAAAAAATTAAGGAGCTATTATTTGCAGCAGCTACATAGATCATATATAGAAAATGATTTTCAACATAACATGAAAGAGTTGGACAAGGTTGATGCACATATTAAGCTATACCTACAAGATATTGGGTATGAGAAATGGTCAAGATTATACTATACGAGCAACCGATTTTCAACCATGACATCAAATATTGCTGAGTCTATGAATTCAATAATGAAATCAGCAAGAGATTTACCAATCATGCCATTACTTGAGTACATACGTGCTTTAATCCAAGAATGGAGTTGCATTAATAAAGATCTAGCATCGACAACTTTCACAACCCTACTCAAACACCACGAAGACGATTTGCACAAAAATTACATTTTTTTTACTAAAAATGAAGATATGCTACTTAAACTTAAATGCATAAACTTTATATTCTGAATTAAATTCAGTTTAAATTCTACATAATAATTAATAAATTCTATTTGAAAATATAAAACTACTGTATTGTATGATATAAACTGCAATGTACAATTTTTTTCTAAAACGTAATACACAATATTTACTTTTGTACATTAAATAAATACAATGTATTATATTTGGACAAAACTAAATACAATGTATTTTCTTTTCATAAAACTATCAATGCAGTGTATTTTCTTTTAATGAAATTAAAATAAATTGTGTTACACTAAAAACAATGTATTAAACCTTTATACCTGAACTAAATATAGTGTATTTTCTTTTGACAAACTCAATACACTTTATTGACATGTATATTATATAAATATAGTGTATTTTCTATTTAAAAAATAAATTGTAACACTTTTATCACTCCGATCTAACTGAACAGTGCGTGCAAACCGGTAAAAAAATTTTTTCTTTTATAATAACTTTAAAATAATACCAAAATTCAATATTACCAATTTACTTAGGTATTCAATTACCTATAACTGTCTCGAGTTACTATTCACATAATAAAATTTTGGCAATATAACGGCTGTATATATAACTAGCCTCCTGAAAAATAGACAAAACACAGCCTCTCAGAGGCACAACACTTCTAAAACAACTATCTCATTCTTCAAAATTCCCATCAATCAACCATCAACTCTAAACAGGTCATAACCATATGCACACACATATATGTTTACATATCTTTACAAAATTCTTGTACTCATACATAACAGTCTGTTTATATACATGCTAAAACCTACATAAGCTACTTAACAAAATAACTTCTTTCAATTGTGCATCACTGCTCCTCCAGCTCGGTACCTGCATGCAGCAGAAACTACATGCTGAGCATAAATTATGTCCAGCGGTGACTAACAATCCTAATACTTTCTTTTCAATAATATTTACCTTTATTTTGATTTGACCAAATAAATTAAATTTAAAAAAAAATAAATACAGTTAAACATATTTTACTCAAATTCAAGTGAAAACAGTTGTTTTTCATACTATTTACTCTTTTCCTCATTTATTACATAACTTTTGGCAAATTTTTCATTTAGTCTTCGAACTCTTACTAAATTCCAAAAATGTCCTTTTTGTCTTAATATTTACAAATTTGCCATTATAGTCATTTATTTCCATTCTTATTAAATAGTTTCTTTCCTTATTCATCATTTATGCTTTATTATACTATTTTCGGGTAAAATTATATTTTAATCCCTATACCATGAAAACTTTATTTTTTTGACACTATTAAACCTCCAAAATTACTATTTTGCCCTCGTTAACCATTTCTTACTTATTTTTACTTATTAATTGCCCACTTTGAAAAAATTACCATTTTGCCCCTGAACTTTCATTTTCTTTCATTTAAGCCCCTTTTCCACTTTAAACTTCATTTTTATCATTCTTTTCATTTCTTTTAACTTATTATCACTTTCATGCCCCTAGTACAGTACCGACAGAAATTTTCAGGCTGGATACTCGGAACGTGGACCCCATAGACCACATACAGACTGAAAAATGATCTCAAAGACCACTTTTTCACAGAACAAATATCAGATACATATAGAAGCCGTGGAGATCAGTGATCCTACCATAGCTAAGCAAGTCATCATGACTTGTACCGCGGTACAGAAGTCCCCATGGCTAGCCAATTATATTCTAAGCTAGGCTTTTACTGCCAGACTATTTCTAAGGGCATAATTTTACAGAAATTCAATCAAATCATTATTTCTTATTATTTCATTACATAATTATGCTTGTTTACCTTATTATTTATTCTTTTCAATCCCTTCACATGATTTGTGAATTGTTCTTCCATAATTCACCGAAATTATTCATTTTCTCACCAAATTGCATATTATTTCACATTAATTCAACAATTTCATTACTTACATAATTAAGAAATTGTCTCTAAAATATTCATTAAATTTATATAAATTCCATAAAATTTTTCAAGCATGTTATTTCATTTCTACTATGATTTTGAAGCATAAAATCATCAAAATTTACAAAATAAACCTTAGTTTTCTTAGTGATTTATTCGGCCAACAAAGGACCCATACCTTATTTTCATGTCACACTTCATTCAAGCATTTAAACACACTTATTTAAGGTCTCTTAACACTAATATATCATTACTTTCAATTAAACATCATTTTATCACTTTTACCCTGAGTTACATAAAGGTTACATAGCCAAAATCAAAGGAAATATCAAGATTTATTAGTCACTAACCTTTCCTTCTTGCTCTAGGTTGCCTAAGCTTCCTTTTCCTTGCCTTTAGCCTTGGAAGCTTGCAAATCACCTTGATTCTTTAAGGAGGCAAAAATTTCAACACATAAAAACTCTATTTTCTTGACCTCAAATGCTAAAATTAACATCAAAAATGAAATCTAAAAACCCAAAAACATAAGTAGGCACCTTAGAAAGAATTTTAACTCATTGACTTCACTTACCTCAAATGAAATTCTAAATTCTCTCTCTTCATTTCCTTGATTTTCTTCCTTCTTTTGAAGAGAGGAGGGCACTAAATACAACTAGGGAGGCAAAAATTACTATAAGAGGGCTGATTTTTGTGTGAAATGGAGAGAGAGAAGAAGAAAAAGCTTAACAATAATGGTGGAGCAATTTGGCAAAAGAGAGGAGATGAAGAGGATGGTGAAGCTGCTGGTGTATCCCAGAATTTTCCTCTCTTTAAATTAGATATTTTCAAGTGCTAATGGGCTTGGGTTATGTTAGTGGGCTTAAATTAATTAAAGCCCATTAACAACTTAATTTAAAGCCCAAAATTATTTCTCCCATTTTCTCACTCCAAATTTAATTTCATAATTCTTATCATATCAAAAATAGGTAGTACACAAAATTTCGGCTCAATCGGAGTTCGTTACTGGTTTGATTCAACCGAATTGGTCCGATTCGACAACTACAGACATTGCCGAAAAATTCATTTTTTACACCAAAATATTCTATATGAAATTTTATTGAGAACTGCAAAATCTGACAATTTTTAGAGTTCGTTTGCTATTTTTAAAGATTTATGCAAAATCAAGTCACCTTCCCTACCAGGAAAATTGACTAGCTACCTTTTTCGTATTTTTGACTATCGGAGGCCTATTTGACCTTGGTTTTACTTTAAATTTCAACCCCAGACTCACCATGACCAATATTTTTCGATGGTTAAATAAAATATTTTTCACTTTCGGGTCCGATTTACGGCCCGAGTGCACTATTCACCATCGAAATTTACTGTTTATGGCCAGGCCGGTGTTAAGGCCATTATAATTCTCCCCTAATAAAAGAAAATTTCATCTTCGAAATTTACCTGTATTGAAGAGGTGGGGATACTGATGTCTTATAGTTGCTTCTGGTTCCCAAGTAGCTTCTTCAACGTTATGGTGGTGTCACAGTACCTTCACTAAAGCAAACCTGCTTGTTTCTGAGATGACGGACTTCTTTTGCTAAGATCTTCACTGGTTCCTCCTCATAGGTCATATCATTAGCCACTTGAATCTCTTTCGGTGTAATCACATGACTAGGATCCTACCTGTATCTACGGAGCATAGACACGTGGAACACATCGTGTATCCTTACTAATTTCGAAGGTAACTTCAACCGATAAGCTACGGGACCCACTCGTTGAAGTACCTCATAAGGGCCAATAAATCTAGGACTCAACTTGCCCTTCTTTCCAAATCTCAAGATCTTCCTCCACGGAGATACTTTCAGGAAAACTCTATCTCCAACCTGAAACTCTATGTCCTTCCTCTTCAAATCAGCATAGGACTTCTGACGATCCATAGCTTCTTTCAATCTTCCTTTAATGACTCGAACTTTCTCTTCAGAATCACGAATCAAATCATAACCTACAAACTTTCTTTCACTCAGTTCGGTCTAACAGAGAGCAGTTCTGCACCTCCTACCATAAAGTGCTTCAAAAGGAGCCATTTTCAAAGTGGATTGGTGACTATTGTTGTATGCAAACTCTACCAAAGGTAAATGCTTTCCCCAATTGGTGCCAAACTCTAGGATACAACATCTAAGCATATCCTCTAAAACCTGGATCACTCTCTTGGACTGGCCATCAGTCTGAGGGTGAAAGGCTGTACTAAAGTGAAGCCTCGTACCCAAAGCATCTTGAAAACTGTGCCAAAAATGAGAAGTAAACCTCGGATCCCTATCAGAAACAATGGAAGATGGTACTCCATGCAATCTTACTATCTCATTAATGTACAATTTCGCCAGTTTTGATAAAGGATAGTACATCCGGACTGGCAAAAAGTGAGCAGACTTAGTGAGTCGATCTATAATCACCCAGATGGCGTCATGTTTCTTCTGAGTCAGAGGCAAGCCTGTCATAAAATCCATGGTTACTCTGTCCCATTTCCACTCTAGTACTAACAAAGGATGCAAAAACCCTGAAGGAACCTGGTGCTCAGCTTTTACTTGCTGACAGATCAGACATTTACTTACAAACTCTGTCACATCTCGCTTCATACCTGGCCACCAATAGAAAGCTTTCAAATCTTGATACATTTTATTACCTCCAGGATGCATAGCATAGCTGCTGTGATGTGCTTCAGTTAGAATACTTTTCTTCAACTCTTCTTGGTTTGGAACACAAAGCCTTTGCTTAAAATAGAGGCTCCCATCATCACTTAAGGAGTAATTCTCAACACTGCCATTCTAAAGCCTATTTTTAATACTCATCAACCGATCATCTTCTTCCTGAGCAATCTTAACTTGATGCACAAAGTTAGGCTTTATTTGTAATTCAGCTACCAGGGCTCCATCTGAAGCTAAACTTAAATGGACATTCATAGCTCGGAGAGCTGCAAACAAAACAATCAATTACTAATGCAAATCAATTACTTATACTAATTACTTAAGGGTATTAGCATCACCTGACATAAATTTCCTGCTAAATGCATCGGCTACTACATTAGCTTTTCCTGGGTGGTAGTCGATGTAGCAATCATAATCCTTGATCAATTCCAACCAGCACCTTTGTCTAAGATTGAGTTCTTTCTGGGTAAGTAGATATTTTAAACTCTTGTGATCTAAGTAGATATAGCATTTCCATACAAGTAATGTCTCCACACTTTCAGCGCAAAAACAATGGCTACTAACTCCAGATCATGGGTAGGGTAGTTCTTCTCATGCGTCTTCAACTGTCGGGATGCATATGCAATCACCTTACCTTCTTGCATCAAAACGCAACCTAACCCATTCCTGGATGCATCACTATAAACCATAAAATCCTTACCCGACTCAGGTTGAGTAAGAATTGGGGCTTCAGTCAACATACTTTTAAGTCTTTCAAAACATTCTTGACAAGCATCAGTCCACAAAAATTTAGTGTTCTTCTGTAGTAACTGGGTTAAAGGTATTACAATAGTAGAAAAACCTTTGATGAATCTCCTGTAGTACCTGGCCAAACCCAGAAAACTTCTCACTTCAGTAACATTTTTGGGTGGTTTCCACTGAAGAATCGCATCAATCTTCGAAGGATCCACTTTAATACCTTATGCTGAGATCACATGACCCAGAAAAGACACCTCATTTAACCAGAAGTCACATTTGCTAAATTTAGCATATAACTGTTTTTCTCTTAGAACTTGCAGAACAATCTTCAGATGCTTATCTTGCTCTTCTGGTGTCTTAGAATAAACCAGAATGTCATCAATAAAAACTACTACAAACTGGTCTAAATAGGGGTGGAAAACCCTATTCATCAAGTCCATAAAGGCGGCCGGAGCATTTGTAAGTCCAAAAGGCATGACTAGAAACTCATAGTGGCCATACCTGGTGCGAAAAGCAGTCTTTGGCACATCTGCTTCTTTTACTCCCATCTGGTAATAGCCTGATCTCAAGTCAATTTTTGAGAAAACACCTGCTCCCTTAAGCTGATCAAACAAGTCTTCAATGCGAGGGAGAGGATACTTGTTCTTAATAGTAACTTTGTTCAGTTGCCTATAATCAATGCACAACCTGAGCGTGCCATCTTTCTTCTTTACAAACAGGACTGGCGCTCCCCAGGGAGAAACACTGGGCCTAATAAATCCCTTATCCAGCAATTCTTGTAACTGAATCTTCAATTCTTTTAACTCTGCAGGCACCATCCTATAGGGAGCAATGGAAATAGGTGCAGTACCTGGAGCAATATCAATGGAAAATTCTACTTCCCTGTCAGGTGGTAAGCCTAGCAACTCCTTAGGAAAGACATCCTGAAACTCTCTGACAGTAGGTACTTCTAACACCCTTGGACTAACTTTCTTTGCTTCCACTGCATAACACAAGTAAGCCATACATCCCTTCCTAATCAACTTTTTAGCAGCAGTGGTAGATATCACATCAGACAGGAAATCAGTCCTCACACCTACCACTGTAATCTCTCGATCACCACTAAGCTTTAAAGTAACTCTCTTCCTCCTACAGTCGACAATCGTTTGATGGGCGGATAACCAATCCATCCCCAAAATCACATCAAACTCACGAAAAGGCAAAGCAATCAAATTTTGCAGGAAGATGTGTCCCTAGGTACTAATAGGACACTGTCTGAATACTCTATTTACCACCACACTATGCCCCAGAGGATTACTCACCAAGATGTCCTGGTCCAAGCATGCCTCTGTCATCCCTTTATCCCGTGCTAAAGCAATGCTAATGTAGGAGTGTGTGGAATCAGGGTCAATCAATGCATGTATTGAATCAGACAGTAAGAAAAATTTACCTACTATCACATCTGGAGCATCCTCATCTTCACGTGCTCTGACAGCATAGGTCTGACCCGATGCTCTCCTCTGACCCTGTGATGCCTGTCCAATCGGTCTAGAGGCTGATGTATGAGGGGCAGCTCCCCTATCCCAACCCCTAGAAGCTAAAGATCCTGTACCTGATACCGGTGAATTAACTGAGGCAGTCTGCATGACAGGACAATCTCTGATCCGATGATCTCTGGACCCACATCTGAAACAAGCTCCTATCAGAATTTTGCACTCTCTAGAGTGAAACTTACCACAGTGCTCACAAGCTGCTGCAGAACCACTATCTCTGTCCCGAGGGGCACCACCTGCTGGAGCTCTGCCTCGAGATGCACCTCCCTAACCTCGGCCCGCTGTTGCCGGTGACTGTCCCTGAGATGGCTAAGATCCCTTTACCTTCTTCCCTTTACCACTGAACTGCCCTTGTTTTCTCTTTTGCTGAAATCGGGATTGTCTCTCAGTCTGAGTCTTCTCTAACTTTATGGTTGCTTCCATCATAGCACGCAAGGTAGGATACTTCTGAGCTCCAATGATCTATTTAAGCTCAGTATGTAGGCCTCTCTCAAATCTGAAACACGATTTCTCCTCTGTAGCCTGGCCTTCATCCAGGTAAGCACTCAACCGCTCAAACTCTCGTTCATACTCTGCCACTGTCTTATTTCCCTGTTTTAATCTTCAGAAAACCTCTTGTATAGTGGCTTTATACTCAGACCCAATGTACTTCTTCTCAAACTGGTCCATAAAGAACTCCCAACTCAACTGATCTGCAGGAGTATGTCTTCTAACTGAATCCCACCAAATGAATGTAGGACCCTGAAGTAATGCTACAACGCCTTCAAACTTTTCTTCCAGTGGACTATGAGTTAACTCAAACAACCTTTTTTATCTTATATAGACATTCTTCAGCCACTGAAGGTGTCAATGGTTCTCTTCTAGCAAAGTCTTTCGCCCCCAATCTCTTCAATTGTTCCAAAATAGGTCTCCGGCTAGGTGGGGCTGGTTGAATCTGTACTACTGTCGGCTGAGGCTGCGCCGGAGCTGGAGCTGCCTGCAGTCGCTGCTGAATGTAGTCAGCCATCAAATCAAGAAAGTCTGGCTGAGGGAAAGGAGGCGGTGCCACAGGAGGAGGATTCTATTGTGGGGCCTCTTGTCGCCCAATATTACTTGATGCCTCACTCCTACTGTCAGCTGACTGTTGTCCTTGGTCAGTAGACATCTTTTCACTATAAAACAAAAGGAGCAGATGCACATTAGTTCCAAAACACTCACTTCCCAAACATAATTGGCATGTATATACAGATACATCAATTAATACCCACTCCGATCTTAGAACCGCCTAAACCTTTGCTCTGATACCAATAAAATTGCAACACTCTTATCACTCCGATCTAACTGAACAGTGAGTGCAAACCGGTAAAAAAAATTTTTCTTTTATAATAACTTTAAAATAATACCAAAATTCAATATTACCAATTTACTTAGGTATTCAATGACCTATAACAGTCTCGGGTTACTATTCACATAATAAAATTTTGGCAATATAACGGCTGTATATGTAACTAGCCTCCTGAAAAACAGACAAAACACAGCCTCTCAGAGGCACAACACTTCTAAAACAACCATCTCATTCTTCTAAATTCCCATCAATCAACCATCAACTCTAAACAGGTCATAACCATATGCACACACATATATGTTTACATATCTTTACATAATTCTTGTACTCATACATAACAGTCTGTTTATATACATGCCAAAACCTACATAAGCTACTTAACAAAATAACTTCTTTCAATTGTGCATCACTGCTCCTCCAGCTCGGTACCTGCATGTAGCAGAAACTACATGTTGAGCATAAATTATGCCCAACGGTGACTAACAATCTTAATACTTTCTTTTCAATAATATTTACCTTTATTTTGATTCGACCAAATAAATTAAATTTAAAAAAAATAAATACAGTTAAACATATTTTACTCAAATTCAAGTGAAAACAGTTATTTTCCATACTATTTGCTCTTTTCCTCATTTATTACATAACTTTTGGCAAATTTCCCATTTAGTCCTCGAACTCTTACTAAATTCCAAAAATGTCCTTTTTGTCTTAATATTTACAAATTTGCCATTATAGTCATTTATTTCCATTCTTATTACATAGTTTCTTTCCTTATTCATCATTTATGCTTTATTATACTATTTTCGGGTAAAATTACATTTTAATCCCTATACCATGAAAACTTTATTTTTTTGACACCATTAAACCTCCAAAATTACTATTTTGCCCTCGTTAACCATTTCTTACTTCTTTTTACTTATTAATTACCCACTTTGGCAAAATTACCATTTTGCCCCTAAACTTTCATTTTCTTTCATTTAAGCCATTTTTTCACTTTAAACTTTATTTTTATCATTCTTTTCATTTCTTTTAACTTATTATCACTTTCATGCCCCTAGTACAGTACCGACAGAAATTCTTAGGTTGGATACTCAGGACGTGGATCCCATGGACCACATACAGATTGAAAATGATCTCAAAGACCACTTTTTCACAGAACAAATATCAGATACATACAGAAGCCATGGAGATCAGTGATCCTACCATAGCTAAGCAAGTCGCCATGACTTGCACTGCGGTACAGATGTCCCTATGGCTAGCCAATTATATCTTGAGCTAGGCTCTTACTGCTAGACTATTTCTAAGGGCATAATTTTATAGAAATTCAATCAAATCATTATTTCTTATTATTTCATTATATAATTATGCTTGTTTACCTTATTATTTATTCTTTTCAATCCCTTCACATGATTTGTGAATTATTCTACCATAATTCACCGAAATTATTCATTTTCTCATCAAATTGCATATTATTTCACATTAATTCAACAATTTCATTACTTACATAATTAAGAAATTGTCTCTAAAATATTCATTAAATTTCTATAAATTTCATAAAAATTCTCAACAATGTTATTTCATTTCTACTATGATTTTGAAGCATAAAATCATCAAAATTTACAAAATAAACCTTAGTTTTCTTTAGTGATTTATTCGGCCAACAAAGGACCCACACCTTATTTTCATGTCACACTTCATTCAAGCATTTAAACACACTTATTTAAGGTCTCTTAACACTAATATATCATTACTTTCAATTAAACATCATTTTATCACTTTTACCCTGAGTTACATAAAGGTTACATAGCCAAAATCAAAGGAAATATCAAAATTTATTAGTCACTAACCTTTCCTTCTTGCTCTAGGTTGCCTAAGCTTCCTTTTCCTTGCCTTTAGCCTTGGAAGCTTGCAAATCACCTTGATTTCCTAAGGAGGCCAAAATTTCAACACAAAAAAACTCTATTTTCTTGACCTCAAATGCTAAAATTAACATCAAAAATGAAATCTAGGCACCCAAAAACATAAGTAGGCACCTTAGAAAGAATTTTAACTCATTGGTTTCACTTACCTCAAATGAAACCCTAAATTCTCTCTCTTGATTTTCTTCCTTTTTTTGAAGAGAAGAGGGCACTAAATACAACTAGGGAGGTAGAAATTACTATAAGAGGGCTGATATTTTATTGAAATGGAGAGAGAGAAAAAGAAAGAGCTTAACAACAATGGTAGAGCATTTTGGCCAAAGAGAGGAGATGAAGAGGACGGTGAAGCTGCTGGTGTGTCCCAGAATTTTCCTCTCTTTAAATCAGATATTCTCAAGTGCTAATGGGCTTGGGTTATGTTAGTGGGCTTAAATTAATTAAAGCCCATTAATAACCTAATTTAAAGCCCAAAATTATTTCTCCTATTTTATCATTCCAAATTACTCCAAATTTGATTCCATAATTCTTATCACATCAAAAATAGGTAGTATACAAAATTTTGGCTCAATCGGAGTTCGTTACTGGTCCGATTCGATCGAATTGGTCCAATTCGACAACTACCGACATTGCCGAAAAATTCATTTTTTTGCACCAAAATATTCTATATGAGATTTCATTGAGAACTGAAAAATTTGGCAATTTTTAGAGTCTGTTTGCTATTTTTAAAGATTTATGCAAAATCAAGTCACCTTCCTTACCAGAAAAATTGACTAGCTACCTTTTTCGTATTTTTGACTATCGGAGGCCTATTTGACCTCGGTTTCAAATTTCAAATTTCAAATATTTTTCACTTTCGAGTTCAATTTACGGCCTGGGTATACTATTCACCATCGAAATTTATTGTTCAGGACCAGGCCGGTGTTGAGGCCATTACATTAATAATAATGTATTTTTGACAAACTTAATACACTTTATTTTTTCATAAAATTGAATAACTTGCATTATAATTTATAATACAGTGAATTAAATACACTGTAGTGACTTTTGTACAAGCTGAATAAACTTGTACACTAAAGTTAATACAATATGTTTCAAAAAATTAAAAAATACAGTGTATGATTAATCAATAAACTTTATTGACTTGTACATCATATAAATACAGTGTATTTTTTATTAACAAAAATAAATGCACTGTATTTTTTTTCCTTTTGACTAAAATACAATGTATTTACTTTTGTACATAAAAAAAATAAAGTATATTTTCTTTTGAAAAAACTCAAGACATTGTATTTTTTTCCTTTTGACTAAAATACAGTGTATTTATTATTTTACAAAAACTCAATACAGCGTATTTTCTTTTGAGAAAACTCAAATACAGTGTATTTTCTTTAAAAGAAACTCAATACACTGTATTTTCTTTCCTTTTGACTAAACTATAGTGTATTTACTATTTTACATAAATAAAATACAGTGTATTTTATTTTTACGAAACTTAATGCATTATATTTTCTTTTCTTTTGACTAAAATACAATATATTTATTGTTTTATATAAATAAAATACAGTGTATTTTTTATGACGAAACTCAGTATACTATAACAAACTTTATAAAGACAACCTGAGCTAACTACAGTGTATTATCTTTAATATAAACTAAAAACACTATTAAATTTTATAAAAAATAACATTCGGTGTAACTACTTTTGTACATAAATAAATAAAGTGTATTCAATATATTTCACCATATATTATAAAAAATTGACAACACTTTTAATTTTTTTACACCAAATAAATACGTCATTCTAGCTTTTTATATAATTTAGTACAGTGTATTATTTTTTGATGCAAACTAAATACATTATACAAAAATACAGGTGAAGCCATCCAGCTGTAACACTCTTATATGCTTTCATATACGTATGTCCTGTTCACTTATATGGTTATCTCATTTTATATCTCATTGCAGGTTGAAATTACTATATCTATATGCCAATTTTTTTTGCTTTTATTTCTATTAGATGCTTTACATAAAATCCTTTCATTCGATTCTTTATCTAATGATATTGGCTAGTTAATATAATATTTAATGTTTTTGTTTTGTCGATAACTTATAACTATCAAACTTTTATCATTTATTTAATGAAAATTTCGACAGCACAATTGTTTATATATTGCACTTCCCTTCCTGTAATTTCAAACAAAACACAGTCCGTATAGGGCATACAACCATAATCAACAATTTCCAATATCAATATTGTTCAAACATCCATCTGCACAATCCATTCACATCTATCCCACATTCATCCATATCGTGCCATTACTCATTCACAATATCATTTTCGAGTCCATACAAAATCATATACACATCCATAAGTACACTTATGTTTACATATGCATGCCATTAATAATCATTACACAAAATACACAAGCAAAAATAATCCTTGATCCAGAGCCCTCCAATTCGATGCATGCTTACTCCCCCTTTATCGCCTAAAAGTACCTAAACGCAGTAAATAAACTACGAGTTGAGCATTAAATATGCTCAGTGGTGGTTACAAGTCTAAAGATTTCCATTTACATGCATGCATGCCAATATGACTGCTTGTCTAATATAATATGTACCTAGCCATGATAATGCTCCTATATTCTTAAGTCTACACTTATTTATTACTACTTTTGATCAATTAATTAATCCTTTAATAATTCCTTATCTTATCTTCATGTGCCATTCCATTTTTATAAAGTTATTCATTAATACTAATATATACATTATTATCAATATTATTAATATTGTTACTTCTTATTTTTTTCGAATATTCATTTTAAATATTAAGTTTTAAATTACTTAATAATTAATTACTTATACCATTATCTTAATCAACTTATTTAGTCATTAAATCCATAAGTTCTTAATATTTTCATTTATATTAATATTAGTACTCTAATTACAATTTGATCCCTACATTAGTCACATTATTGCACTTTTACACTTTAGTCCTTAAATTTTTTACTTATTCATAATTTTACTCTTCATTTGTATTTATTTACCATAATGCCATTATTTTATACCATTTTCACCTTTACTACATTAATTATCTTACAATTTACATTTTAGTCCCTTAATTGTCCATTTTATGCCAAATTATATTTTAGTCCCTATTATTTTGCTAATTTACCTAGTATTTAATTACTTGTTAGTCCATTTTTATTACTTAAGTTTAGTACTTAGATAAAAATTATCAATTTACCCTTAAACTTTCATTTTCTTTCAATTAAGTCTATTTTCACAATAATCTCTTATTAAATTTCGATTTACTTATTTTAAATTTCATTATCACTCTTTTTACCATATTGCCCCTAGTATCTTTCTGGTAAGAATCTTCGGACCGAATACAAGAGACATGGATCCCACAGATCCACAACATTTAAGAGTGATCCAGTGGACCACTCATACATTTACATTTCACAGTTTAACATTTAACATTTCATTTCATTTAGTAGACCGTCATTGGCCTACTATAGTGAGTTGCCATAACTCACACTGTAATAAAGTATCCCTATCGCTAGCCAAATATATCCTATACTAAATTACCTACCAGGCTATTACTGAGGACAATTATTTTTTTCCTTTAATTATGGTTTTCAATTAATAATTAATTCACTTATAAAATATTTCTACCATCATGCTTATTCATTTTTTCGCTAAATGCACTCTAAGTCACCTAGTTTTACTTACTGACATTAATTGCATAATATTCTCAATTAAACATAACATATTATTTGTTCTACCTTATATACATAATGTATGTACAATTTGGAAAATTATACAAATAAACATTAATAATTCCCATAAATTTGATTTATACTAAATTTTCATTATACCTTCATTTAGTACCAAAACATTTAACATACAGTCAAGTTATTTATTAATATACCATATATAATCATTTGGCTACTTCCACAATTCTCACTCAAACTTTAATTTTTACTCTTTAATCACTTATTCAACTAGATTATGTCTTATTTAACTAGTACATATGATTATACTTGCATTATAGTACATCTTATACCTATACATTCCTTCACATATAATTAGTTAAACCATATATACTATTCTTTATCCATATTTGTCTATCATTCATCATTTATTAAATATTTTTATACCTTAAATCATCCATTTATGCAACCATCCTACCATAAACCACAATTTTAAATTTAACTCCCCTAGGTACCTTATTCGCCCTACCTAAACCAATCCCTTCTTTTTTTTTCTTTTCTTTTCATTTTAGCTATTCTAATCCACTTCTTTAACCCTCATAAACATATTTATATAATTTCATTTCATTTAATATATAATATCCACATAAACATAATATAAACTTAACCTAAAATAATTTAAATAAAATAGAAATGGTTAAAATTTGTGACCACTAACCTTGTACACTTGATATAGGCTTTTAAGCTTCATTTTCCTTATCATTTTCTTTAAAAGTGCCTTTACATTCTTTATTCCCTAATGGTGGAAAAATTTTCCACCAAATAAAACCATGATTACTCTTATTCTTTTCTTAAAAAATAATTGCATAAATGAAATCTACATACTCAAAATTACACCATAACTTTTATCCCTTGGTCAATCCAATTCTTTCACTAAAAATAGAGATTAGAGGCTGTGATAATGTTGTAAAGGAGCTGAATATTATCTAGGAGGCTTGATTTGTAACACCCATACTATGACTTTGATTATTGACTAAGGCAATTAGCCGAAAAAAAATTTTCAACCAAACAAATTCTTTAACTACCAACTTCTTTAGTCATTAATAATAAATTAAACTTGCCGATTGACCTATAATTTTTCGATATACTATTCACGAATTAAAAAAATTGGCAATATAACGTCTTAAAAACTTACTTAACCCATCTGAAAAGCAAACAAGCCACAATCCCTCAAGGGCATAATAATTTATAAGCAATATATCTTTCTTATCCATACATTCTCAATTTTATTCCAACATATTCAGTCAATTCCACTATCTGCCAATCACACATATATACATATATATATATAAATATTGTATCATTACAAACCAATTCTTTAACTTCAACCTTTATAATATATATACATGCCATGACAACAATTAAATTCCTAATTCTCTTCCTTTTTTGCAAAATTACTTCGGATGTGTACTATTGCTCCACAATATTATCGGTACCTGCACTCAGTAAATTCCTATGTACTGAGTATTAAATATGCCCAATGGTGATTATAAATCGAAGTATTTCCTATAAATGCATAATTCCATTAATTATGCAAAATACATCAATTTAATATAAAAACAATACAATTCCAACAATTTTACAGTTAATTAAATTTAATATTGTTATTTTGTTAAACTTTTCAATTTAGTCATTAATTATTCAATTTATTACAAAATTATCCTTTTTACATGTTAATTACAAAATTACCACTATTTTTCTTATTTTCATTCTTAATCTATTAATTGGCATATAAAATTACCATTTAACTCTTATTTTAACTTTTCATGCAAAATTACATTTTAGTCTATTTTAACCTTATTATAAAAATCTACCTTTCAGATTGTCGGTATACTAAATTACCATTTTAACCTTATTATACATTTTCTTATCACTTTTACTCATTAACCTATCATTTCAAAAAATTACCGTTTCACCCTTAAATTTTTTATTTTTTGTTAATTAGATCCTTTATCATTCTAAACTTCACATTTACTTTTCTTTTTGCACTATTTAGCTTATTAATGCATTTATGCCCCTAGTACAATTTCAGTAGAAATTATCAAACCGGATATACGGGACGTGGATCCCATAGGGCCACCAGACAGACTAAGAAATGATCTCGAAGGACCATTTCTCATAGAGCAGATAACAGAACAGAGTAAATGCTATGGAAGATCAGTGATCTTACCATATCAAAGCAAGTCAGCATGACTTGCACCGCGGTATAGGTATCCCTATGCTAGCCAATCATATCTTGAGCTAGATTTTGACCGTCCGACTATTACTAAAGGCAGTTTTTACTTACATTTCATTTTACTTTTCAAATTTTTAGCAATTTCAGTAGCTTATTCATTACAATAAATCTGTCAGTCAATCTTTTCGATACTTTTGCATAGTTCGAAAATTATTTCACAATAATTTACCATTTTTCACTTATCTTATGAATTATTTCACAATAATTCAACAAATTCTCTTTATACATAATCAAATATTTTCTCAAAAATATTCAAATAAAGTCCATAAGTTCTTCAAAAATTTATAGACATCATTTTTCATTTTTAGATTCATTTTATGGCATAAAACATCAAAAATATAAAAATATATATTATTTTCCTTTAGCAACTCATTCGGCCACATGAATAAGTTCACCTTAGCATCACTTTTAAATCAAATTAAGAATTCACATGGCCATTTTCAAGGTCCCTAACCATGATTTTAAGGTTAATTTCATTTATTCATGCAATTTTCAAAATTTTCCATAAGTTACCTAAAGGTAAATCATGCTTAATCAAGGGACATAGATAGATTTAGAAGCCACTGACCTTTCTCCTAGGCTTAAGCTTGTCTAGACTTCTTTTTTCTTCCCTTTGGCCCTAGAAGATTATCTTTCTCCTTATGTACCTACCATGGATGAAATTTTCAACCATCAAAACCCTAATTTTTTGATTTAAAATGCTCAATTTAACCATATAAATGAACTCTAGGCACCCTAAAATATTTATAGGTATCTTAAAACAATTTTAAAACCTTGATTTACACATACCTCAATTTGATACCTAACTTTTTTTCACTTGATTTTTCTATTCTATCTTCCTCTAATCAATGGATTGAGGTTTAATTACTCATCTAGAGAGATCAATTTCCACTTAGGGTGCTTGGATTTGGAGAGAAAATGGGAAAGAATTGAAGAAAGCTTGAGAGAACCCCAACAATGGTGTTTCGGCCAAGAGAGAAGAAGAAAAGGCGCTAAGGAGGTGAGATTAGCTACCCAAAAATCTAATTCCAGCTGGCTTTTATAAGGGATAAATGGATTGGGCTTTGGTTCAACCAAGGCCCACTCATTTAAGGCCAAAAACCCCAATTTAAGCGCAATATACAATTTTTCTGCAATTCTCTCACTTCCTAAATTCAAATCATTTCAATTTTAATTTCATCATTTTTATCATGTCAAAAATAGTTTGTACACAAAATTTCAGCCCAATCGGAGTCCATTTTCGATCAAATTTAATCATATCATTCCATTCGACAATTACCATTGATACTGAAAAATTTAATTTTTTTCAGCCAAAATATTTTACACATCATTTTAGGCACAACTGTAATTTTTGAAAATTTTTGGAACTCATTTGCTATTTTGAAAGGTTCGGTCAAAACTTGATCAACTTAATTAACCTAAATTTCGAATCACTTCGTTTTTCGTATTTTTGATTTTTGGAGGCTTATATGATCTCAATTTTACTTTAAATTTTAACCCTGGATTCACCATGACCAATATTTTTCGATGGTCAAATAAAATATTTTTCACCTTTAAGTATATTTTTCACGCCTAGAAGCCCTGTTCGTTATCAAAAATTACTATTCACGATTAACCCGATATTGAGGCCATTACATGATTTTAGCGAGAATTTGGGAGAAAAGAAGAAAAATTGAGAAGAGAGTGAGAAAGAAAGATTTGGTCAAAAAGGAAGAAGGAGAAGGGAGCAGAAATCTGGAATTCTTTACAAAATTTCTGATATTTAAGGTTTAAATACCTTGATTTTTGGGCTGATCTAGTTCAACAAAAATGGTTGGACCTAACTTTAAGCCCAAATGGATTTTTAAGCCCATTTATACACTCTAATTTATTTCTCTCTCTTTCCAACTCTAAATTCCCTCAAAATTAATTTCATAATTCGTAAAATAAAAAATTAAGCCTTCATGAAAAATTTGAAAAAACTAATTTAGTTCTACACCATCCATTACAATTTTCTTGTTTAATCTTCTTCTTTTTGCCTTCTTTTTGTCTTCTAATTTCATTTGATCATTATCTGTATCACTTTTAATGGTTTCTTGTTGCTTACCTATCCTATACAAATATAATAGAAGACCTAATCTATCCCTATATTTTTCTACATCAAAATTTAAAGGCATTGTTTTGCCTTCAATGAAATATTGAGAAAATGCTGCTACAAAAACTCCACAATTATTGAAAAAAATATATAAAAAAAAAGACAAACCAAAAACAATGTAAATTAGGAAATCACTATATTTATTGGAAAAAAAATAACATAATAAATGAAAAAAATATTTAAAACATACCTGTTAGTTTGAGTAGAAAGGTTCTAAACATACACAATCTCGATCAGATAATTTCTTTTTTCATTCTCGTTACGTCATGCATCACTTATTCCATCATGAAAGCCTAAACAATCAAAGAAATATGATATCAAGACACTGTATGCATTAACTTTTCACTCAGTGTCTGATTTTCTCAATGTTAAACGCAATGAATCATACACAAATAATTTTCTTTCCTTCACTGACAGCCTTGCCAAAATTCAATGGAATTTAGCTACATTTATTGAGAATAATACATGGTCTACCTCCAGCCATGGTGTATTATACACCATGAAAGACTCGATCCCAACAATGTATTCAGTCACCATATGCCCAACATTTACAAAAGAAATGCCCTTGTTATTCTCATTGTACATTTTGTATCTCTCTTATATAGTTTGGTAAAAAAAGTTGTTAGGTTTGATAAATGAATACTGTACATCGCCATCAACCTTTGCCTTCTTCCTCATATAGTAAAAAAACACGTCTAACTGATGAAAAACAAAAAAAAGACAACATATAATTAAGATATAAATTGATAAAACAAAAAGTTTAAAAAGTATAGCTAATGTACAAATATACATATATTTAAATTCTGCAATTATAAATCCAAAACTAAGTAAAATCAAACAAAATATTTTTGTACAAAACTCAATATATTGTATTTTATTTTGTTTTGGCTAAAATACAATGCACTTACTTTTTATACATAAATAAATATAGTATATTTTCTTTTGACAAAACTTAATACACTATTTTTTTCTTTTCTGTTGGCTAAAATACAGCGTACTTACTTTTTATACATAAATAAATACAGTGTATTTTCTTTTGATGAAACTAAATACACTGTATTTTCTTTTCTTTTGGCTAAAATACAGTTTACTTACTTTTTGTACATAAATAAATACAGTATATTTTTTTAACGAAACTCAATACACTGTATTTTTAGTATTTGCAGTTTTGCCAAAAACTTAATACATGATATTTATTTTGATCAAATACTGACTATATACATATATAAATATACACATCTACATTCCAAATTACTAAGCTCTTTTCCACAGTACACCAACTTATACCACCATATTTTTTCCTTTACAATTACAATACCAAAATGAAAATGATCATCCAAAATTGTGTACTTTTTTATACATACTTGCTCTTTGTCCCTAACAATAAAAAAAACAAAAATAAATTATAAATGCATAAAAAAAGAAAAACTTTAAATAGAAGTATCAAAATTCTTAATCAATTACTTGGTGGCCTTCTTAAGAAAACCGTCATCAACCCAATTTAAAAATTCGGTTAACTTTTGATGATCCAGACTCTCTTCAATACCAATGTTAAATGGATGATTAATATCTTTGTTTTTTGAAGCATTCTCTGACACAAACTTATTTAAAAAAATGAGATTTCATGACCATGGATGGTTTGATACTCCTTTTATTAAGATCAAAATAATCAAGAGGCTTTTATGCGAGAATAATTTTTCCACATTGCGCATCTAAATTCTATAACAATATAAAAAATATTTTGATTCATTTAATATATAGCTACAATAAATAAAATAAAATGAAATATATGTTTGATTAACTTTACTAACTTTGAGATATTCTTTCTTATTAATTTTCATCACTGCATCTTTAATTATGTAATCAATTGTCTTACCATCCAAATCCCTTATGAATGAACTCGACGTTCGTCTTTCCTCCAACTTAGCCTGTAAACAAAACAAAAAAATTAAAATTGAATATAATATAATACATTGAATTCAGTTTTATAAAAAAAATTAATATAATTTATTAGGGTTATCAAACTGCTTAGATATTCATATTTTTAAATTTTTAACAAAAGTTGAATATATTGTATTAGATTTTATTAAAGTAAATATAGTGTATTAAGATTCGACAAAATTCAATATATTGTATTTTCTTTTCACAAAACTCAATGGAGTGTATTAAATACACTTTATTAAACGCTATAAAAACTAAAATATATTCAATTTGTTTTTTTACATAAATAAATACACTGTATTTTCTTTTGATAAAACTCAATTCATTGTATTTTCTTTTCACAAAACCCAAGACTCTATATTTTCTTTCCATAAAACTAAATAAATTTTATTAGAGATTATAATACACTGTATTAACTATTATAAAAACTGAATAAATTTGTGGACGAAAATTAATACATTCTATTTCGAAGTATAAAAATACAATGTATTATCTTTTTATAAAACTAAATACAGTGTATTTTCTTTTCATAAAACACAACATTCTGCATTTTCTTTTCATAAAACTCAATAAACTCTATTATACTTTATAAAAAACTTAATACATTTTATAAACTTTTTAAAATGAACTACATACATTGTACTAGCTCTTTATAAAAACAATGTATTGTAACACTCTATGCCCGATCAGTTAAAAAATTTGGATACCGGATGTCACACTCGGGTTAGGGATTTTATGTGCAAATCAAAGAAAACTTCATTTAAGGTACTATTTAAATTATAAAAATTTTGGCAGAGTTTTTCCGAAAATTCTTTAAAACTCCTTAAAAAAGAAAGTCTCAAAACACTTCTATCAGCATCTACCCTACCATCCATCTCCTATTCAAAACCCAACATGACAATTATTGCCTTTCCTCGGATAATTCAAACCACAAAATAAAAACGGCAAATAAGTAAACCACGACATATTTAGTTCTCTACTACTCTTTAATTTACAATATTGTCATCTATAAATATTTACATATAATTTATATCTCCAAAATATGGTGTACATGCCAAAATGTACAAGAAAAATAACAAAAAGAGCTGTAGTGCATCCACCTCAAAATTCTTTCACTTCACTGTGGTGACTCAAATTTGATGTAAGTCTGCTATCCACTACCTTCCGACATCTTTTAAAACCTACGCGCGAAAATGAAACCACGCACTAAGCATATTGCTTAGTGGTGTTCAAGCAATTTTATTTTTCAAGTAATAAATATTATAAAACCATTACATAGCAAGAATTTAAGCATGATCAAACACAAATATTTTTATCTGCTCTAAATATAATGGTCACAAATCTATTATAAGGAAATTAGATTTAAATGATACACATACTTGTTCATAATTTGCTAAATTAAGAGTTTAAAAATAATGTGGTCCAATGAGCATTTAATTAATTATTTCAATTAGGAATCTTAACAATTTATATTAACATTTAATATATGTTTATTGTGCCCCAAGTAAAATCCAGTGAAATTGCATCGAGCTGGATAATGGGATTCAACCAAGGGACCAAGCTCTCGGAACCATTCAATCCCTTGAGACGATTTTCTCAGTTAACGTACATAATTTTTTTTATTAAATATATACATATATTTAGTTTCTTTGTGTCTTGGCTGTTTAGGGGAAGAAGTGGATGGCCTCTTTTTGGATGACAAAGTTGATGACTGGAACCTACCTCCCTTGGTTGGGACTTATTAGACAATTAGTTGTAGCTATTTCAGCATTTTTCTCTCATTTAGTCACACTTTTTTATTAAGTCTAGCTTGAAGATATACATTTCGTAGTTATAGATGTTCAATTACAATGCAAATTTTGTTTTTGGAATATATGCATTTGATATTTGAATTAGCAATACTCTGAATGAAAGAACTTGTAATAACTTGTATTTATAAATTTATATATTATTTTCCTCATCTAAAATTTTAAGCATTTTTCACTTTTAACTTATTTATGTTAAAGGTTGTTCAAGGATAGTCAAAAATAATAATCAAAAAATTGTAATAATGTTAGCGACAGACGGTACTGTCGTGAATCTTTTTATTTTTGGGTGAAATTAGCAACGAAAAACATTTTTATTGCTAAATTTAGCAATGGAATTGTTATTCAGTTGCTAAATTTGATCAATTCACCGAATCTAATACTGGTTGAATTTAGCAACGAAAATTGAATTCCATTGCTAAATTATGCAACGAAAAATATTTTCCGTTGCTAAAAAATGGCAACCGTCAAATTTGTAACCACTGGTTTTGTTGCTAATTTTCGTTGCTAAATGGCTATTTTCTTATAGTGAAATACAATATATTTTCTATTTAAAAACAATAATACAATGTATTTTCTATTTAAAAACAACAATACAATGTATTAAATTTACTAATTGAACTAAATACAGTGTATAATCTTTTCATAGAAACTAAAAACACTATATTAAACTTTATAAAAACTAAATACAGTGTATTTTCTTTTATGAAAAGAAAATACCACGTATTATGAAAAGAAAATACATTCTATTGAGTTTTGTCAAAAAAAATCATTGTACTTAGGTTAAACTTAATAAAACCTAATACAAGGTTTCCAGTATGTAATTTCCAAATAAATATTATCATTTTTACTAAAAGCTAAAACAATATACTCAGTTTTTACTAATATCTAATACAATGCAATGAAAATTTTTCAAAACTAATACACTATATTGACTTTATGAACAAAAAATGACCTAACAATCCACATGTGTACAAACTTACAAATAATCGAAATATATATGAAGAAATGAAAAAAAAATCATTCCTCTCACTTATGATAATCAATAAAATGTATCGATTGATCACACATTATTGAAAACAACCATAAAAACCAACCAGAAATCACCAACGACAAAATCAATACAACTATAAAAAAACAAATCAGTGCAACAAAGATTGATAGAACATAAATAATCACCAATAAGAAATTAGTGCAACCATAAAAGAAACTAAAAAGATTGTAAATATTAATAAAAAAAGAAACAAAAATCAAGTGAAAAAATATAGAACGATTTACTTACCAGTGATGAATCAAAATTGAATACACTTTCGGAAACAATACAGGACGAATCACGCTAACTCTCCAATAAGTTGCCGTTATCAGCCAAACAAGTTAAAAATGAATAATGAAGTTAAAAACAATAATTTCTGAAGATAAAAAGAAAACCCTCGGATACAGATGAAAAACCGTCAGAGATTAAAACAAAAAACCGCCTTCAAAAAGTTAAAAGGGAACACAATAATGAAATAAGTGGTTATATTTGATATACATAAATTTTTTAAATTACAAGTGGGTATATTTGAAACTGAAAATGAAAATATGAAACGCATAAAAAAAATTTATGGCATTTTTGAGAACAAAACAAAAAAAGTGGGGTATTCCGCATAATTTCCTCAATGTTTTATCTCTTCACTAAAGAGAAACAATTAGAAGACGCTAGGCCCATCATCAGAGACTTTTAAAATTCAGCACTGCTAATGGTCTTAGGTAAGTCTCTAATGATGTAGTGCATATATGATAAACATAGACCCCTATCAGGGGAAAAAATAGAAGAAAAACCTGGATAAGTCTCTCCTACTGTAGATGGTTATAGAGCTCTAAAAAAGGTGTGATTTTCTTCCTTCTCTCTAGAATTCCAATCTCTCTCTATATTCTTAAATGATTGTCGAAGTGTCTCCTATCGAAATTTTGTTGTATATCCCTTATATAACTAGAAACCTTTAAAACAAACTAAATATCTGAAAAAAAAATTATTATCAATCTTAATTATATTTGAAGAAAATAATGGCACTGTGAACAATTGACCCCAATTTTACCAAAAAAAAAAAGAAAGACTAAATTTAGGCTGTAAATGTTCGATTTATTCAATTTATTTACTGACACAAAGGACCATGCAACTTTAATAATGATGGTGATGATAATAACAATACTAATAATTAAATTAGTATTATTATTTATTATTGTTGTTATCAGCGTCTATTCACAAAGGTTAACTTTAAAAGTAAAAAGGAAATTACAATTTACACTTGTTTTGAAAAGGCATTTTGTTTTCTTAAGTACAATATACATATACTTATTGAACAAAATGTAAAAATGACTTTATAAAATTATTGAGATTATGCTAAAATACCATATTTCAACACTATTTTTCAACACATTATGATTTTTTTAGTTCTAAATTAATCTTAAGGACAAAATAGAGACATTTTGAAGGTAAAATAGTAATTTTTTAATTTAAGTTAATCGCCAAGATTAACTTAATATAAAAAGATTAATCATTTATAGTATATTTGGAAATTTTTGACCTGATCCAATTCAACTGAAAATATTGATCCGAATCCAAAAAGAAATCCAAAGGAAGTCCAAATGACTCAGGAAAAAATAAGATCGAAGCCGACTCGAAATCGAAATCCAAAAATCCATCCAAAACCTTATCCAACCCCAGCAAATCTACAATTTGATCTTGATCTCCACTTCTTAAATTGGCACTTTGATATTTCTTTTTTATTCCATATTCTTCAAAATCATCCACAAGACTTTCTTCAATAGTCTTTACACTAATACTCATATACTTCACCTTTACTTTAGGACTTAGTTTTTTTTTCATGCCTTGCTATCACTTGTATTTGTTCTTACTCTTGCCTTTGTTTAATCATCTCTTATTCAATATCTTCAAGAATCGAACACTCCTTGAGCAATTAAACATCACATGCCTTCTCATTGATGTCTTCTAGCTATTCTTTGATTTCTTGCACTTCTTTCGTGAAATTTTGTGGCTTCTCCACAAAGAAATTGACCCGCTCCTCCAATTTACCTTGAATTATTTTCTCTATGTTTTTTGTTCTATTTCATTAAAAAAAAAAAGGTCATCGTTAGCAATGTTATTAAAATCGAACCGAATCGACTTAATTGAAAACCAGCAAGTGGTCCGATTGGTTTGACTAGTAAAAATTGGACTGGAAAAAATTGAATTAGATCGAAAAATTGAAAAGAATCGGGAAATCGATGAACCGGGCAGAACTCGTTTTTTCCTAATCCTCTAAAATGTCATCTTTTAATTGAAAAAAAAACATTTAGGACTGATTCTTGTTTTCAATTCGTCATTTTGACATTTTTACTTCACAGTTCACATTCTCATTTTACATTTCACGGCCACCCACCACTAACTGCATCTACCAACGCCACCACCAATCACATCTCCGACCGCCAGCATCCACCGTTACCTCCCTATTCTAGTGAGTCTCTAATCTTTTTATGGGTTTGAGTTTTTAATTTAACATATCTATTGAGTTTTGGTTTTTTTTTTCAAACACCAAATGTTAAATGGAATAATTAGTATGATAATATTTTTCACATTTGTTCACTAATGGAGATCATCATACAGTAGCCGGATAGAAACAAAATAGAAGACAATAAATTAAATTTAAACAAATCCCATAGTCTTTTAGATTTTTTTTTTTATAGATATAGTCTTTTAGATATAAATAGTAGATATTATGAATTTTAACAAGAATCCTCAAGGTATTTTGTCTAATCTAAGCTGAATATTTCAGAGTTTGTTAAATTGAGACAATAATCTATTTTCTTCATAAAAGTTAGATTCATTAATCCTTGTCTTCTTTTTGAGAAATGGACGAATAGGGTAAGATATCGTAAATATTAATTATTGCCATTATAACAAATTAATGTCACAAAATGAGTTGTTTCCCCTTATAACAGTAAAAGGAGGTTTGAAATTGAAATTTCTCTACATAAATTTTTATTTTTATTTTTATTTTTATATATGGTTTTCTCATTATGTTCTTCTTATCTTAAATTATATATAGATCATTAGCAATAGACTTTGCATCCGTATGCTTAAACCAGGACAGAAATAGATTAATTTTTAATTTGGCTATATCTCAATTAAATCCCTTTCTTAGGGTCGTGTGCCTATATATAACTATAGACATTGTAATTAAAGTAATTATGTAAAGTCTCAATTACAACAGCTATTTATTGCCAAAAGGGGATTTCTTTTATCAAATCTGTTGATACTTTTGATATTTGCACAAATGCAGAAAATTTGTGTAAATTTTTTAGTCAAATTGTGGAAAGGGTTGGTTGTCACAATGTGTTCATATTGTAACAAATAATGGAGCTAATTATAAAACTTCAAGTTTCAAACTTATGAAAAAATATCCTTCTATTTATAGGTCACCATGTGCAGCTCATTGTGTTAATTTGATAGTGAAAGATATGCCTACAGTGCAGAGTCTTGTTATTCTTGCTTCTCAAGTTATTATTTTTGTTTATAATCATAAGGTGACTTTGAATTGGCTAATAAAGAGACCTAGTTGGCGAGAAATTATTCGTCCTAATCTAACTCGTTTTGAAACGACCTTTATTGCTTTGCAGAGCTTGTATGAACATAAAGATGATTTACAAGCATTAGTTATTAGTATTGATTATAATAAATTCTTGAAGAAGCGAATAGGTAAAGAAGTGAAACAAATTGTGTTGAATGAGAATTTTTGGAGTAATTGTTTTATGATTGTGAGGGTTATGACTCCAATATTGGTAGGGTACGAAAAAGGATGGTACAAAACAATACTCATAGGTTTAAATCGGACAAAATGTATGGGAAGAAATGTGATGGAGGGATGAGTTTTAGAATTTAAAATGTTTTAATCTAGCAGTGTTAGAAAAACAAAGGTGGAGATTGTGCATCAAATACTCTTTTGTTCAAAATTCTCAAAACTAAATATTTTTCTAGAAATGATTTCTCATGAGCTCGGTTAGGTTCTAATCCGAATTTCACTTAGAAAAGTTTTCATTGTGATAAGGATTTGCTAGCATTAGGTTTGAAGAGAAAAGTGAATACAAATGATGATATAAAGGTTTGGAATGATCCATGGCTTTCTGGAGTTTATGACTTCTTTGTGGAAAATAGTAATTGAGATTATTGATCAGAGGCTAAGAGTCTGCAATTTGATGAAGGTCGAACCGGTTTAGTTACGAACCATCGACTGGTCCGGTTGATTCAATGGGTGAAAACCAAATTGAATAAAAACCGAAAGACACTGTTTCAAATCGCCAGAAAAAATGTCCTTGAAAAACTTCTTGCTCTTGTAGTCGTCCCAAATTATGAAAGACAAAGTAGAAAAAGAAAATAACAAGAGAAAATAATTCTGTCATTTTCTAATGAAAATATTTGGCAGGTGGGTGGGGTCTTTACTTCATACAATGAGCTGTAAGTTGGTATGAATAATCTAATTCGAACCCATCCTAAGATTTAGTTCCAATGGAATAATTCAGCTTAAAAGCTATGTAACACTTCAGATTGTAATGGTATAAGATTGTCCACGTTTTGTATTTAATCCTAATAATCTGATCTTTTTTTCTATTTTAATATACTTTTTCTTTTAAAAATATATCGATTTAGTATTGTTTGTATGAAATTTTTAAGAAGAAAGTCCTATTAACTTAATTATCAATATTAATTTGTGATCAATTCAATAAAATATTTGCTAAAAATAAATTATTATATTAATTTTTGTTTATGTTTATTTAAATGAAATTAAAGAAATTATTTTGATGCTCGGAATTAATGTAATTTGGACTTTAACACATGCTGTGGTTTATGATTTATTAATAGAAAAGTGCACTTTGAAATTATTGAAATTTAAGATTTTTCTACATTAAATGTTATACTTTCAAAAACTGAAATTAAATTTATATAAATTTTATATCATTCACGTTAAACCTAATTTAAATACAACCGGAAAAATTAAAATACAATTAATTGTACACAAAATTAATTTAAAATAATTGTAAAATATGAAAAATAAGAAATTATTTTTAACATGCAAAAAATAACTTGTTTTGATTCTATCAGCGCATATCAGTTTTTAGAAGTACAAAAACCCACAGGATGTACACTGTATATCTATAAAAGAACTCATACGATATAATCTCGAATTGTTGAAATACGATATAAAAGGACGTTTATCAACTTTTGTGCTTACATATGCTTATGTAGCACTCACCGTTGTCAAAACCAAAGGAGTAGATAAAAACAGAAAGCTGAGACCGGGATTTATCGCTGATTGCACAAGTCGTTTGAATCCTCCTTTACCTGGTAATTACTTTGGAAACTGTGTGTCCCCTCGTAAGGTAGAAACAGAAGCATGATTTCTTATGGAAGAAAATGGGTTAGTGTTTCTGGTTGACAAGTTTAACGGGGCGATAAAAGGAATAGAGAAAGGAGTTTTAGAAGGGGTAAAAAGAGAAGCTGAGTGGATTTATGAGTACTGAACCGGGTTCAGTAGAGATAACTGGGGTTGCAGGGTCACATAGATCTGGGGTTTATGGTACTGATTTTGGTTGGGGAAGGCCCAAGATGGTTGAAGTTAGTCCCATAGACAGAACAGGAGCCATTTCTATGGCAGAATGAAGAAATGAGAACGGTGGTGTTAAAAGAGTTAGAATTGCTTAGTTTGAATCAAACTAAAATTATAGGAAAATTTTGCTTTTCGTCTTGGTTACACCTTTGAGCTGGTGAGTATCCAGTCATCAGTCGTACAGTAGCTAAACATTGCTAAAGTTTAAGCGGTACTATGATTGGATGCAAGTAACGGGCAAATCGGCATCTGAAGACCTAAGAGACCCCCAAAACGTCAAAATTTTGAAGCACTTTCCAATCAAATTGCTGACCAAAACATTCATTAAAAGAAGTCATTCACCTAATCTTAGTGCAGATTATTCAACTTCATTTCAAAAGTAGTTTAATTATATTCGTCTTTCTTCTAGAATTGGTCAACATCTTGACTTGGTCATATATAACCTCACCTAAATTATTGATGCCCTGAAAGCAACAGACGACATAGCTGCACACTCAAAATGTCACTCTCCTTAACCTCATCACCACGAAGATCCCTTGCAAAGATCATCACCCTATTTCACAAGAGGTTTCACATTGACATGGTCATATTTTAGCAACTTCTGCTTTCTGCAAACCAGCAAACATGTTTCCAATGGTTCTGCTTCCAGTCCACGGGAGAATTTTGATAATCATAATTATCATATATAAACCAAAATAAGGGCCAACAAACTCTCTGGTCAAGGACTTCTTAACTACAGCAAATCACAAATCAAAATTAATTGACTATCTGTACCCACTTTTTGATTTCTACTTTCTAGTGTATCATACTTGAATTGAAACTACTATCTCTGAGTCGGTCAAAGAAAGAACAGAGAGGTGACAATGGTAATATGAAGAAACAACGGAATAACAGAGGCGCAGACTTCTGCAGATCTCCAAGCAGCACTGACTGATCTACAGTTAGCGTTAGCAGACGTGAGACAATTTCACCATAGAATCCATGGTATTAGGCCAAAATCCTCACCTTCAAAAGCACTTGTACCAGTTTTAAGTCATGTAGCAGCAGAAAGCAAACAGGGCTCATTAAACTATCAAAAGCACTAGCATGAAGAAAGACAGATTTTCAATGCCCATTCGCCTCTAAGAGTAAAGCCTACAAGAAAAAAATTTGTTTAACTTTATGGATCCACAGAAGATGCCGAGTCAATGATCGATATTGTCAAGTGAGTTCTCAGCACAAGAAATTGCAGGAACACACATTGCCAATGGGATGCATAATTCTATCAAAGAGAAGACTAAAAACTCCTATTCTGAGAGAGAAGCATTGCTCCATTGTTCTTCATAAGCAGACTTTTTAAAAGCAAAATTGCCAACATCTAAACTGCTAAAACCAAAATTATGTTACAACTTGAGCCCATGAACTTGCTGCACTTGATATCTCACAGCCCACCAACCATCATCAAAACCTAACAATCAGAACTGTGTCTAGAGCTAACAAGCAGTTATATAGCTCAAAATTCTTTGCCAATTAAAGCACATTACAGAAAAAGAGTACTACTTTATTAAGCCTTCATGCCTTCTACACCAACACAAAAACGGTGTCACCTGACTTCACAAAATTGTCGACATGATTTGAAGAGCTCATTTATGCAAAATACGACAAGATAATGTGAAGAATCAAAGCAAAGAAATAGCCAAAAATGAATCTTTCATTAATGGCTTAACCTAGCTGCTCTTCCCACTAAACATAATAACCCGCATGAAGAGCTCAAGACGCTCTTGGATGTCTGAGAATCTCCACCTGAATTGATTTCACCACAATGACCCTTATAGCATATAAAGTGCCACCATGATTATGACAGTACAAAACTTGCTCAAATGAAATTTTGAAGTGGAGCTAATATCCAGAGCAAATAACTGGCAGAATAAGTTATTACAAGAACCACGGTATGTACACAGCAAACCAATCATCCAATGGTTGCAAGTATCTGATCTCAAATAGAGTTGGCATGTCATATAGCACTAACAACTTTTGTTGAGAACCACAAAAAGAACAGCAAGTTGCTTTTCTATAATAACCATAAGTTATTCTCCCTTCTAGTATCCTATATCCACTAAAGTTCTGAGCTCTGGATCTAAGCTTATTGCAGATGTCAATTAGTCTAATCAAAGTCTTTTTTGCAGATGTCAATTAGTCTAATCAAAATCTTTTTCGCTTCACCCGTGATATGTCATCAAAACCATCATCATACAAAACCTGCCCTCCATGTCTGTAGTTTCCTTCTTGTTCTTCAATGCTTCTTGGTCTTCTAGGTCCATTTCCAGGACGGTTCTTAATCCGCCTATCAAATTCCCTAGGTCGTTCATGAAACTCTGAATTATCTTCAGGGAAATATCTAAAATGTCTAGGATCATCCTCAGTATTGAGATGGAAATTTTCACCATCACCATTAAAAGGAGGCCTAAATGAACGAACATGGGCCCGCCTCTCATCAAACCTTCTTCTCTCTTCACCATTTCCATCACCACCAAGCTCATGAAACCGGCCTGGGTTCATAGGGCCACCAAAGAATTCATCATTCTCTGTTCTGTCTCGAGGGTCTCGAGGATCTACAATACCAAATCTCCTATTTCTAAGTAAAACTCGGCCAGTTGGGCTCCTATTAGAGATGATGGATCTCGGATGACCATGATCCCGACCAGGATCCATTTCTCGTAACTCATTAGGTCGAGCCAAATATGACGGAGATCCGTGCCTCCTAGGCACCCTATCTGAAGGAAAACCTGGGTTATTAGGCGATCTTATCCTCTCCATCCTGTAAATTGGGGATCTTCGAGGAGGCAATTCAGGAGGTCCACCATAACCATCTGGAGATCTTCTCCTGGAAGACCATGGACCAGGGGAACGAGATCTAATTGGAGACTTTGACCGCATTTGAGTAAGTCCTCTTCTCTGGACAGATGAGAAATTCCTGGTCCCTTGGACAAAGCGACCATCTAATCCCTCATAGGGGGGTTGAGAACGTGTATATGCATGCTCTCCACTATCATCAGGAAATCCCCTCATGATCTTCTCAGCATGCCTTAGTCCAATAACTTCAGAGCTCTCTTCATCAATGTTTCTAGGAACTCTGCGGACCATTTGAAGTCCACGTGAAGCAGGTCCATCTCTCCCACCGGGAGAGCGCCTTCTTGAAGACAAATGTCTGAAAATTGATGTGTCATCATCCAATAACTTTCTCCCTCCACGAACATTACCAACAAATGCACCATCTGATCCAATATTGTAATTCATGAATTCTGTATCTGACCCAGTAACAGTTGCTGTATACTTATGCTTAGGAACACAATCTCGTTCAGAATCCCTATCATTACGTAGAGAATCAATCCTACTAGCAAGCCTCCCTCTACCACCATGGACAAAATTCCATCTAGGGTTTCTGGATGATTGATCCTGATATCTTTCTCTTGAGAATTTGTGGGAACCATCATTATATGTATCTTCCCTGAAACAAAGAATGAATGGACATATTAATACCACAAAAACAGAAATAAATAACATTATCATAAAAAATAATCACCTCCCTCGAGGATGTAGTCTGTCTCCCTCTAGTGGTGCATCAGGTAATCTCTCTCTTCCAGGATGTGATGATAATGGCTTGCCTGATATAGTTCTTGTCTTACTAAAAGAAGAAACGTTAGAAGCCATAGAAAGGTTAATAATCCTACTCTGGTTACCTCCACTGTTGCCATCCTTGGGAGCTTCATCAGCATTTACAGATGTTTCCACCTTTCGTAATGCCGAGTCATTTTTTTCCACATCATTAATTTTAATATTCTCATCTGTTCCTTGAGCAACAGCATTTACAGAAGTTCCTTGGCCTCCACCAGCAGGTTGATCAGATGGTAGTTCTATTCCCAGGCCCTTATCTTTATTTGCTGATAACTCAAGTGTTTGTCTTTGAATCGTCTTCAATACCTTCCCTTCATCAGCACCACTGTCTGATATCTTGACTGTTGATGATTCTTCCTTTAAAGCATCTTTTTCAGCATCGCCCATGTTTTTCCTGTCCAGAGATTTCTCGATGTCTTCAACAGTATCCTTCATTGCCTCAACGTGCTCTTCCTTATTATCGTTCTTTTCCTCAACATCAGGGGAACTAGAATTAAGATCAGCATGTACTTCTGCAGAATTTGATTTCTTATCATCAGATTCACCATGACAGGAGTCCTCTCTTTTCTCACATGCTGGACCCTCCACCGCAGCATCTGTTTGTGGTTCACGGACCTCCCCATCTTCATAGTCATCTTGTCCTCGACCATCTTCTTCTATATCCATAGGCACAGAATTGCCATCAGATTCATATTCAGAGCCATAAGAATCTTCTTCTAGCACATCACCTGACAAATTGATCTTTTCCTCATCACTTGCAGTACCCTCACTACCTCGGTGTGGATGAGGGGGAAGCTCATCCTTCAATTTCAGCTTGCACTCATCAGAATTTTCTAAACCTCTCTCCTCAGTAATTGGAGCACCAATTGCATTGGAACCATTAATTTCATCACCACTATGACTCACAGGTAGAGAACCCAATTCTGAAGCAACCTGCTCAGCACTTTCACATGATTCTTTAGGGGCCTCATTGCTAAGATGCGTTCCTCCAGTAATCCCAACATGAGATAAATGATCCAACAGATTTCCATTCACAGAAAAACCTATTGAACAAGCAGGTTTTGTAATGGTATTGAGACCTTGCAACATCTGTTCATCAGTTGAACAATTAGATTGCCCTCCAGTATCCTGACCTTGCAGCATGCACTCATTTGTTAAACAATTAGATTGGCCCCTAGTATCCTTGCCTTGCAGCATACGTTCATCTGTGGAACAAGTAGATTGTCCTGCAGTATCCTGACCTTGTAGCACCTGTTCGCCAGATTGATGTGATGCCCCATCTACTGTTGTCACTGTTTCCAAATTACTCCCATTAAATGGTTCAGATTTCATAGATTTGGCATCAGATGATTTACCAGCACAAGTATTTGGCAACCTCATGCCTTCTTGAGCATCAAGGAGTTCAGATTTCACTTGCACTGCTCTAAAACCCATCGAAGCCCTTGGAGTGGCTTTAGTTCCAGCAGAATCAAGTTTGACACTATCATCAAATGGTTCAGATTTTATGGCCCTAGAGCTAACTTTGTGGCCTCCAGATAACAACTCTCCAAACACACTATTATTTGAAATAGCATGGCAAGAGTCTTTGCTAGCAGATGAATTAGAAGGTTCCTGATAGTTAAAAGGCAAAGATGGACTAAGGCGCAAATGAAGCGAATCATCAGAATTGTATTGTCTGCCAGATTCTGAAGATGTTCTAATAAAACTAGTTCTGCACTCACTCTCATTAAGATGTTTTTCAGCAGTAATAGTGGTTGTGACCAACCCTGTCGACATCAACGGATTCACATCATTTGTTATACCAAGTATGTTTGACCCCTCAGCTACAACTTGACCCACAGCTTCATTCCTCACAGAAGTTTCCCACGCATCCATTGCAGTATTCAAGTCCCAACATAATCTGTCAGAACATATATTAGCACTTTCACTTTTTGACTGCTCCTCATCCATTTTACACTGAGCATTCCTTTCACCATTGCTTAAAGACAAATTCAACGAAAAAGATTCCATATTTCCCTGTTTCTGACAACTACCATCATTACTTTGATCCTCCAAAGCAGAAAGATTACCCTCCGTTGAACCTAATGACAGTTCACGATTCCCAGAACAATTCAATTTCCCTTTACCCTTTCCTTCTGCTATCTGCTGACTAAAAATCTCTTTACCAACATTATGTGCAGGGGCTTTATTGGGTGCTAAGTTCAACTCTGTTTCTGCTAACTTTACAGAAGTATTAGCAGATTTTTCTGCTCTTAAAAGCTTCTCCACATTGTCAAGCTTAGCCAAAGAATCAGAATGGACTGTAGAGCATGGTTCTTCAATTTTAACCTTAGAGTAATACACAGTAGTGGTCTGCACAATGTTATCAGAATCATTTTCCTCAGGGAATGACTTCTTGTTTTCATCAGATAGGCCAGATGAACTTGCTGCAACACTAGTATTTGAAGATAGGCCAGAAGAACTTGCTGCAACACTAGCATTTGACAAAGCAGATTCCTTGGGCAGTCTATCATGTTCTTTGTTCCAAGAATCATTTTCCGTTAATTCCTTGGGCAGTCTATCATGTTCTTTGTTCAAAGCATCATTTTCCGCCAACAGCGGAGATGGATTTCCTGCTGCAGGTGAAGAAGGGCGAATGAACCTTCTTTTCTTCATGGGAACACCACCGGTCTGCCAGTAGAAGATTAAAAAAATAATATTCAAGCAGCAATTAAAGTGAAGAAAAAGATTCGGAAGTAAAATATATCAAAACAAAAAAGTATACACAATTATAATGACAATTGAAATTCCAAAACCAGAGCCATCAACAATAAGACTTCAATTTAGAAAACCAGAAAAACAAAAAATTAAATGACAACTGAAACACCACTAGCCAGTCATAAATTTAATTCCAGAGAGATGGTAATCAAACATAAACACATATTCGCCAAAACCGACATCAAATAACAAAGGAACAGGCATCTAAATATATAAATAGCGAAAGAGAGAGAGAGCGAGAGAGCTAGGTAAAGAAACTTTGGTTCAAAATTTCTAAAATGATCTTTATATATATTGCAGAAAAAAATAAAACATTAAAATGAAAGCAGCACCTAAAATTCGATAGGAGAAAGATTTTTCAACAAGCAAATATCTCCAGAAAATGAATTAAAAAATAAATAAAGTCCATCTCAGTTGCTACCACGCCAATAAGTTAAAAACTTTACTGGAAGCTAAACAGTACTCAAGTTTAGGTGATTTTACCATGTTAGCAGATTTTTCTGCCACCACAGACTTTTCATCATCATCAGACTTAGCCGAACAATCAGATTGAAGTGCAGGGTTTGGCTCTTCAATTCTAGATCTGGAAGTATTGATACTACTATTTGTTGACTCGATATTGTCAGAACCTTTCTTAATTTCTTCAGGTACAAAATTCTTGTTTGCATCAGATAAGCCAGAACTCGCTGTAAGTTCAGATTCCTTAGATGGGCTACCATGTTGTTTCTCTATTGCAACAGTTTCCAAAGGTTGTAAAGATTGTTCTTCAGGTGTAGGTGAATCAGGCCAAATGAACTTTCTTTTCTTCATAGGAACACCTGCAACGTTAAGACTAGACTGCACAGGAAGGGATTTAATTGCAGTCTGCCAATGGAAGAATAATTAATCAATACATTTCAGAGAGAAAACATTTGAAAACTCTTCTAATATCAATTAGCAATGACTTGGGAAGGAAATAGACACCTCCTTGTTTCCTGACACAGGCATTCCTTCCGTCTCTTTTAGAGAACAGCCTTCTTGACGTCTTACCACGAAGAGAAATGTCTGAAGTGGCTTTTAAATCCCACCTTGATACAAATTATTTAAATCAGTTTTAAAATGTTTTCAGTTAGGTAATGAAGGTCGAGAAGTTTCTGACAAGTGTTACAAGAACAGATCCAGAGGCAGCAATGAAGCAAACACCTGCAGGCAAAGAATAAAAAACGATTGATCTAACTTTCTCATCAATCCAATCAAAATTGAAAATTCCAACATCAAAAAGTAAAACACAAAAGAAAAAATCAATTGCTTTCGGACAAAGCATTAGGTATTAACAATCAAGGACGGTCAAACTTTGCAATCTAAACAATCAGGCGATGATGCTGAGGAGATACAGCTCAAGTGCAACTAGATCTAAAATCAAAGATGAGCAACAAGACAATCAACACAAAACATGCAACCGGGAGTGAGTTAAACCAAAAAGAATCATGCAAGTCCAAGTAAAATAAGAAGACATCAAAACACAATCAAACTCATAGAGTTCAAAAACCCATAACGAAATAAGATCTCATTTTCAAAACCCAGAAATCAGAATTGACGACTCAATAGTCAAAAGAGGAAAGAAATCTGGACACAAAAGAGAAATTAACATCCTAAAACAGTTTTCTTAAAAAAGGAAGAAAACCCTATCATCCAATTACAAATCGGAACAACTTGCCAAAGGAAACTTAAAACAAAATCAAAAAATCGGAAAAAAAAGAATGAAAATATTTCCAGGAAGCATCTAAAACTGAAGAAAAACAAAACCTTAACACCGCGTTGACCGAAATGTGACGAAATCGGAAAGCAATCAACCAAAACCAAATCGGAAAAGAAAGTAAATTACCTTATCAAACTTAGAGAGAAAAAAAGGAACTATCAAAGAAACTTGAAGGAAAATGCAGAGAGGGAGGGAAAGAGAGAGAGAGAGAGACAGTGAGTGAAAAATCAGAAGCAGGGTTCCTTAAATTTGGTTCTAGGGTTAGGAGGAGAGGGCATCTTTCTTCTTTCCAATAATTGAGTTAATTTATTTATTTATTAATTGCATATTGTATTTGACTTTATTGTCCATAGTGAAAGTCTTGGTCACGCTTTGTGATGGGGGCCACTGAATAAGCATACGGACACGTGTATGTCATAGTTGGAAGTGACGTGGTGGATCCCACACTTACCTGGCGTATTTATTTGACTTGTTTTCATTCATACATGGCTACCCCACCTGTCACGCAGACACAATGATGCGTCGAGATAAGAACCGTGGATCTGTTTTATTTTTATATTTTAATTTAAAAAACTTTATTCAATATCCGATAAATATAGTTATATGCTACATTATCTTTTCTGTTTAAAAAATAAAAAGTGATTATTATCTCTTAATTTCCAATTTCGCAACAAAATGTTGAAATTTTAATTATTAAATAACAATTATCATAACAAAATTAGAGATGCTTGTGTGTGAGAAAAATAAATGTGATGAAATTATAACAGTACACGAGAATAAATATATCTATTTTAGTTTATTTTAATTGAGCTATAAATATAATTTAATCTATGAAAATAAGAAGATAAAATAATTAAATTGCAAAAAAAATTAAAATAATAATAAATGTAATGGGAATTGAACACTGCCTCAGCCATGGGTACCGCCCAATTGAGAAGGATATTTTTTACCTTGATAAGAAAAGAATAATACTTTGATCTAGACATAATAAAGAATAATATTTACCAAGACAAGAAAAGAATAACACTATTATTCTCACCGTTGCAACTTGCAAAATAGGGCAGAGAATAAAGTAGTAATAAAGTGCAGAAAATTTCGATATTATTTGAAGCGGCTAAAGAATTGCGAATACGATTTGAGTGGCACAGCCGCATTGTAAGCGCGGCGGGTCCATATCCAAGGTCTGATAAACAACTAAACCCTGCACATTTTCTTCAAATTTTTGGACCATTTATTTATTTATTGTGTGGCCTTTAAATTCGTCCAAAAACCTTTTTCAAGTCGCGGTCGGATTAAGGCAAAGAACAAGGCATAACAAGCGTACAAGGCACTCAACCTCAATTTTCTATTTCTTGATAATTTCCAATATCCCTTCGTTAGCTTAGTCAAATGCATGCCAGTTTTCACGTGCTACAAATCTTATAAAATAGGCTAAATTCGAAACTTATTACGAAAAAAAAAAAGACAAAAATCATGAGACTGAAAAACGGCATCGTTTTTTTCCAATCCAACGTTACACAAAAAGTCCAAAATATCACATCCCTAAACCCATTACATTACTTACAAAACGGACCACTTTTCAACCTTTCGAAACCCCAAGCCCAAATTCCCCGAAGACTTTCGATCCAAAAATCAAAAGCCCTAACCACCAAACCCGTAAAGAGTCCTGCCCTGCCTTTTCAGAGCGTATACCACATCCATGGCGGTCACCGTCTTCCGGCGAGCATGCTCGGTGTAAGTGACGGCGTCTCTAATCACATTCTCCAGAAATATCTTGAGCACGCCACGGGTTTCTTCGTAGATCAGGCCGCTTATACGCTTTACTCCGCCTCTCCGAGCCAATCGGCGGATTGCTGGTTTTGTTATTCCTTGAATGTTATCACGAAGCACCTTACGGTGACGCTTAGCCCCTCCCTTTCCTAATCCCTTGCCTCCCTTGCCACGCCCAGACATTTTCTTTCACGTAGAGGATCTGTAAAGAACAAATTCATTCGATTAATTAATTTGACCAAAAAACTAGACAGTATGTGCCAAAGTTTATTTACATTTCCGGTAATTCTTCTTAGGCAAACAAGTAATCTTCTCGTACGGTTAGGAAAACCACGGAATGAGAACAGATTATCTTATATTTTGCTCAACAATCAATACATTAGCTAGAAGGTTGAACTTCTTTTCCCACATTTTCCCGTTAACCAAACAACCGCAAGAGAAGAAATTAAGCACAATCACGCAAAAACTCAGTAACTACAAATTTGGCCAAAATTAGCAACAACATTCTGAATTCAATTAAGGCCTGATCCAAATCCAACCAAAGAAAAAAAATTGCACATATGCATCGTCAAATCCAGTGAAACCTTAAACTATCAAAATCCCAATTTAAGATTCCATCAAATCATTACAATCAGAGAGCAACAAGCAATAAACAGAGAAGCAAGAGAAGTGTAAAGAAAAAGATAACTCAAGTAGAGCGAATGTAGAAGAGAACAGACCTGAAGCGCAAGCTCGAAAACTTGAAATGGAAATCCGAGATTGCTTGGTAAAGATGGGTAAGTAAAGTACAGATCCTTAAAATATTTATACATCAATCAAAGGCGGGGAACCTTGCTGTCGATCCGTGGCGGATGTTATCTTGGACTATACTGAACCGTTGGATTTCGGATAGAGGGCTGAGATATTGAGTATTGAGTTGGGTTGGATCGATCACGTGGATTTTTATAAATTAATAATGGCTGTTCTTTTTGTTTTAAATAATGTGTTCTTACTTAGGTACGAACTTCAAAATCAACATTTTCTTTTATAAATATTTTAATAAAAAATTATTCTATATACAAATGGTTCGGTAATTTGGTACCGGTTGGCTTCCCATCACATTTCTTGCAAATACTCTAACAAATAACCACTAAATTAAAAATAAATAAATAAAGGTAAATTGTTCAAATTGAGTTGCTTAGACCTATGATAGAAAAAAAAAATCATTTTTCAACCGGACAAGGATGCCACTCACATTTTGGCTAAACCATGAAGCTAAATTAAAGTTGTTAGGTGATATATTCAGTTTAATAAGCAAACCGAACCAAAATTATTAAAATTTAAATTGAAAGAGAAATGCCAAACTAAAATTGAACCAAATTATCATAATGGTAGAACCAAATTGAATCAAAAAATTCAATCAGATTGGTTTAGTTATTTTGTTTATCGAATTACATGTAATTGAATTTGAAAAAAAAAAGTAACCGAAAAGAAATATGGATTGGATTGCCTCCACACAATAAATGAGAAGAAAGAATGTAATAAAAAGACAGTACATGAAAAATAAATGGATTGACGAAAAGAAAGATTCATTAACTCTAGCAAATGGAATCATAAGAAATTGAAAAATTATATATATATATATATATATATATATATATATATATATATAACAAAAAAAATGAAAATAAAAGAAAACCCACTATAAGTGGTAGCTAAAAAAAACTCATGAATAGTAAACAATCAATGTAACCAAAAATAAATTGGGTGATAAAATCATAAAAAGAATGTAAACAGAAAAATTTATTAATTATTGTGGTAATTATAAAATATTTGAATAACTATCAAACTCATATTTTTCTCAATTCTAGTAAAATCTATTTTTTTTTATTTTGTACCTATAAATACTCCATTATGATTATTCAGTATACACAATCAATAAGAGAAAATTCTCTATTCTACTATATGTGTCTTTACTTTAATTAATTTTACAATACGTTATCAGCACGATAGTCTCTATTAATTATTAGAAGTCGGTGGTTTACGACAATCCGGCTTGAAATAATCAAGAATTTTAATTTACAAAATTTAACAGTAAATTATCTCAAAATTATTTTTATATTATAGATTTATAATGCGGATTGTGATATATGATAGTTGTTTATATTAAAAGGACTTATATATGTTTGAGATAATAATGTATGCAGATTGTTATATCATGTGATTCTTGATGTTGGTAGTTGTAATTATTGATGGTTATGTGCCATCATGTAATTCTCGATGTTGGCAGTTGTAACATGTTGATGCATTTGTACACTTTAGCTTGGTGGCACCTTTTGAACATGTATAACTAATAATTTGTTGACTACCTTAAAAAATGCTAGGTTAAGTCACCTACCGAATGTCCAATGATTGTGCCATGAATGACTTTCTTAATCATTTGTTTATGAATTTTATCAAAAGTTGGAACAGATCTTTGATGCGGTCAATACCTATAAGAGAAGGCATTTGCTAGATGAACGTTTTTCAAATATGAATTTAGAACATCAAAGATGAATTTTTATTGATTAATTAGTCCATTGTGATTTCTACTTAACTCTCAGTTGCATTTTTTTTATAACTCAATAAAGTTGTGAGTGGCATTTTCTTGGCATGATCAATTTGTGCCGTGATCAAGTATGTTTAAATTCAATGTCGTTATCAAGTGACATAATTATGTTTCATCTGTTTTGTGCAATTACAAATTAATCATTTTTTGTATTATATTTTGGTTCATATATATATAGCGGAAGTACATATTTTAAGTCATATTTTGATTTTTAATTTGTTATATATACTATTCTGTTAATGTATTATTTTAATGGGTAACACAAAATTATTTAAAGGCTCCGAAAGAGTGTGATGTAAAGTCATTACCTAAATATAATTTATTATATATGGATATTTATCTATTATATCTCAATAAACTTATTATTTATGGAGATATTCGCTGAAATGAATATCATTTTGAGACTAAAAGAGAAGTACCGAAAATCCATATATGAAAATTATTGGATAACATAAGTAATGTATTTTAATGATTATTTAATTTTATTTTGATACAAATATTAGTAAACTCGAAATTTTTTTTCAGTAGGATTTTAATGAGGCACAATACGTATTAATGGACATTCAATGGAAAGTATATACTATAAATTCCATGATTATGAATGTTCATAGCCCTTTTAAGATTGATAGCATGACTTATGAAATGAAAAAAAGGCAAAATAATTATTATTTAGTTATGATATTTAGCATGACTTATGAAATGAAAAAAAGGCAAAATAATTATTATCTAGTTATGATATTTTGTAATACTGTCAATGATTTTTAAAAAATCCGCCAGAAGCATGATAAATCTTTTAATGGAAAAAATATCAATCTTTGAAAAAAATGAAATGAAAATTTATAAAGTGATACTCCTGAAGAGGTAAAAAACAACTTAAATCAACAACTCTATATTTCTAGAAAAATAATTCCAGAAGTGGTTCTAGTAATGGTAAATTATATAAGATGCGAAAATGGATAATAATTGTTGTTGATAATGTATATTCAGTTGCTTATGAAATATAATAATAATGAGTATGAGTCTCTAATTATCGAAAAATATCGATATCAATATGAATAGCAAAATAAATTCATACAAAATATTTGAATTAGAAGTCCAGACACCAGAAAATGTCAAATTTTTTAGCTATAAGAGTAGTAATTATTGAATTACTCAGTGTTAGCTATTCATAAATTTAGTTAAAAACTCATGTGATTGAAAGCTATAACTCAATATAATAAAGCAATGTGTAGATTATTGTTCAAGAACAACGATCAACAATATTAAAGTATGAAGAAATCACGAAGTTTTATTTAGCCACAAACTAGTTGATCTCTTCACTAAGACTCTACCGACTTCAATTTTCAGAAAGTACGTAAACAGTATTATGATATTTCAGTTTAAGAAAATATTGTAATTATTGTATTTTTTAGGGGAAGTATACAGCCCGTGAATACTGTACTCTTTTTCTTTCGCTAAGTTTTTATTTCACTGGATTTTTCTTAGCAAGGTTTTAACGAGACATATTTATAGTGCGTAGTAATCCAAGGGAAAGTGTTGTGATAATTATGAAATATTTGGATGACTATCAAACTCATCTTTTTCTCAATTTTAGTATAAGTCTACCTTTTCTATTTTGTACCTATAAATACCCCATTGTGTTTATTCAGTATACACAATCAATAAGATAAAATTCTTTATTCTACTATATATGTCCTTACTTTAATTAGTTTTACAACATTAATAGAATAAAAAGATAAACAAAAAGAATCTATTATCAATTGGTAACCAAAGAGTTATTCAAATTTGGACTATCAACATTAAATAATCAGCTATCATACTGAAAAATTGTTCAGATCTAAGGATGATCATGGGACGAAAATCCCCGTCCCCCACAGGGAACCGCCCCGAATGGGGTAGGGAATCCCCGAAAACTTCTCGTGGGGACGAGGATGGGAAAAAAAATTCCCCGACTTAGATTTTGAGGCGCGCACGGGGATTGTGGTCCTCATCCCAAAATTTTTTCGCTCCCGAAATTAGTAATTAAATTTAATTATATTTATATAATTTATTTTTAAATTATATTTAATTTTAATTTTGTTAATTGTTAAAATTTATATTAATTTGATTTGTAATTGAATTTATATTTTTTTAATTATTAAATGTTATATTTCAATTACAATTAATTGTTAAATATTGTATTTTAGTTATAATTGAATTTAAAAAAATTTATTTTTCCTACAGGGACGGGGAATCTCCGCCCTTGCTCGAGGCAATAGATGAAGAGCCATTTCCCGCCCTGTGATCATCCCTATTCAGATCTGAACCATTAATAGAAAAAGTGTGAAAATTTGTTATCTCACCAATTTATATGTATCAAATGCATATTTAAAAAAAAGGGAGAAAAAAAGAAAAGACTAGAACACACATTTGAATCACTAGAGAATGAGCTAATTGTTTGTTATAGCTAATTGGAGTAGTGTAACACCTTTCATCTGATTCGAAAAACAAACAAGATATGGAGTGCTACGACAAATCTCAAATCCATAAACATGTGGATTTTAAAGTTTCTTTTTAATTACTCGATTAGTCTAAATAGTTATTATAAATTGTCAAAAAAAATATTCAATAGAATTTTCTTAAATGACTTCGAAACCTCATATAAAGGATATATAAAAAGGCTTCTATATCAATCCTAACTGTAATACCCCTTATATAGTCTTTATGCTCTGCATAATATCTCATGATAACTATACTCAATTATCATCACAATATCCATTTCGTGCCTTGTTGTTGGTTTATGTGTGGTTTTATAATACAAATTACATGTTCAATTCTTATATCTATCATATTTATCAATGTTAAGTATTCACATTCATATGCAATTACATACCATAAAATTTCTTTTCATATATACACATAAGGTCTGAATTTAATTACATTTACATGATATTTAAGTTTACTACATGTTCATATTATAAAAGTCTTAATAATTAAAATATATATAATTTATAACTCAAAAAGAATCATATATCAAAACTCTTTTTACTTTAAGCTTGAACCTTGACCACTTTAGATTTCTGTCTAGGAGTTTTACTGATTGTACGTACACGGATTAACACCGATGCTAAGTTATAAAGTTTAGTGGGGAACACTTAATCTCGAACGACCACTTACAACAGTCATCCTCTAAATACTCTCAACAAATATAATATTGAAAAATTATAAAACTTGATAAAACATAAACATTATAATTAAGTTCATATGAACATATATTAGATTATTCATGCAAGTTTAAAAATGTAAGCATATGTGAGCATATATATTAATATCGAATGTGTCATTTATTTTTCATATAACTACACTTATATCCATTTTCTGTATTTGCCTACACATATTTTGTGGGTGCAGATAATGGGTGCATATGGATACTCGAAAGTAATTTATGGATATTTGTAGGTATCGATCGTGTAGACACACGGAGGTATAAAAAATATGGACCTAAATAAGGCCAGACTTATAGATCTAACGGAGTCAATTATTTGGACCCATAAGTATGCCTATTAATCCATAACTAAGCCTTATACACAAACATTAAGAACATTTCTTATGTAACCCTTTATTATAATTGCTCATTTATTTCAATGTCAAAATAATATAAGCATATACATTCATATAGATTATCTCCATAACATACTAACATAGGCATATACATTCATATATCTTTACATGTTTTTAACTATATACATATAATTCTTGCACTTCTTCATATACATATGAGATAGGCTTAAAATTATAGCAATTAAATAATATTCATTGTTTTCATATAAATTATGATGCATTTATTGAGTGCATTGGCATGTTTTAATACATGGTTACATATTTCTAAGTATATTGAGTCATAATATAACCGAATACATATACCTAAAATCCTGGAATTTCGAAGGTAAATTCCTAGGTCCATTTGGTGTCACATTTTTGTTAGTGGTTATGCTCTAAGCCAAACATTTGGTCTTTTATGTAATGTCGCATTTCATTTTATAAAATTAGATTTTCTTCATGTTATTAAATTATTGGCATGTTACATTATAATAATATTTGTAAATAACAATTTAATATTATTTTGACTATCTCTAGTCCTTTATCATTAAATAAATAATGATAAATAAAAACTAGTATGAGTTTGATTGATAATCATGGGATGATTATATATATGGTGATATAAATCAAATTTATAGGTACTTGTTAGAGAACAGAGTACTGGATAGATCCGCTATGAGATATTATATGGTTTAATGTCATTAGTGATCTCATAATAGTTATGTTACGATTCCTAGATCTGAGATTATTACAATATCCTACATGATGAATATTATATTTTGACATAATCAAACATTATATTTAATCGGATAATCATAAAGGTTATGTTTGGTCATGATGAGAATCATGCAGACGACAGTGAATAATCAATAAAAAATTTATCTATCTCTTATGAGAGAGATATCTATTGGGCCTTTTGATAAGTAAAACTGAGAAATGCATGGCCGTGCTCAAATGAATTGATGGAGCGATCAATGTCATTTAATATTATCAGTCTACTTAATGATCAAGAAATCATATGTTTGAATTATATAAATTTGACATAGACTATGACTTATGTTCAAACAAAATATCATGTGACAAATGGATTATAACATTTGCTATTAGGTTAAAATCAAATTATCAATATTCATATAATTTGGTAGTCATAATATATTACTAGAGGCCGCTTATGACTTATGGGCCTGTGATGAGATTGGCGTCCCCTCTCAATATAAGATGAACCCATTGGGTTGCATATAGAGAATGTGATAAATGGACTACGGGTTAATTAGGGTGTTTATTTATTTATTTCTTGATAAATTAAAATTTAAAATAAATATAAAAAAATAATAATACTTAAGATTAATATTATAATATTTATTTTAAATAAAAAATAAAGTATTTATTATTTTAATAAGAAAAGTGGATCCAAAATTTTCTCTCTCTAAATTAGGGTTAACTATATATATATAGTGATATGTATAGTTTAAACCCTAATTAAACATACTAAATTAGAGTGGCAGACATCACTTTGTGTGGAGAGAAAAAAAATTCGTTTTTTTTTTATTTTGTAACTTTGACAAATAATAAAAAATCATACCCTAACGACCAAGGAAGGAAGCTAGCACCTCGAGTGATTCTATTCATCATATTCATGCCTAGATACCGGTAGAGGGTATCATTTTGCATGAAACCACACTTGCAAATTCGATTTCTCTGTGCTTCGAGAGGTTAGTAATCATTACATCATTTCTATTGAATCAATTGAATCTCATGGATCCTGGTGGATTTATATTTTTTGCTGCGTTTTTTTTTAAATATTATTTCGAAATCCAACAATTTTCAACCATGTTATAGAGGTTTTTAGACCAAGGTCTTCTAATTTCTAATAGATTAAAAATCAATCAATTTGAATAAATAAATTGGGAGTTATACCCAGAACAACACAGACTGCTCCTAGATGTTTTCCAATAATAGATTTGATGATCTGTCTTTGAAAAATTATTGGAGAAAATAGAGATAGAATTCGGTCATATTTTATTCACAAAATTTTTTCCATTATAAGTCTAGTTTCTATAGAATTTTGATTCATATCAATTGGAATTTCATAGAAGTAGTTATACTCAATTTATTATAAACTGGCCCATTAACAGGGGCAGTAATACGTGATCATGTTCAAACTCATTTTCAAAAACTTTAGGGGCAAAATTGAATCATGATTTCTTTATGAAAATTATAGGTCTATTTCTCTTTAATTGGAACCACTCCATTTGGAGGTCTATAAATTGAGATACAACCATTACAAGAAAACCAATTCAAGTGAACCCTTTGATAAAAAATTCCCTAAATTGTTTCTTATACCAATTTCCATTTTTACTTAGCAAACTCATCATCAATCAATATTTTAACATCCAAATTCACAATTTTTCTAGCAAATACAAATATAAAGAATATGCACAAGATTGAGTAAATCTCGACCCTCTTGAAGTTGCCAACTTACTTTTTTCCCTTCTTCATGCTTGTTTTTTCTTCTAACATAACATCAATTACACATATAAGCTTCAATTTCAGCTCCTCGTATAAAAGAAGAGAAAGAGATGGAAGAAAATAACCCTTAGCTAAAAGAAATGCACAACCCTCAATTTTAACTTCTCTTTTCTAATTCTTTAAGCATGCAACTTGAATGGGTATTTTTAATTGAATAAAATGGAGAGAAAATGTGTGAGAATGATAATGGAAAAACTGTAATTCTTCCCTTGGTTTGGCCAGCCATACACTCTTAATTTATCATTTTCATTTTTCAAGGTGTGGAATGTGTAACTTTCTTATTGGTCCACTTGTTGGACCTAGAAAAATGTAACTTATGTATTTATATTTATATATGAGTTTAATAAATAATAAAAAAATGAAGGGAGATGGTCTTGGTCACGAGAAAGTGACTCAATATATTTGCAGTGTTGCCAGAAAAAGGAGTGGATAGGGATAGGGCAATTATGCATGGATTAAAGAAAAAAAAAGAAAATTCAGAGAGTCATTGCAGCATGACAGATAGTGCCAGAAACCAACACTAAATACAGCTGATTTTCATCTCTCCATGCGGCCCACCAATTGGAAACTAGCATGTGATTCTGTCGATTTTTAGAACCCCAACTGATCAAAGATGCGAGGCTCACCATGTCAGATATCGACACCTACCCATGCCGGTTTCCAGCATCCCAAATTTATAAATATATTTATTGTAGCCCCTGAATTTGAATTTTTTTTAAAAATTACCCTATTTTAAAAAAAAAAACTCAAATTTTCTTTGGTGTTAGTATTTTAGCTAGGGGAGAATTGGATATCTACAATATCAATTGCATTTTCATTACACAATAATTTTTTAAATCAATACCAAAATGCCTAACAATACTACTTCCCCTGCTTCAAATTTGTTTAAAATCTTCAACATTACATAATACATGGCAATTAGAAGAAGCAGAACTGATAACAAAATTAATTTAATTTGATATAAAGCTCTGGCATTTAGAGTTATAATTGTATATAAATTTTTAACCTATACATAACTAAATCAGTTATTTACTCAAATAAGATTCTTCATCTTTTTACACGATTCTCTCTATTTTCGATAATTTTTCTATGATCTTTCTATTTGAAAGAACTGACTTGACATTCGAAGTAGTCTTAAACCTCCACAGGTTCTTTACTCTCTTTTGTAGATATCAAACTCGGACCAAAATTTTGTGATAGTATTATCAGGAACAATACATATTCCCTTACAACCCCTTGATTTTTTTTGGGGTTCATTTCCCTATTCTTTTCCTGTTCAAACTCCTTGATCCTTCAAAGCAACCCTAAAATCACCCTGTTATCATGATCATCAATTGGTGAATCATGCCATGCAAAGAAATTGCAACCCATTCGGATTTGTCCAAATTAACATAACATCCAAAAATCAATTATATTTCATTCGTTGTTTTTAATTTGTGTATATATTTTTTGTGTTTTTAATTTCTATAAATTCGGATTTAATTTTTTTTATTTTAGATTTGATTTTCATATTTGTTTAGATTTTATTTATATTTTTATAAATTTAATTTGTTTAACTAATATTAAATACAATTTAATTTTTTTTGTTATACAAGTTTATTCTCTCAATATGAATGTGGTTTTTGTGCAAGTGAACTATCCACATAAAAGACATGAAAACTAGGGGTGTGCATCGGTCGGGTTCACCCAAACCCGACCCAATTAACCCAAAATTCTTATGTTTTTCTCATCCAAACCTACCCTATATAAATATCGGATCCATACCCGATTAACCTTTTTTTTGGGCATCGACCCGAATAACCCGATTTTTATTTTTTTAATTTACATATTTAAATTAAAATCCTAAATTAATACAAATAAATAATATTAAATGCCATAAAAAATATTTTAAAATACAACAAACTAACAATTTCAAAATTATATTAAATATATATTAATTAATATTATAGAGAAATTAGTATTTTTATTTATATATTTAAAAATTTGGATTGTTCGGTTGGATTCGGGTTAGTCGAATTTTCACCCGACCCGGCCCGGCCCGAAGTATATATAATATTAAAAACTGAATTGATCTTATTAATCCTATTAACCCCACCTGAATTTGTCTATTCGGATTGATCGGTTCGGTTTTGCTCACCCCTAATGACAACACGCTTATAGCTATACACCTTTAGACACATTTTGGCCTACAAATGGCGGATTTTATTTCAAACTTTAGAAGTATAAATTTCTAGGATTTGTTTTTATTAACTTTCCTTTTACAAAAATTTTAATGAATACAAAAATTGAGAAAAATCATAAAATTTACAATTCAAACTCCAATAAAATTTTAAAGATATTTTAGTATTTTTTTCCACCTAAATAAATTAAAATTTTATAATATATTAAAAGTCAAAATTTAGAATAAAGAAATAAAATGGCATAAACATTAATCTAACAGTAAATACTTAAATTAAAAGTTAAGTGATTTTTTTTTATTTAATCAAATGCGCAAATGATCAAAAAGTTGTAATTTTATTTTTAATATTTTAATTAACCTCATATTTGGGTCTGTTTTATTTATTTTTAATTACCGAAGCTTCACACTTCCACTCCCACAAAATCAAGCCGCAGGCATTCGTTTTGCGTCAAATGCTACTGCGAGCTGCCATTATACAGCCATGGTGGTCGCTTCGCAAGCTCACCTCTCTTCGTTCCTCCGCTAAGCTTTCTTCCATTTCTAATTTCAAGGTCCACCTTTAATATCCCCAATTTTTATCCTCTCTCTTCTCCATATCAACTTCGAATTGCATATTTGCTAGTTGTTTATGTCGTCCGAAACAAAATTTACAATTTAATCATTTTCAGTTTTTAACGTTAATAGGCATTGACTCGTTTGGATGAGGAATGTGAAGACTTTTTGCCATGGTTGGAGAGGAAAGCTGGTGCTGAGATTTCATCCCATCTTTACATTGGAAAGTCCTCATATGGGAGGTTGTTTTTTTTTTTTTTCTTTTTCTTTTCGCTTTCTTTTTAATGGACTAATCAACCGAAATTTCTTTGAAGTTTTACTAATTGCCAAGTTTGATGATGCATATGTGACTTCTTATCAACTGATGGGTCCTTGGATCTTGAATAGCCTACTATGTGCGTGCTCCTAATTTTCAGGAAGTATTTGAAGCTCTTATTTGTTTTGTAGTCTGTAACCAGGGACAATAATTATGTTTATTTTCTTTCTTTCTCCATCATGGACAGAATGTAACTTTAAAACAGAAGGCCTTGATTGTGCTTAAGCAGTGTAGCAACAACTCTCAACGGAAAATACTTTTGCTTTGTGAAAAATATTCAATGATGCATGTCTCTCTTGTTATGGGACTCATTTCTTATTATTAGTTTTTCTTTTCTAATTTTTTGGGTGTTAAATTTAGGTCACTATTTGCTTCTAAAAGCATACAAGCTGGAGACTGCATTTTGAGGGTTCCATACAGTGCGGTACCCAACTCTGGATGTACTTTGCCTTTGCTATTTTTAGAGTAATCTGACAGTATTGGGGTTAAGAGTTTTCTCACTTGAATTTACAGCAAATAGCCTCAGATAATTTACTTCCAAAAATTTCAGCTTTGTTAGGCGATGAAGTTGGGAGTGTCTCAAAGCTTGCCATTGTTCTTTTTGTTGAGCAGAAACTTTGTAAGGTAAAATTATTTCCCGTTAAAATATTTTATAGAAAATTATGTCTACTGTTGAAATTAATTTTTTAATGTTTGCATTACATATTATTGTACATGTAACAAGAATTCTTGCCCAAGTACAAAACATCTAATAATCATTATCCTCCCTCTTTTTTCTGTAAAATTGCAGGAATCTGAGTGGGCCCCTTACATCAACTGCCTTCCTCAGCTTGAAAATATGCATAGCACGGTGAATATTTATTTTTCCTTTTCATGAAAAGGGTTTATTATTAATTTTTAAACATCTCTACACATTTTATTCGCTAAAAATGGCTAGTTGAGAGTGCCTATTTCATTTGCTACAAAATACCAACTTAAATAGTTTCTGATTCATTTTGGTGCTGCAACCAGTGTATTCGAAGTGCTCTTCCCTGGTTTGTTGTACTGGAAGACCTATTGGGTGTGTCTGAACACCCTTATTTTTTCAAAAACATATTACCCATTGAACCTAGCAGTGAACTTGTTGATGTGGCAATGTCTTTAAAGTTCAGGGTGGGTCAAATCGATACGTACCTTTGTATTGCCCTTTGGTAACAAATGTTTCGGAGAGATCTTACAATAGTGAAGTTTAAACTTTTGGGCCCTAGTTCTATAGTATTGCCTTCAAACTGACATGCAAATAGCAATACGTGTATTTTTATGCAAATCTTCTATATTTTTGTGTTGTAATGTCTGAAGCACCAGTTTCAGATCATCCATCCCTACCTCCGTAACTTTTTTTTTTCCCCCATCTCTTCTTTGGTAAAGAATGGATTTAACTTATGTTCAAATTTATGTAGTGGTATGCACTATCTATATATATGTATGTATATATATACATATGCATGTATGTATGTATTTATGTATGTATATGTATTTATGTATGTATATGTACATATATATACACATACGTATACATACATACATATTTATATATGTATATATATGCGTGCACATACATACATACACATGCATAAATACATACATATTTCAAATGGTATGCAATATCATCTTAGAAACATGACTATTTCAATTTTAAACATTGTTATCCTAAAAATTTAAACTAATGGGAAAAAGAAAAAATTCGTGTAGTTATGTAAACTGAATACATATGATTTCTAATGAATCTTATTAATTTGATGAGCTTTGGACAATGTTTAGGACATGTATTTAATTTAGTTTCAGTCGTAACTCTATTGAACCTCCTGATCCTTGAACTTTATTTTCTCCCTTTTCTTGTTTGGTTACTAGCAAGGCTTGAAAGCCTTGGGATCAATAATGACTGCTTTATTCGGTAGAATGGTGATGGTTTTTATTATTTATTATTTATATTTTTTATCATGTATTGACCCAATAAAAGGAATATTGAAGGTAGTTGCTTATTTAGAGGAAAATAAGAGTTTAATGAAAGAAAAGCTTAATTATTCTTTTGATATCTAAACTTCTGATGTGGCATTTTAATGAGAAGCTGCTTCCATTTTAATAAAGTGCACAATTGTTCTGTCAAACTGCTGCCTTTTCTCATATTCTGCTGTTTAAGTAGATTATAGGGTTTGAAATATTTGAAGTTCAATAGAATTTTTGCAGCTGGGATGAATCAATTTCTTATTTGCTTATTCCTGATGATCAAACCAAAAGACTAGCAGCCTAATTGGTGATATCAAAATGGTTTTTGAGATTCAATATTTTATAATTAAACTGTTTGATTCATTTTTCTGAAACTAGTCACTAGAAGTATACTTTCAAGACAAGCAGATTTCTGATTTGTTGTCCTCAAAATGAAAGTCTTTCTTGTAGACTGTAACTGATGCTTCAAATGTTTTAATGCTAGTTTCATATAGTTCTACTTTTTCTAAAAAAATTCAGTTTAAAATCTGCAGATATTTTGGGGCAACCATGAATTGGACATGATTTTTCCAAGTTATGTATACAGGGAAACCGTCAAACAAAAAGCTCAAATTGAGAAAGATTTCTTGACAATTAAGCCAGTAAGTCAGTTTGAGTTTATTGGCGAAGTTATAAACCTCAGATTTCCAATGTTGTGGCTGTAAACTACAAGTTTTTTTTTTTTTTTTTAACTTATATCCACATTTTTTCCTCCCTTTCACCAGTTTATCCTTATTTCCTCCATCTTTTTATATATTGATCATTGGACTTGACTGCTGAATAAATAAACAGTCTTTTACCAAATTGGACATTTAGTGTTCTCATATTTGTCATGTTTTCAATTTCAAAAGAGGAGATCAATAAACTTTTGAACCATCAATTAATTCAAGATGTGCCAGAGGCGTATTGGGGCTTGATATTTGGGAATTTAACCTTCTGGCAGTTTCACTAAAAATGTGATTGCGAGTTATTCTTGCCTTGGGTAGTTTTTGTCCATATAATTTCCTTCTTCATAGGTTCTTGAGCACTTCCCTCAAATTTTAAGGAGCATCACATTTCAAGATTTCATGCATGCTTATGCTTTAGGTGAGCAACTTCTTTTGGTTATGTTTGCTATTCACTCTCCCTATATCAACTTCTTTCTATTGACACTTAATTCTCACTTTGAACATATAAAGTTCATTTTGCTTCAAGATTTTCTCCCAATTTGGGCGCTGTTGATCTTTCAAGACTTTAGTTTTAGATCTGCATGTATTTTCCTGACTTTATTGCTCTTGATGGGTATACTAGGAGAAACAAATCAAATGGCTAATCATATTAAAAGTGTTCATGTACTAGATTATAGTATTTATGATATAATGTTGCTTATTGGACTAAAGAAAAGGAAAAAAAAAAAATTCTTACATTCTTAATGAAAAGAAAAATCAGATAGCTGATTTCATTCTATGTTTATGCTGCTGTTTTGATGGAAGTGTTGTTGTTCTGAAAATGGCAGTTAAATCACGAGCTTGGGAAAGCAGAATGGGTGTATCTCTGGTAATGCTTTTATCATGACATTTTTTATTCAAAGAATTTTCAGAATTTGCTACTGGTCTATGAGCTTCAGTGACCTGGAATTTTGAAATTCTGATCCAAATATCCAATTAAAGTAGCAATATATCTAATATTTTTGTAGGTAAATCAAACAAGGATAAATGTCAATCTGATTAGGTTGCAGTTCAGTCTGAAGTTAATATTAATCTAATTAATATTTTATTGAGTGTGAACATATAGTCGAGTTCTTTTTTTTTCCCCCGTTGAAATCTCTCCAACCCGTGTGTGTATGTGCGCATTTATTTATGCATAGTGGGGACACAATTGTGTTGATATAATTGCATCCAAAAATTATGATACTGCTATTTTTCCTTCATCTCATTTATCTGTTTTTAATTATTAGTTATAGTCATATTCTTTTATATGTAAATGTGATTTATCTTTTTGTGATTTACATGACATAGTCAATATAGTTTACATATAAATGTATATTTCCCGGTCACTTTTATTGTTATAATTTTTAAAAGATATGTGGTTGTGAATATGGATTGGATATCTGAAATTCTGATATGTACTAAAATTTTACAAGTCAGCTGGATTAATGGACAAAACAGTATTAAAAAGTTTCTAATCAATTGGAGTTGCATACACTTTAATTTAGTCCAATGTGATCTATCAATGACATTGTTCCGTGTGATCATTAGATTGCATTGAACCATTTTAGATTATTCCGTAGATTCCTTTTGCAGATTATCTGAACCATGATGGGCTTTCTGAAGCTGTTGTAGTGAATGATGAAGAAAATCAAGTATCTGAGGTATAGGCTTTTTTTTTTTTTTTTTTTTTTTAACTCTGACATTTCTGCTATGCCTAACTTTAGAGTGCAATGCTCCAATGGCATCTGAATAAACCGAAGAGCATTTTTAACCGAAAAAAAGAAAAATATCATATAAAACTTTTGGTTCCATTTCGATTCCTTGGAACTACAATATGATCTTCTGTGACCTGTATCTTTTTCTTCTTTCACAGTATTACAAGATCCATCTTATGTTTAATTCTCCAAATCCATATCTGCAGGTCATTGCTGATCATAATTATGCTCCTCATGAAGAGGTTAGAGAGAAATATTTTTGTTTATTTTCTCATAAATTATTAGCCTTTTGACTGAAGTTTGATAAATATTTATGATATGAAGCTCAACAGAAAGTTTGGCCCAATCCTTGTGAGTGGGCACCTATCTCCTTTACCTGTTCTCTACAAGCACAATAAAGTGTGGTTGATTATAAACTAGTAAAAAAATCTTCGGACAATGTAGGATATGTTACTTTTTGAGATATCAAATCTTTTAAATTTAAATGAAACATGCAGGTACTGATTAGGTATGGAAAATTTTCAAATGCTACCCTGCTCTTGGACTTTGGGTTTTCACTTCCTTATAACATCCATGATCAGGTTAGGTTGGATTTGAATTTAAAAGCCTGCTCGATTGTACTGTCATGTGATGACTTCCATACGATTTAGATGCTTCTGCTTGGTTCTGAATATTCACAAGAGTAAATTATTTGCATCAGCTCTAAAAGCTGTCTAAGGGCCCATTTGGCAGCACTTTTACTTTGGTTTTTTGAGTAATAGAAAAAAGTAGTCAGGGCTTTTGAATAGATGTTTGGAAAATATTTTCCTAAAATAGCTTCTTAATTCAGAAGAGTTTGTATCGGTTTGGATTAGATATGTTACGGTTTACGGTTTTTACGGTTTTACGGTTTTTATTGTTTAATAGTAATTTGGGTAATGATTATTTTACGGTTTTTATTGTTTAATAATAATATTATATTAAATTTTTTATTAAAATAAATTAAAATATTACATCTAAATAAATATAATAAATTACACAATATAATATATTAAAATTGTGTCCTTAAATATGAAAAGTTTTAACACTATTAGTTAACCAATAAGCAAAATAAGAATAATTTACCATTACAAGACTCCTTAAAAAAAAAATCTTTGGGACATGCATGAAATTTATAACTTGTTATATATACATATGAGGATAAAAATGGCATTTTGAAATATTCATTAAAAGAAAGAGTTGCTTCCCGTGTTTTTCTTAGATGCTCTTCCAAGAGAAGTCAGTTTATCTTGGCTTCTTCCATAAAAGCTTCCCATGAGTAAAAACACTCTTTAATAATTTTGCCAAACAGTCCCAAAAGTAGCTTTTGTGGTCTAAAAGTCACTTTTGGCTTCCCAAAAGCCCAGCCAAACAGGGCCTAAATACTGCACTCAATATTAATTTGTGTAAATTATATAAACAGTATAACTGTTGTCAATTCCATATATATATATATATATATGCGCTTATTTATTTATTTTTTCAGAAGTTTAACACTTCTTTTAAATTCTTCACTTAATTAATAATATCTTGGTATCTGATTTGAAATACTAGAATATCATGTCTCATTACTGCTCATCTTTTTCATGTATTCCAATTAGTCTCTGCATTCTAAGAATGAAATCAGTGATTTCAGGTTGAGATCCAGATTGATATACCCCATAATGATTTCTTACGTGAAAGAAAGCTGGAAATTCTCCAAAGATATCATTTACAAGCAATTGAAGATGACAATGGCTTCAAGTCTTCATGGAATTCCTTCATAATCAAGTCAGTCTGAGGCTTACTTTACCATTTTATATTTATATTGAATCACGGATGGAGCTATGCTCAATTTTGGTTTGTCTAAACCAACACAATTTCAGAGCGAAAAGCTTGAGGTTTGATTAAATTTTGCAAAATGTTCTCTGAGACCGGTGCTAAATATTCTGGAATCTGAGGCAAATATACATTGCGCATGGAGATGTGTGCTGCATTTTGCACCAGTTGTTGACTTGTTATGCATAGAAATTCTCATTGTAATTGCTGTGACAATGTCTTAATTAGATAAACATGCTCCTGGGGATAGCATCATAGATACAAGCTGCAAACTGAGCATATGCCGTTTTTGGATCTATAACATCCTTTCTGACTGAAAGTGGGGAAGTTTGTTAATACTGAATTGTTTAGATATATAAAAAAATATTGTGCTTTTGAAACATTTTCCGTTTGAGTAAATTAGAGGAGGTGTTGCTTTACCATTATAAATGCTTCTCACATGATTTCTTTGTTTCAAGACTGAGGATGAACAATCAGTTTTACCTCTGTTGGGTGAATTGAACATTTTGGCTGCTTTATTTAACTTTTAAAATCTTTTTCTTTTTGGTATCACTTCATACACTTGAGCTAGTGCACCTTGTAGAAAATTAGTGTTTTTTTGCTGAACTTGGGGAAATCTCTGTACTTGATGTAAACTATTTGGTTAAAAATATCAACTAAGTTTATGTCTTTGAATATTAAATACAAGGGAATGGTTGATTTAGTGCCCAATCTGGCATGACTTACATTGAATGTATAATTTCATTTCTGATGACTTTATCACATCACAGGGAAGTGCAATCTACTTTAGGAAAAGGGAAGGGTCTGCCACAGTCACTTCGTGCATTTGCACGTGTTCTATGTTGCACCTCTGATCAAGGTACTATTTCAAATCATATTGTTTTACCTGGTCAGAAATTTTACATATTTTAAAACTGTTATTTGTTTGTCCATGCCAATCTATGTAAAAGTATTGATTCTATATTTTTATTTAATTTTCTAATCAGTGATTTTGAATATTCAGATTTAAATGATTTGGTCATGGAAGCTGCCCAAACTGATGGTCGTTTGGCTCGTCAAGCTTTGAGAAACAGCAGCAGAGAGATTGAAGCACATGAGATCTTGTAGTTGCGAATTACTCAACTTATTGAGGAATATAATGCCTCAATAGAGGTAACAAAATGCATAGTTTCTCCTAATGCATTGTTTCAGGTTCTAGGTTAATTTAATCATAGTGTTTATAGAAATACTGGCAAAATTGTGGCAGCAGGCTCAAGTTAGTAGTATTAGTAATTATGAAATGACTGGAAATTGACTAATTTTTTTGTATCCTGTGTATACAATATTCTAGACTTCCATAGAGGTTAGGCAATGGGGTAGAAAAAACAAATGATTCATATTCTGTTGGGACTCCCACATATGAAATATTAGAAGATTAATGGAGGGAATTTTGCCTCTTCTCCAGTTGTTCAAACTGTTCTATGTAATTTGCAGTCATTGGGGCCTGCTAATTCTCCTTCAAAGCATAAAAGATATGATCTTCGAAGGCAAATGGCTCTAGATCTCCTCACAGGTGAGCTTCAGGTCCTCAAATCTGCATTTGCTTGGCTGAAGAATTACTGTGCATCCTTGTTAGAGTAGACACTATAAATAGGTGCTATGGTGATAATGGAAGTATTCTAAAATGAGCAAGCAAGGGAAGAATTATGTCCGATACTACATTCAGAACCTGATCTGATGCTGCATGCACAAGGTAAGATGCCATTTTCTGAAGTAGGAGCTAGACTGGTGATCCTTTTGCAAAAAAAGTTACAATTCATCAATGGTCAAGATGGGAGAAAAAGTTGCCGTTTTTCCTTAGAAGTAGGCTAATTAAGCCATTGCAAAAACAGTGATGATTCATCAACAGCCAAATGGCAAGAGTATTTCCCATTTGATGGTTTGTTTTGTCCTGAATTGGTGTCTTGTGATGAAGACAAATGCATGTGATTGAAAAGAATAATTTCGTCTAATTTTTGTGAAGAAATGGAGGCATCGTAGTTGTGATGAGTAGCTGTTGCATGCCATTTGGGGTTGAAAAATTCTGAGACTTTAGAGCAAGAAGTTAATGCCATCTTCTTCATGTGATCGGTAATTTATTTTGTTGTAACAGCACTACAGCAGGTAGAGCTTTGAATATGTTCTTTTTCGCTACAATAGATTGCTACGGTTGAGGGATGAAATACCAAGTTTTTAATATATTTAACATTTACAATTTTTTTTTTCAAGTGATTGAAAATCTTCTGCTTTTTTGGTTTTGATTGCAATTCTTGATTGGTGGTGAAATTTTATGAAAGAAAGATTGATAAATCACTCAAAATTTGTGTTGTTGCTCTATTCTTATTGTATGATTTGTTGCATAACACAAAACCTGAATTCTTTCTAACAAATTACTTGACAATTGTATGCATCATCTTTGAATGAGACTGCGTAATAATATAACATTATTCATCATCTTTGAATGAGACTGCGTAATAATATAACATTATTTATAGATTGATACCCATTCAACGTTATCTATCACAAAACTATTTCTTTGTTCATTCATTTAAGATATTTGAGGAAACTATAATAATTTTTATTTTGAAAAGAAAAAAATAGGTGGGTAATTCATGCAAAGGACAGAAAGATCAAACAGAGGCAGCCTCTAAGCTGAAGCGGTTCCAAAAGCAAAATTTTCAGCATCCGTTAGATGTTATGATATATTTTTTATTTAATTTTTGAAAATGATTATTGTGTCCTAAACTCAATGCTATAATGCAAATAAAAATAAAAGACTGGAAATCCAATTTAATAGAGCAAAACCACGAATTACATGTCTCAATTTAACTTTATAATCGAGCAAAACCATGAATTACATGTCTCAATTTAACTTTATATTTCATTGAGCATATATGCTTATTAATTTTATAAATAATAAACACAAATTTACCATCTTTGAAAAATTAGAAGATGTGATATTCAACTGCGCTGCTATGGCATAGCATAATATCAAAATTAACAAGAAAATAAATTCAATTTGTTTTCAATTCTAGTCAATCTCACTATACATCACAACTGTTCAAATGTCATATCAATAATGTCATGCGCTTGAGATTTTTAACACAGTGTGATTTTATTTTTATTATTTACTTACCAATTATTATTTTTAAATTGATAAATATATGTTTTCAGTAGATTATTGTTAAAATTTAAGTGTTGAAATGAATTATGAAATCAAATAAACCAGATAAAGGTAAACATGCATAGTTTCTTCTAATAAGGTAAACATGCATAGATTCTTCTAATGCATTGTTTTGGAGTTATATGCTAATTTAACTGCAGTGCTTGATAGAAATCAATAAACCCAACATTTGGAGGAATGTATATATTATATAATACCATTTAATCAAATGAAAATATCAGTTGGTTAATTTGCAAGTAGAGACAAATTGTACTCTCAGCTCAAAGGACACTGCACAAGATAGATTTAAATTTTTTCTTTATTTCAAACTAAAATGCTGAAAATCACATCACATATCCACAATTTCAGCGATAATAAAACAACTTCAGGCTTCTTTGTTCAGAATTCAAAAGAAACAAGGAACAATGCTCTAGGAAATTTGAAGTTCGTGCATATGTACAAGCAGCAGGTCTTCAGGGTTAATACCAGAAGTACGAAACGGCAAGAAGTTGTTCTAAGTTATCACCAGTATTCACAGATGACTTCATAGCCCAATAGAAGATTTCTTCAATTTTCCCACTGCAGGCTTACGATATATATGCTTTCACCACATCACTATAATTGCAGACGAAACCTGTCCGCGGACAGGTTATTTTACCATTGTTCTTCTTCGCCATTTCTTCAAGCGCCTGCCAAGGCAAAAAAAAATTAAAAAAAAAAAAAGTCAGACCAATAAACCTTGTGGAGGCAAGCTTAACATATTTGCTCCTAGGTGAATTTGAACCTTAGTGCTGTACACATAGCCATTGGGCAAGACTTGTGGTGGATTCTCGGTGTCCATCAGCTCTTTAGTTATGTAGCAGACAAGCTTTGAATGATGCTGCTTAGAGTATGGCAAAGGCATTGCCAATTTCCGGAAGCTCTCCTGTGACAGTGGATCCTCCTTTGTACAATCATCTTCATAACAATATCTAAAACTGTCAAGGCAAAATAGCAAACACTTGGATATCATTATGAATCATTAATCCGACGGTCCAGACCTGCATCAACTAGAAAAATTGAAGTCCATGCCAAAGAGTAGCCAAGACAAAGAATCAGATGATCATATCACTAACAAATTGGAAGGAAACACCAATATCTGGTATTGATATGCGTTTATTACATTAGAAATCTTGAAAAAGTTGCAAAAGCAATTTTACCCTCGCATATTCTCTTTGAGCCTTTTCCCCTCGTTAACCAACTTGTGCAATTTTCTTGCAGGAGAATATCTATAAAACTCTGAATATGCAGATTATTTTAATAGAGAGAGAGAGAGAGTATTGAAAAAAATAAATAAATACACCTGGCATAAAGCACACAAGTTACTGAGAACCTGCTCATCACTTGCAAGAAAGCTACTGCCTGGGGACCTATAAATTACGCAGACCAGGGGTGAGCAACGGTCGGTTCGGTTCAATAACCGAACCGAACCAAAATAATCGAAAACCGAAGTTCTCTTATTTTTATTAACCGAACCGAAATTTTAGAATAACCGAATTTAAACCGAACCGAAATTTTTGGTTCGGTTAACCGAAACACCAAAATTTAAAATTATTTTTTAAAAAATAAAAAATATTGTGTTTAAAAATTATAAAAAATTATAAATTATAATATACTAAAGTAAAAATATCTAAATTGTACAAATAAAAGTTCAAATTAAAGAAATAATCTCAAAATATATAATAAATAATACAACAAAACCATTAAAAATTATTTTTTATTTAATCGATTTTTAATTTAATCGTCAAAATTTTAAATTATTACCTAAAAAATAGATATTAATAATTGATAAATGTACTCATATAATTTACAACTAAAAATAAAATAATTTATATGTATAAAATAATTATTTAATAAAAAAATAAAAAAAAATATATAATTATATAAATTTCGGTTCGGTTCGATTTCTATGCGATTTTCTCCTTTAAAAACCGAACCGAACCGAAAAACCGAAATTTCTCAAAATTAAAAACCGAAAACCGAACCAAATTAAAAAAATCGGTTGGTTCGGTTCGATTTTTCGGTTTTGTTCGGTTTTTGCTCACCCCTAACGCAGACCATAGAGTGAACAGCCAACACGTCTTACAGATTCATTGAAAATTCAGACACAGCATGACCACGAAGGAAGTGAGGCAGGTCACAAGAAAATTAAAAAAACTGCATATCGGATACGGAGTTTTCAGAGCTGATAAGCCTGCCTGCAAATAAATATTCAGCAAAGGCTCCAGTGTCATGCCATATAACCTGCAGAATTCCTGTTTAAATTGGTCCACCAAGTAGTCCCACTGTTTTGGTTCAAATAAGACCTGGAAAGCTCAATACAAGACATCAAATCAATGTAGAATACTTTAGACCTCCAAAAAAGTAAATATTTTAGCAAGAAGAGAAATTAAACCCTGATAGTACTTAAAAAAAGCTTAAGTTAAAAGAACCAGGTATTGAAAGCTAGTTATTTCTGCGGTGTCGAGGCATAATACACCCACAGCCAAACAAAGGAATCCCAGAAAAAACAGGAAGACATGAAGCAGTCAAAATCAAATATTCTAAACAAAACATTAACCAACGGAAACACAGCTGACAAGCAAGTTCAGAACCCTATGTTTTCCGTAACTAGATGCCCACCTCTACTAGCTGATACACTTTAAGATAGGAGATGGATGACCTTCGTTGCTATCTTAGACAGGTAAGAATCAAATAGACTTGAAACAAATCCAGACCATTCAGAGAATTAATAAAGGTTTCTTAAAAATTATGAGTTACAAATATTGATGAAAAATACTCTAGCTAACATATGTTAAACAATCGCACTGTTCTCTGGAAAGACGAGGTAAAATTTTCTATTTTAGCATTGGAAGCAGGCATCTGTGTGCCCTCATATATGGATATTGGCATTACACACTAAGCAAAGAATGCTATAATCTTTGTAAGGGCCAAAAAGAAGACTGCCATTACAGAAGTCTCATAGACTTGAGAAGTATGGACAAACACTTGAACACAAACAAGGAGAAAACTGCCTTTGAACTCTAATCCCACACAATGTACAAACTGTTAATATTTATGAAGCTACTTCTACAATATACGAGTGATTTCAGGACCTCTATTAACATTTTTAAGGTCACCTTGTAAGTTGTGCATTCAGTGTGACTATTGAAAGCCAATGTTGCCATGACCCGCTGCAAGTCTTTCATATTTGTAGCTCCCCATGGAGCAAGATGTTTACGAGCATATGCAATGGCACGTATGTTGTTTTCAGCTCGTACCAACTCTATGAACTCTTGAAGTCTCAACTGGAACTCAAATTTGCTCTGTCATTATAAAAGAAAAGAATATTAATGACCCCATAAAATCTTTGCAGAGGTATGTAGCTGCAATCACAATCCAGCTCTTCTAAATAACAGAGAGAGACTTCCCCACAAATTATCATGTGGATTAAAGAAGAAATAAGTCCTGCCACTCCAACTTGAAACGTCATAAGAGCTTCACTAATTTTGATGAAAAAAAAAGTAGCAAAAAAACTTTATAGCATCTTTCAAAATGATTATATAAGTGATAAATGTAGCATTTGAAGAATGTCAACATAAAATCCATTTGCCTTGTTAGCATTGCTATAAGTTCATGAAACATGGCACATGTGAAAAAAATGGGCTTGAGCCTAACTCAACCCCAAAAACTTGCTTGTGAATGCAGATTGTCCAAACTTTCATAAGAAGTATTTCGCTTTTTATAACTAGCTTATGTGAGATACTTAATGCACCTCCTTCACGTCCAGAGCTGAACATAAGCCAGAGTCTACCAAAATAATGCCTATTGACATTTGTGTCTACAAATTAATTTTCCACATTACTGCCTATTGACATTTGTCTAACCCCTGAGATAAGGAAAATGAGAGTGACACATGCTCCTTCTCCCAACCCTAATTATGCTTAGTTACCTTTATTCTCATATTCCATCAGGAGGTGTGGTAGGAATATGCATGGTAACAAGAGAACTCCTATTTGAGAGTCTACCACAATAATCAACTAGAAGATGTAAAAGAAAAAAACATTTTTCCTACAATTAAGATCTAAGGAATGATTAGTTTATACCTTCGACTTCTTCAACCGTGATTTGTTATCAGCACACCAGGCTAAAGCAGGAGCCACCTCTCTATTTCGAAGAGCATCAATGACCTTCCTTGCTTCTTGGAATACATCAATATCAACAAGGTCCTGCGTTCAACTAGTCATTAGTAAGCAGAACATAAAAAGCTTTACATACTGTCTCTCCATTCCCTTCTTAGCATTGCAAAAGAAAGCAAAATGATACCATATAACATGAAATCTACCAACTCTACCAATAGCAACACTTGTATAAGAAACTTGAAATTTATGAAGTCTTAACGGGATTGGGAAGTACTATAAATCGAATAAACATTGACGTAAAGAGTGCCTACAAAGCTGAAGAACGACTCTAGCCACTGAAACTGAGTCATTTACGCCAATATAATGTGACATTTACAGTTACAACGGTACCCAAGATATGCAGTAGCCCATAAGCATATTCTCAATTAAGAAATTACCAGCATATTGCTGCTTTCAGCTAGCTTCATTCCAGTGTCGTAATAAGACATTCGCAGCATGTAATCCACCAAAATTCGCTTTAAACGCGTGTTGCTCCACTCTGAAAGATTCTCTGCATCTACTGATTCTAAATGGTCAAGTCGAGCACGACATCTTTGCGCTTGCAAGTGCTCTGCGCGACCTCCCTCTTCCAACTACATGCCCAAAACATGTACTAATCATTATATATTGATCCACAAGAGTTACTCGCAGAACCTAAGACAATTTAGTTCAATTCTCCTACTCAAAAAATAAAATAAAATAAAATCTGGAACGACTCACAAAAGAATAAAAGAAACCATTATTAAAAAATCATAAATTCAAGAACCGTTAAAGAATCCAGGCGAATCTATTATAGAATTGAACTTAAATTGCCTGAAATTAGCACAATTCGTCCTCAATTCTAACTCCGACAATTTCACCAAACAATAAAATTACAACGTCTTCAAATACCTTTCTCTTGAGCCCCTGCAATCGGGACACGAGAGTGGTAAGCTGCTGAACGGCGTCGTCTTTGGAGATATCAGAATTGGCAGCCTCATTAACGCCGGATACGACAGAGGAGACCTCCTTCTCGACAGCCCGATGATTCTGTCGGATCGTTTTCTTGTAATGCTCGAAGGGAACTCGCAAGAACTGGTGCTCCAGCTTTAACGATTCTGTCAGTTGCGTCAGTTTCGATGACGGAGTCGTGGTGGCCGGATTAGCTGGGACGGCTGCGGCGGCGGAATTGCCGTTAGGAAGGGAATCCATTTCCATGGCTAAAGAAAGTTGGATTCTTGTGTTGGATGCGGCGTGTAGTTGAACTCTCTTTGCAGGTGGATGAAGGTTGGAGATGGCTGAAATCATTCATACCCAAAACGACTGCGTTTTGGGCAGCTGAAATTTTGCGGTTAGCCCAATTATTAAACTGTGGGTTTTTTCAATTTAGAGTAATTTGTACATTGCATTATTTATTTAGCAGCCTATATATATATATGAACTTATTTTTCTTGTTTAGATACTAAAACCAATTTTCAAACCTATTTGGAATCATTTGAACTACTACTAAAATTGGTCCTACAAGAGTTGAATTGGATCGCATATTTCCATTATTATGTATTATATTTTACGGTTACTAAACGCATATACTATTATATGCTCAGATTAAAACAACACTTTGAAATTAAAAATTTGTGATTGAACAAAAAAAAATTATTAATTATATCAGTACTAAGATTTGAATATAATGATTCCGAAAAAGAAAAAAAACATTTGAATATGATTTAACTATATATATGCATTATTTTAAACACTGGAGGACCCTACTATTTTTTTTTTTTTAAAAAGAAAAGAAAAAATCCAATTGTGTGAGTTTATGAGCTTCTTTGTATATGGGTTGGGCCTAATAGATTGTTTTGTTTTGTAGTACTTTATGGGCCCGGCGTACGTGGTGGTGGTCCTCAGACGTACGCACCATGTAGGCCTGAACATCAAATTAACATCATACTTTATGACATTAAAAATTTCCCATAAAAAAAAGTATATCTTTGATTAATAAAATCTAGTGGCAGATCCAGATAGTCCATAAGATTTTTTTTTTTAAATTATACAATTTTAGATCAATTTCCAACTTTGTCCTTTTAATTTCATATTTTTTATTGTTTGGTCCCTCTTAATATGAATCTTTTATCATATTTAAATTTGGTCTCTTTCTTTAATGTACCCTCCATCTCTTTTGAATATAATGATCAAACAAAAAGAAAGAAAGAAACTTTTGAGGTAACATTTGTTAAAATCGGAAAAGGTTGAGATGAAAAAAAAATAAAATTATTTCAATTTTTTTGATTTTTTTAAGCTTTTGTTAAAAAATGAGATTTAACAAAAAAAAAATTACATGACTTATTAATTGACTATATTTTAAAAAATCAAGATATGTATTCATATATTTTGTCAGATAAAAATAATACAAAATTACCCATTAATCACATAATGTCTCTTTTTTTTTCCAATCATATTTTTGCGTTGTTTCGTTCTTCTAAAGTTATTATATGAAATAATCCTTAGAGTTCCGGTTGACTTGAAGGCTTATTTATTTTAATATCTTGTTTCAGGTTATTGTATACTGATCTTACAGTTCTTGAACTTTGATCTGGTGTGGTTCGTCAGAATTGGATTTTGAATTTTTTTTTTTTGTCATTAGTTATTCTCTAAATTTTGGGGTTATAGAGTTCTAAAATTTTAAATTTTTCTAGGTTTCCTTTTGGGTTTATTTGTATTAGGACCTGTTGGTTTTGTTGGTACTAGTTGTAACGCCTTCAAAATCCCGATCGTGTGAATAGTATTTTTTGGATTGTGAATAGTGGTACCGACATGAATAGTATCACTCAAAACTCACAATTACTTTTCTTGACCATTGGGAAGTGTAAATTATAGGGAGTGTGGTGATATAATTTGAGGTGAAATTGAGGTCAAATAGGCTCCCAAAAGACACAGTAAAAAAATTACACGAACTGCAAAAGAGTTTACCAACTTTGACTGACTCAGAAAAAATGTTCCGGACCTCAGAAAATTATTTTGATCGCACAAAATCACTCAAAATAATCCCAATAAATTTTTGAAAGTGAAAAATAAAATTTTGGAAGACTTTAAAAAGTTAGAATTTCGGATCTATTAATAATTTTGCCTCCATACTTAGAAATGTATCAAAACGAATTCGGATTGAACCCAAATTTTAAAAACAACTTAATTAATATTTTTTTTTATATTTTTGAACTAATTTTCATATAAATTTGATAAAGAAAAGCATTAGAACTAATGAAATGGTGACAAATGAATGTAATTTTGGCCATGCATTTGAGTATAAGTGGTGACTCACTCACTGCCATAGGGTTTGACTCACTCACTCACTCCCATGGGATGGGACTCATAGTCACTCACTCCCAAGGGGTGGCAATCAATAAGAAGTGACAAGTAGCTTAATATGGACTTCTAGATTGAATAGTGAGCAAATCAATCCTAACCATCCATTTGAGTATATAAATAGCATAAAAATCAAAATTTCTCTAAACTTCTCTAGGGAAATCACGTTGCTTCTTCCTCCTCCTAGAAGCATATGATTATGTGCACCATTTTCTTCATTTTTCTAGCTTCAAAACTTAAATTTCTTCTAGTTTCTATCCTAAATTCCACCTCTAATTAGATATTTGGCCTCCTCTCCATCCCATCCAAGTAATTTGAGAAGAAAAGAGCTTGGAAATTTAAGGAATTTTAAAGAGAGAAAACATCAAGTAAGTGTTTAATTAGAATTTTTGGTAGAATTAGTTAGAATCGATGAAATTAGGTTATTTTTATGTAAATATCATTAAAATTTCAAAGAAAATCATGAGATATTGATTGTGAACAATTTGGCCTAAAGGAAAGATGTGGAGGAGGAGGAAAAGAAAGGAAGGAAAAAGGGAAAAAAGGAGAAAGGGAAGGGAAGACAAAGAGGAAGCCTGAAAAAATAAGTATGTGGATACCTAAACTATTGCATTTCATTAATTTTGACTATGTAATGGTTTATATAGATAAATTTATGTATAATTTAAATTGATGAAAAGTAAGTTTAATTAATGTTAAATAGATGAAATTGGATGTAAAATAAATAGTTTATAACAACTAAGTGCATGAACATCTAAGTATTGAAACCCCAAATTGAATCTATTATACAAGAATAAAAATTTAAGGTTATATACGTAATTATGGGGATTAAATGTTAGAAATGTGCAAATTATCCCTAATAAACACAATTAGAATTAAATTATATGAGAAAGAAAGATAGGAATGCATATATACTTTGATGGCCGAATGATGAGGACTTATAATTAAAGTATACAAAATGTTAGGAATGATGTTAAATGATAGAAAATGGAAGAAGATAATGAAAAATAACGTATACTATATAGGAATCAATAGTTACATAATGTTGAAATGTGGAGAAAATATAAAAAATAATGAGTTACATGTTATTTTAGGTCACAAATGTTAAATTAAATATTAATTAGGTTAAATGGAAGATTAGACTAATGGGTTTGAGTTGGTGGATATAAATACCCATATATATATATATATATATATATATCATTATGTTGAAATTATGTATTTAGTGAAAATTGCATGAAATTCTTGAATAAAGATGGAATTGTTAGTAAATTGATGGAATTAATCAGTATGTATATGTATTTTGATGGAAATGCATATGAACTTTGATGGCCGAATGATGAGAATTTATAATTAAAGTATACAAAATGTTAGAAATGATATTAAATGATGGAAAATAGAAGGAGATAATGAAAAATAATGTATACCATATAGGAATCAATAGTTACATAATGTGGAAATGTGGATGAAATGTAAAAAAATAATGAGTTACATGTTATTTTAGGTCACAAATGTTACATTAAATATTAATTAGGTTAAATGTGTGTGTGTGTATATCATTATGTATTTAGTAAAAATTGCATGAAATGCTTGAATAAAGATGGAATTGTTGGTAAATTGATGGAATTAATCAGTATGTAAACTATATAACTTAAAACAAATGTGTAATGCTTAAAAATACCAAATGGCCGAACCACGTACATAAGGAAAACTAAGTGAATTCTGATAAAGATTTGATAAATATGCATGATTAAATTATTTAACTAAAAATTGAAACTAAATTGATGAAAAATAATGAATGGTATGTGGTACAATGTTGGCCAAATGGCGAATATGTGTGGATTCATTAATAGTTGACGGATAATGACAAATGAAAGCCTAAAATGTATAAATGAGCATGAATAGGATGATGATACATGAGAAATTAATGTGTATGATAAAATAATATGTATAGAAAGAACAAATGATGGTCGTATGGTATATGGTCGCTAATTGATGCAAATATATTGACATAATTAATATTAAGTGATGAAAAGCAGTAATTTGATGATAATAATTTATGTGATATGAAATTCATTGTGACATAATGTGAACATATGAGAAAATTTGAGAATAGTGTATATTTTGTTTTGAAATTATGAAAATAGTTTTGCCTTTAGTATTTAACAGCGAAACCAAAAGTATATGATGTAATTGGCTAGTCATAGGGATATTTACCTCAATGGGGAGTCATAGCGGCTCGCATAAATGGATCAAAGACAGATCCACATCATAAAATATACAAGAGAGTTAAGAAGAAGAAAAGAAAAAGTATTATGAAGTTAGTTGAGACGTTGGCCCTCTATGCAGTCACCTCGATTTATTTTGGACCTATGGGGTCTATGTCCAGCATATTCAGTTTGAAAGTTTTCACTAGTTGATACTAGGGGCAAAGGTGTAATTAAACTATAGAAAGAGGATTAAAATGTAAAAAAGAAAGAATAGTTAAGTAAATATCAGTGGCAAATATGTAATTAACAAAGAAAAGGAGGACTAAGAGAGTAATTAAGTGGAAAAGGATGCTAAATACTCAAATGAAGAATAAATAATATGAAAACATGATTAAGGGATTAATATTGGTAATTAAGTGAATAAGCAAGAAAAGAAGGGCAAAAATGTAATTTGTATTGAAAATATAATTAAAAAGGGGTAGAATGGTAAAAATGATGAAAATGTATAAAAATAATGTCAACGGGGACTAAATAGTAATTTGTCACTATATGAAGCAATATAAGGACTAAAATGTAAATTAAGAGATGAAAATGCAATAAAAGATGAAAAAAGGGCAATTATGTAAATTAATGGTAAAAAGTGGATGAACTTGTAAATAAGCAATTATGAATGGCATAAATGTGAATAAATGTAAATAAAAGATAAAAGATGACAAAAAAGCAAATAAGTGGATAAATGGTGGTAAATATGGAATAAGTTATAAAAATTAATGTAATAAGAATAAATTGATAAAAAGATGATAAATATAGAAAAAGAAATAAGGACTAAATGGTAATTTCACACACATGTAGGAAAAAGAAGGGTTAAATGATAATTTGGTAGTAAAAAAAATGTAAATTTAGATAAAAAAGGATGGAAGTGGAAGCAAATTAAAAGTTAGGGACTAAAAGGGGATTTTGGCACATATGAGTACTTAAAAGGTACAAATGTAAATAAAAAGCATTATACGGACTAAAGATGAAAATTGAGTATTATAGAAGTATATTATGTATAAGAATTAAATCATGTAATGAAAATTAAAGTTTATTAGTATAATAAAAAATAATTGGTAATTTAAGGATGAAATAATGAGTTGAAGGATAAAGCGATAATTTGGATGTAAAATGAAAGAAATAGGAGCCTTATAGTAAATAAGTAGTGAAAATGGCATTTTTGTAAAATAAAGATAAGAATTGGCTCCGAAATATAAATTTGAAAACTAGATGAAAGTGACAGTAAAAATTAAAACTTTAAGGATTAAGTAAGAAATTTAACAAAGATAATGACACTTAAGAGAAAAATACAAAAAAAAAAAGAAAAAAAAAGTAAGTGTAGTAAGGATAAGTAAAATGAAAAAGATAGTAGCTCAATAATTGACTAAATAAAATATGATAATGAAAAATAAAAAATAAACTAAATTAGTAGGTAAAATATGCAATATTTAATATTAAATTAAAGCCATTAAAGTATAATTAAGGTTACAACTTAATATAGAAATAAAGTGAAGTGCCTAAAAAATAAAATAGGAATTTAATAAAAATATAATTATTGTTATGATAAATTAGTATGGCATGCAGAAATAATAATTAATAAAGGATAAAAATGATATAGTAAGGTATATTAAAAATAGAAATGTAATTTTAACAAGAATGATGTGCAATAAGAATAATAGTGAAACTAAATAGTAGATGTAAGGATTAAATAATAGAATTAATTACAAAAAAAGATCTTAATTCTATGATATCTCACAATGTTGAATTCAATTTTCAAAATCTTACAATGTCAATTCTCAATTTCGACTCTCCTTTTAATTGAGGGACTCTGTCGCTATTAAAAGGAAAGAAATAGAATCCCTCAATTAAAAGGAGAGTCGAAGTTGAGGAATGATATCTTAAGATTTTGAAGATGGGGTCAATTATTGTAACATACCATATATATAGTTTGGGCCTTAATGTTTAATTAATCCTAAATAATAAGTAAATAATCTAAGTGATGTATATAGGTGGCGATAATTTTAAAATATAGCTAATTAAAATAAAAATATAACTATTTACGATATCAAAAGTAAGTTATTATTATCTTTTTTAGTTTTAGAAAAATAACTTTAGTATATATCGAGATGATTAATTTTCATGCTATCTTATTGATAAAGCTCAGAATATCTTTATCCTGTGATGAGAGGAGAAGGCGGTTGTGAGGCTAATCAAGCTGTTGGACCTGCAAAAAGGGGTGTCCGGTTGGATCCAGGCATTAGCACTCCGAAGCTTAAATTAGTAACTTGAGAGTAATACTAAAGTGAGAGAGAGAGTCTCGGGAGTTCAATATCCGGTGCCATCATATTTTTGGCTATATATAGGAGATCTTTGGAGGGAGGTACTTGAGTACCTTGGGAGATGATAACCGACAGTCAGAGTGGGTGAGCGGCGATGTGACAGGGAGTAGGTATATGGTAGGTGTTGGCTTATGCCAGTGGGCTGACAGGACAAGCTGTCACATCAATCCGATCGGGCGCTTCCTCTGCTTGCGTCACCTTCCGGCTCACACTCCTTTTGCTATTAATGGGACATGCTTATTGGGCATTCGAAGATGTATTTTGCTCGGTTATCACTTGTCTCCCCTCTAATGGGTCCGATCGGGCGTCGCATTGTCCTGTTATTTTGGCGGGATTTTCAAATTTTTTGGAGACGCTTAATTCGAGGAGTTATATCTGTCAATTCTAGATAATCGTTATGCATTTAATGCTCGCACAAGTATCAAAGGCGACGCTTCGTTCGCTGGTGTGCATTTAACGCTTACTCATGCATTAGGGGCGACACTTCGTTCTTCTCTATGTACCTTTATTAATTGGAGACATGTGGACGTGTGGTGACCATCCAAGAGAATGTTTGGAGAATTTCAGAAGCTTGGAGCCTATAAAAAGGTGGCTTTTGGATGACTTTGTCTTATTTTCTAGTCATCCCTGACAGGGATATGAAGTTCTTGTTACGCTTCTTTGGTGAGATTACCTGGTTCAAATTACCATACAAGATATCTTCTGCCTCTTCTTCTTCTTATATCGGAGATGATATCAAGCTGTATTGAGCCTGTAGACCGGCGTCTTCTGGAGGCTTATGGGGGTCGTGTGTTTATGGTCCATCTTTTGGATCTCAAGAGGGGGAAGGGGATTGACATCGCTTTGCAATATGATCTTCTCATAAAAGTATCTGTAACGGTTCATGCGAGTTCTATGGCGAAGAATAAGGAGACATCTGGAGGTGAGTATAACGTAACGTTAATTCGGCATTTGGAGGCATGGTTGCATCAGTAAAATATCGTGAGATTCTCTCTTCTCATGGGGAGTCAAAATTTATTTTCTGACCATGCCTCTTTCGGTGTGCTTCAATTTTATACTGTGATCTTGGCCAGATTTCGTGCACAGTCCATTATTTCATCACCAATTGGCCAATTAGCACCAATGTAAGGACAACCATCATCATCAAGACCGTCAACACGTTTGGCGATTTACTGCTTTGCGACTGATCGGGTTTAGGCGATGTTGCTGAAGCATAGTCAATCGTCTTAGCTTTCTTTCATTTCCCCTCTTTCTTCTTCTCTTTTTGTTTGTTTTTTTTGGAGTTGATCGGTCTTCTAATTGTATTCTGTGCTGTAATTTTTATCTTGGGCGAGATTTGTCCCAGATGTAACTAATATGAAGAGATATTACTGTCGATGTATAAAGATTCCATGTAGAGAATGCATACACGTAAATATTGAGTGATAACACTTCTGAATTCAGATGTGTGTGTTGAGCATTTCAGTGCCTAACCAATCTGGTTGGTAATCACCTTATCTGATCGGATGATAGAAGTACATCTTTCGATGAGGCGAAGGTTGTGTTTCATAACTATTCCATCGCGCGTACGGGCGACCTTTTAAGATTTTGATTTGTCTATGACATCATTGGATTAGGCATTCGTGGGAGATTTGCGCATGGCAAACGACCTTTCTATCTTTACTCAATTCTGATGCCGTTTTAAAGATCCGGTAATTCGAATTTGTAATCCACCATAGTATATGCCGATCAGCATATACTCACAACTGTTTTGTAGAATCCATTGTTCAGGAGACATTTTGATTGCCTGGGGATGACAAATTGTTATCCCGCCGATCGGCATTGGATAATTCATTGCTTGGAAGTTTCGGTTGACCGGGGCAAAATGAGATAAACAACCTGCAAAGCAAAATGAAATAACATAAAGGATAAACCCGAAAATGAAAAAATCATACCTTTTCCAAGGAGGAGGAAAGACGGAAAACATTCTCCTAGCCGGGTGTAAACGACTGTACTTAATGACTCTTGGTCGCTCGAATATTCCCATCACTTTGGGATATCGAGGATCCCGAATCCACCAGTATCCTGGAGATCTTGTGAAGGGTTTTCCAATGTGATGGCGAATCTCCCAATCTTGGTGGCTATATCTGACGGATATCAAATCAGTCTATTGTCTGGGGATCTTGCCGTAGAGACTTTCAAGTTAAACTGAATCAGCGAGTCACGTCTTTTCATGTCGGCTGTTGTGCATTTATTGCCAACGCGTATGTCAAAGTTGGCGCCTATTTTCTCGAGCCGTCATGATGATTTAAGGACATATGACGGTTATACAACCTTCGAGGCGTTTGGGTGCTTTCAGAAATAGTGCAGCTATAAATAGGTGGCACTTCTCTATAATCCTTGATAGAACTCTGCCGGATTTTCTTCATAAGGTCCGTTTTTATTCTTTTTCACACAGAAGGTTGCTTTATACTTCCAAGGATTTAGAGATCACATTGCCCAAGTAAGTGAGCAACTTCCGTTGTTTAATTTTCTTCATTTTCTGCAATCATCATTAATGTCGCCTTATTCGGAACTATAGCCCCTCTACCCCGTGGGATTTTCAAGGGAGAGAATGGTGGAGATAATAAGTCCCTTAATGCCTCTGAATGTGAAATTCATTGCATGCTTGAAAATTGCTCTTGATCCTCTGAATGAGCAAGGATCAGTGCTCTGCTCAAAGCCTTATCATAAAAAGAACCGTTCACATAAAGTGTAGATAGAAAAGTTGCTGTGGATCATCCGATCGGGTGTATTCACTATCCCCAAGGAACTAGTATTCTGACTAGTATTTGCCAAGATTGATGTTGGAGTCATAGTGGATTATACGACTTTGATGTTTCCGTTTGATACTGTGATCGAATCCCCAAACATGCGTATTAACTATCGTGGATTGCAAGTTTATGAAATTTTCATTTAACTGGATGGGATACTTATCTTTTTTTTTTACGACGTAGTTGCAGGTGCCATGGCTAAAGGAGACGATCTCATTAAACAGCTAGCCGATAGGGCTTAAGCGAAGATGGAAGCGGATCGTGCAACTAGGGAAGAAAAGAAATCTAGAAAGAGAAAGTTTGCATTTCCTTCAGAAGCACAAGCATTTATGTCTTCCTCCAGTGATCCGATCTGCCGTTCCGACCAGGGCAATCCGGTATCTGTCGTGACCCAGACTTTCTCAGGGGGCCAACGTTCCTTATCAAGCCTTGCGCTAAGAGACAAAATTGACGTGGAAGGGGAGCATCTTGTATCATCTTAAATGGGATCAGTTGGAACTAGTGTGCCTTTAAAGGGTGAAATTACGAAAAGGAAAGTTGAAGACGAAGCCAAGAGAGAATTTATAGAGCCAGCAATCATCGGGGATGTTAGGGCTGCTGCCAAAGACAAAGGGCCCCTTCGAGATAAACCTCGCAAAAGTACTACTATAAGAATTTCTGAAGGGTGTGCCGCGTCGCTGGGGGAGGTTTTAAAATTTGGCAAAAATTGGTTTATTAATGATAGAGTAGTTGCCAGTTATTTGTGCCAAGGCATGCTTCAAGAGGATGATTTTACAACAATAAGAAATCCCGATAGACTGTCCCAAGAACGCAACTTTTTTCAACTGACAGAGCCTGGAGGTAATTCCCAATATATTCAGTCTCAAGACAGATATTCATTTCATTATACCCCGTCTTCTTGATTCCTTGATCTCTTATTTGTCTAATTTTTAGTTGGTAAAAGGGGCTTACGCTTGCATGGCATAGCTAATTTTTACAAAAAGAAATGGAAGATTCCGATCGAGCTAGGAAGAGGCAGAGACCAGATACGATTCGGCGAGAAAGGAGTTCCTGTCTACTCAATCGAAGATTAAGAGGCTGAATGAGGAGTCCGCCCAACTTTCCCAGAATCTAAAATCTCGGCAAGAGGAGATGGATTGTCTCCAAGGTAAGATAGCTCATTTATCTACCGAATGTTTCCGAAGTTAAGTCTGAGCGGGATTCATTACGGGCTACTTTGGAGAAGGAAGCAACACATAGAAAACAGTTCAGAGGAGGGCGCTCTGCCTAAAGGCTGCCATCAGAAATAAATGTTTTCTTCCAAAACTGATCTTCATCTGGAAGAACGGGCCGAGTACCTCACCCTTTTCTTTTCCGCCACGAACGGTTATGGGACTTTTTAGGACTTTTTCTCTGATTGGAAGCCAATGTAGAGATCAGCTTCATTGTTTGTAACTTTTTTATTGGTAAGGAGAAATTTTAAAGAAACATTGGAGCTTTATGCATGTCTCACTAAGGCCACTGCAGAGCTTTTCCTGTAAAATGTAGAAACATAGCTTTTTCTGTAATAATTTTCTCTTCATTTTGTAAAGATTATCCATATATGATAATGAAGTTTCCTCTCAGCCGCATTTGTGAATATTTCCAATTCGATAATCATTCATAAGATTATTCGAGGAAATACCAGAGAGAATCACGTGAATCATTCGTGGAGAATATACAATTATTGAAAAAATACTCCCTGAATGTCGATTTAATTTTTTCAATATTGAAGTGCATGATTCTATCAACAATTATTTCATTGTATTGCAATGATGGATCGCTCGTGTAACACCCTTCCTAAACAGACAGACTGAACTAAGAGTGACCCGAATTTTTCTTTTTTACTTAACTATTCCATCGACTCCACTCTTGTTCAAAAAGAAATACTTATAAATTAAACAAACTGGTAAAACTATAATTGTCCAAGTGACTAATTATCAAATAAAAATCCGGCAATATAACGCCTAAAAACTTATCTAATCCACCTGAAAAACAAATAATTTCCTCAGCCTTCAGGGGCACCACAATACAAAAATAATTCTAGCATGCATCACATACATCCATTCTCATTATTAATCACACTTCCTGAGACGATTCAATATTACATATTACATTTTAAAACCATTATAATACTCCAAAATAAAGAACAATTTACATTAAAATTTCCTTGTTACATCTATACACCTTAAAGGTGATCAGCCCACACTAGATCCCCTCTTCTGATGGAGAATCGAAGCAGCTGTCCAACCAGGGACAAACCTATCCTGATACCTACACGGATAACAAAACCCGTGCTAAGCTATAAAGCTTAGTGGGAAAAAATATAATCTAAAGCTAATCTTTACAACACATAACCTTAATTATATAAATACAAAGTTTAATAATACTGTCCGATAATACCTTTAATTACCTTAGATCCAAGCTTTTACATTTAGAATAAATCACAAGCATAAAAAGAAGGAACATATTACTCATAGAGACCACAAAACTTAACAATTCAATAAGCAATTCATCAGTAATTGTTACCCTAGAAAATGTTTGACATAATTCCTTCATATATATGCATCATTAAAGCATAGTATGCATTATAAACTCACTTTCATGTAATCGTTAAGACATTTTGCGTAAAAAGTAAACTATATGTTAAATAATACCATATTTATACCAAAAATTATGTACTTGACCAGCTAACAGAGTTGAATACATACAGACATATATATATAACAATTAAGGAACTAGCTTATATAGCGTTAAAGAATTACATGCTCATCAATATTGTAACCTTCAATTAGTTCTTATGCAAATTAATTTTGAAATATAACATTTCTTATCTTTTACACTTTTTTAACTTAGTTTCATGTTAGTGCCCCTAGTACAGTGCTGACAGAAACACTCAGACTGGATATACGAGATGTGGACCCCACAGGACCACAACAGACTGAGAAATGACCCCAAGAAACCATTTCTCCATAAAACATGTAACAAATACAGATAACAGATACAGATAATTACTATGGAGATCAATGATCCTACCATAACAAAGCAAGTCGCCATGACTTGCATCGCAGTACAGATATCCCTATGGCCAGCCAATTATATCCTGAGCTAGTTTTTACTGCCAGACTATTTCCTAAGGGCACAAAAGATCATTTACTGTTAATACATTTATCAACTTTCTCATCACTTCAATTCCTTTTTAATCTAGAAAAAAAATACAGTTATTCAGAAGTTTCAATATTTTTGTACAGTTACCATCATGCACTTATGCAATGCATTATGTCACAGTACTTCATCAAATTTTCTTTAAATTACTCTTCAGTCATTGAAGGAATCTACATTATATAGATTCTCTTAAATTACTTTTAATCTTCCCAATAACCGCGTATTAACAATACTATTACTTGACATAGTAGTTCATGCATTGCTAGATTGTTTTCATGAGAATGAAATTATATATAAGTACACCCACTATGAGTGTTTAAACAACACATAAACACATAGTCATTTCATAAGGACTTACCTGCATGGTTCATCATAGCCATCTCCCATGCTCCATTGTACTTAATTTAATCATCATATATACTATAGTCAAGACATATATTCAATGTAGTGTCAAGTAACTTCTTTGTTCAATACCTTACCAAAATGCATTTTAAAAGATAATAGCATATATGAAGTTAAAATACTGTATAACCCAATACTTGTATAAATTCTATAATAAGAAATGAGAATAAAACTTTACTTAACTTTAACTATCTCCAAAGAGTAACCTTTTATGTTTTTCTTTTGACTTAATCAATTACTGATTTATTAAGACTTTAACCGTCCTATCCTAGTCACCTTTCTTTTACTAAATTAGCAAGTATGAAATGATAGCAACTACGACTATTTAACATAAATTCTTATGATTACAACAGCGACATATTACTTTATCATCATGTTATCAAACCATCTAATTATAGAGTAAATACATATATCATTATGCCATTTCATACTGTCTTAACATCTATACATACATACATACATATAAATTCAATATCATAACTACCTATCTAGATGCATAATCTGACAACGTATATATACTTAAACCAACAAGTGAAACTTTATAGCGTTTAGCTATCATTATTCTCATGATACCATAATTTTCTTAATAGTCTATTAAATCATATTGATTACTAAGTTACTTAACAATAGTTATTCAATGCAATTTCCCTCAACCTCATAACATAGTGAATTCTTACTATATGATATGACCAAAACTTGATAAATATAAATTAAGACACTATTGCATCCATATATGGCAACTATACTTTCCAACTTCTAAAACTATGCCACAACTAATTTGAGTTATCCTTACCATTTTCTTACTCTATGCCTTATGTTTTATATTATTAAATATATCAAACTTAAGTAATCAAGGAGGCTATATTACTTATAATGTACTATCTATTTCCTTAAATGAAATCTCAAATTTACAATCCATCAAATCTCAACGTAGCTTATGCCTTTTAATTGACATTCTACTCAAATCACATCTTAAACTCACTATCAATTCATATCTTCAGGATCTGTCAATAACTTTTACATGCCATTAACATGTACTAATCATTCCCGTGACACTTTTTCAATAAATTTAAGCATACATGATAATAAGAAATAACTCAATGACTCGACAAATTTATAATTTCTTCAATTAAATTATCTATTCATTTTTCATCTCAAGCATACTTTAATTTTACAAATCCTTAAGCCTTGAAATCAACCTATTTAATCCATTAAAACTCAAATTATCCATATGTAAAAGATTTAACTAACTACTCGTGAACAATGCCAACTCTAAGCCTTTACTCTCCTTAAAGAACATATAAATAAGGAGAGAAATATGGTTCCCATACTCTATTACTATAAACACATAAGAATCATTTACAAATTCAATTAATTTCTAATAATTTAAATTTCACAGAGAAAATTTCAGTATCCCATACCGACTAGTCAAAGCCTAAAATCCCCTCTCCTTTCTGTCTCGTCGGAGCCCCATCGGAGCCTCGTCGAAGACTTGCCAGAGCTCCACTGGAGCTTCCCACTTGCTGCCAGAGCCATTAGTACCCTTCCGATGGCCTTCACGCGCCCCAATGCATCGTGGTTTGGTCGGAAAGCCACCTGGAACCGTTGGCTGCCATAAGCTCTGATCTCCACTTCGCCGGCGAGTGAAGACGATCGGCGGGCACCAAAAGATCACCTCACCACAGGGAGTTTTTTGGTGGTCTCCGTGACACCAACCACCGCTGCTGGACACTGGAGCGACGAGAAAATCGATCCGACCATAGAGAAGAAGAAAGAAGAAAAAACACCACGCAGGCACCGCCGGAGGGAAGGAATGGCGAGAAGGTGGTGGCAGCCGCGCCGATCGCCGATGCAAGCGCCATTGATTGGTGGCAGCGCCTCCCTCCGCCCTCTCCTTCTCTTCCCCGATCCCCACTCCCTTCTCCTCATTATCTTTCTTTTGTTTTTTCCTTTTCTTTTATTTATTTTAACTTATTTCTTTTATTTGTCCCTTATAACTTTTGTGGCTGACAAAAATTGTCTATAAAATGCTAACATTTACCTTATCCTCCTCTTATTATTTCAATCATACCCTTAAACATTTCATATCCAATATTCAACTTATAAAATAACTTGAACATATCACTTGCCCTCCTTACTCTTATCCAAAATTCATATCTATATATAACTTAATTTTAATCAAACATAACTTCATAACATCATTTATACTCGAACATTTACAACTAGGGTAATAGTTAGGTCTTTACACTTCGTTTTACATCTTACCTTTCAACATTATTCGTCTTATTATTATTATTATTATTATTATTCTTATTATTATTTTGTTATATTGATTTTCACAATATAGTTTAATTCACAATTAGGAAATTAAAACCCGACAATAATACTCACTTATATTGAAATCTTCATAAATAATCCTTACAAATTGGTACTATTTACCATCTAAAATCAATCCAAATATTTAGAGCGTTACAGCTTGCTTACTGATCGGTAGGAGATCTTATCTCGCATTTTCGATGGCGGGGGATCCGATCGGGGAGAAGGATTCGACCGAATTCTGCATATATTATTCGCTTTGGGCCAGAGCCCTCACAGTTTTGTTTTTGGGATGCTGCCCCAAAAGGCCTATGCAGGAAGGGCCTTCTCATCTCATGCTCGGGATAGACATCGAGCTTTAGGTGCTATAGGGAACCTTGTCCTTATGAGTTACCCGCTTATGGGGAGTTACCCTTTTGGAGAATTTTGACTTTGGGGGTTCCCCACTTATGGGAAGTTACCCTTTTTGGAGATCTTTGACTTTGGGGGTTACTCGCTTATGGGGAGTTACCCTTTTGGAGAATTTTGACTTTGGAGGTTATCCGCTTATGGGGAGTTACCCTTTTTGGAGATATTTGAGTTTGGGGGTTACCTGCTTATGGGGAGTTACCCTTTTTGGAGAATCTTGACCTGCAAATAACTCAATACAATTTATTGTGCAAATAATTTTATTAATATTTACCTCTTGGAGATGGAGGGTCTTTTGACCCGATCCGCTCTTGATGGTGAAAATAATCATATCCGCTCAACCCTTGGTGGATGTTTATCTTACTCGCTCTCGGCGGCAGCATTCTCAGTGGTGGCATTAACAATCATCCGATTCGCTCCTGGGTATGGACGTTGTAGCTTTACGAGTTTTTAGGGTCTTTGCTTCGAATTTCCGATAGCAAAGTGATTCGATTCTAGGGGCCGATTTGCTAGAAAACAAATAAACTTTCTCGAACAATAATTGTTAAACATACGTGAAATTAAGCACATACCTTTTGTTTTTAAGTTGTTCTCGCTTTTATGGAGGCACTCACTTTGTATACGTAGTGGCACTGGGGTTTTCAATAGCTTTTACATGCTGCTGCTTCCCCTTTCTCCTGCCTTGTTTATTATATTTTTGCTGTCACTTTAAGGACATATCTGATTCGTTGTGGCTTTGTTGGCCTTTTCATGGAACAGTTGACGGCTTTTATCGCAGCCTCAACTGCTTCTCCTCCTGCTTGGCCGCTTTGGACCGACCGACTTTTCTATGCTTTCTCTTGGCGATGGATGGCGTCTGTGGAGAATTGGTGCCGATGGGGGTAGAAATCCCAGCCGACCGATAATGGCGATCCTCGGCTTTATCCTTCTCATCTTCACTTCCTCTTTTTGAAATCTTGGAAACGACCGACCATTTTGGCTTTTCTTCTGCTTGACCGGATGCAGGAATTCTCCTGAATGGTCGATTATCCATGTATTGCAACCTGTCCATCACACTGGTCTTCCCGACTCCGCCGGATCTGAGGGCATCGTCCAATTAGACACGTCGTTTGATTCTGTTCATTAGGTCGGGAAAACTGCTTGGCGGCTTCGCAATTAGCGATTCAGCAAATGGACGGTCTGCGATGCCTTTTGCCAAGGCACTGGATGCTGACCCTACGCTTAAATCTCCTGCTTCCAGCATTGCATCCTGGAAACGAATGATACCATATAAAATGGTATATTATTTAATGTATATTATCTTTCATTTAGGTAGCTAAGTATGTTAAATTATTTATATTTTATGTACTTTTGTCTATTTTATGTGTTTATTTGCATTGTAGGGTAATTTGGATGCAAAAAGGAAGAAAGATCAAACAAGTTGTGATGCAGTGCGTGACTCACAACCAGGCTCATGAGTCACACAAAAGCTCACGAGTCACACATAGGTTCACGAGTCACACACAGGCTCACGACTCACACACTTCACGAGTCACACAAAAGCTCACGAGTCACACACAGGTTCACGAGTCACAAAAAACTTCATGACTCACACACAAGTTCACGAGTTAGTAGGAATGTCATAAGACGGAGGGAAGATCACGAGTAAAGAAGGCTTGATGGAATTCACGACTCATGAAGGCATTCATGAGTCGGACAAAGCACCTGTTCTCAAACGATGCCACCTTTTTGCAACGGATCCTTCAGCCAACCATCAGGACTTTTCAGGACAACTTTCCATGATTAACAACTATTTTAAAGGGACATATCTGTAGACTTAATCTCTATAAATAGGGATCCAAGATGCTGAAAGAAGGAGGAGATCAATTAATGTTTTGCTTTTAGAAATATAGTTATTATTTTGGATAAACATTTTTACTTAGCTTTTATTAGATGATTACAAAGGGACATAGCCAAAATAACAAGGGATAAGTTTCTTTCTCTTGTTTATCTTTAATTCAAATATGTATTTGGCTAGTTTCCTTTGTACATTATAAATATGTACGAGTATTTGTTTAAGACATGTTTATTCTTACAATGAATAAAGTATGATTTACATCCATTTGTGTTCTTTGATTTTCTATGTATGATTGGCCACCATATTTGGCATGATAGTCAATTTGTTCGCAACGAGAGTTGGAATTCTTTGATGGAAAAACAAATGAATGTACTTGAAGCATTGTATTCCTTTAATTTGACTTAAGGAATTCACTTTGAGGGGTTAAAGAATTGGCATAGAGCTTCATAATTTTTATTTATCTCTATAATTGGCATGAGAGTGCTTATAGACTCTAAATAAAAATATTTTTACTGACAACGAGAGTTGCTTTAAAGAATCTTGGCTAAATTCTCCAGTCACTTTATTTATATAATTATCTAGAACTTGTTCTTAAATGAATTACTATTTCATAATTTTTAATGTATGTTCATACTATCATTTAAGTCATCTTTAATCCAAATTAATTTAATATATTCAAAGTAGTTTAGATATTTAGTTAAATGCATGATCTTTATTTTATTCGTTACCTATCCATCTAGTCTTTGTAATTTCAATACAAAATTTACCCCGTTCCCTTTGGAATGATACCCTACTCATCCTATACGCAGTCTAGTGAGACTAAGGGTTCAAATAAATCCCCATCAACGAACGATGTAGTCTCTGAGACTTTCATTAGTTCTCTGGTAGAGGTTGCACAAGTCATTGACCGATTTTGGTGTGCACGTTCGCGCTCGGAATCGCGTTACAAATGATTCTTTGAGTTGTTGAAAGGAGACAATTGATGCCTGAGGGAGACCGAAGAACCATTTCAAAGCGGCTTCTCCTAAAGTGGTTGAAAAAACTATACAGGCGATCCTTTCGTCAAAGGTATAAACCTGCACCTTAGTCAAGAATTTCGCAAGATGAGTAGCAAGGTCTGTTTTACCTGTATATTTATCCATCACCACATCTGTCCACTTAGGAGGCAACTCCGCCTCAGAGATCTCCCTATAGAAAAGGGAGATGACGCTGCGATCCCTCCTTTCCGGCATTTCTCTCTTTGACTTCGTCGAGCCAAATCCTTTAAGCCTTCGTTCGAATCGCTTATCCTCACTGCTTGTAGCCGTGGGAGTGGATTCTCCTTTTTTCCTTTGGAAGTAAGAATGGCTAGGCGCATACCTCCCTCGCTCATCGAAAGATGAGTCACACAATCTATTTAAGATATAAGAAACACTCCGGCTTGAAAACATTGGCTCATTTCCTTTATCATGTCTGTTTATGGCTTTGGCGTTCGTCTTTCTCCCATCATAAGCGCTTGACTCTTTCAGGTAGATTCCTTTGCTCCTCTTTCTTTCGAAGCCTTCTGCCGTCAGGTCCGTTTCTTGACCATCTTCAAAGGCTCTGGGCATGTTTCTCATTTCCAAGGCTTGTACCACGCTCTCAGTGAGGTGGTTAAGTACAGTGCGTATGTTACCTACAGTAATGGGGATGTTATCCTGCTACTGCGCCATCATGTCATCGAGATCCAGGAGGGGACTCCCTTCAGGTGGCGACCTGAGAGGTCTCTTTCTTTGCCTTGGAATTTCAGAGCCCCCCTGCCTGCTGCGACCATAATTTCCCTGAGCTGTTTTTTCGTAAAACCTTGAATCTGCCATGTCTCTTAACGAAAGTACCAAATGATAAAGCTCATAATATCTTTATCTTGTGATGAGAGGAGAAGGCGGTTGTGAGGCTGATTAAGCTGTTGGACTTGCAAAAAGGGGTGCCCGGTCGAACCCAGGCGTTAGCACTCCGAAGCTTAAGTTAGTAACTTGGGAGTAATACTAAAGTGAGAGAGAGAGTCTCAGGAGTTCAATACCTGGTGCCATCATATTTTTGGCTATATATAGGAGATCTTTGGAGGGAGGTACTTGAGTACCTTGGGAGATGATAACCGGCAGTCAGAGTGGATGAGCGGCGATGTGACAGAGAGTAGGTATATGGTAGGTGTTGGCTTGTACTAGTGGGCTGACAGGACAAGCTGTCCCATCAGTCCGATCGGGCGCTTCCTCTACTTGCATCACCTTCCAGCTCACACTCCTTTTGCTATTAATGGACCGCGCTTATTGGACATTTGAAAATATATTTTTCTCAGTTATCACTTATTTAATTGATTGCTTAATTTTTTGAACTATATAAAATCATTTTAATTGGTCCTAAAAGATAAAAATGCTAAAAAAAAAGGAATGATTAAATATCGGCATGCGTTATATGACTCAATTAAAAAACTATCTTTGCATGGTTTATATCTGAAATGGATAGTTTACAATTTACAATTTTTTCTATTTTTCTATTGATATTTATAAGTTTGCTACACCTAGTTGTTCCACTTATTATAATTTTATAATAAAAAAATAATATGAAAAGTTTTAATTTCATAAAATAATATAATAAATAAAAGAAAATATACAAATTTTATTTCAATATAATATTTATTTTAATTAATTTCGTATGCTAGATGATGTACATATATTTATCTCAAAAAGCCATGATAAAACGATACTACAAGGAAAATCGTCACTTAAAAATGAAATGATTTGTACAACTGTCGAATTGGAAACGATATAGCATGTTTAATTATATTATTATAATAACTAAAAAACTATAAAAAATTACCATGAAAGGATATTCAATGATGGAAGCAAAAATGGTGGAAACTCTTTGAATAAAACTACCAATATTTTATTTGCAATTTATAAAAAAAATTTGGAATAGTGAGTATCAAACACAATATAAGTAATTAATTTTGATATTTGTGAAAAATGTAATAAAAATTAATAAAAAAAAAGGACGCAAAGGCAACGCATCGTTTAATCACATTCTTGGAAATATTAATAATATTTCCAACTACATTTGAACCCTTATATCAACATGGAAGAAATGTCTTGTTCTCATGACATTATTATTCTATTGATTGTTGCCATTTGGAATAGTTAAAATGTAATTTTTTAATTAATATGAAAACTAGTGGTAGATTAGTGTGGTTGAGTATTACCTAGTGCTGGACTAGGGTACTTGAATTTTCTTGGTCAGTTGATAAATCTAAAGGTAATTTTTCTGTATTGCTACTATATTAATAAAATTGAAGCAACTCTATTCTTACTGCCAAATTTTGTCATTTCTTTCCAATTTTTTGCTCATATAAATATAATTAGGGGTGAGTATGGACAGATTAACCAGTCTATAAGGCAAAATTAGGGCTGAGCAATGATCGGTTTGGTTTATTAATTGAACCAAAATAACCAAAAATTGAATTTTGACAAACCGAACCGAAGCTATATGATAACTGAATTGAAACGAATCGAAATTTTTGGTTTGTTTGGTTCAGTTATTTGGTTAACCAAAAATTAATTAATTAATTCAATATTTGAATTAAAACTATTTATTTAAAGATAATTTTAAAAATAATTTTATCAATAATATAAATATAAATGAATAAAAACTTATAGACAACTATAAGTTTGTAAAATTTTTAAATGATCATAACTTAATTAGAATTTAGAAGTATTTTGGTATTAAATTTTTAAATAATAAATGATTATTATTGTCTAATATATATTTTTGTGTTAGAAAGAAAATAAAAATAAGGAATTAGATTCAAAGTTTATATATAAAAATAAGAAAATAGTTTTAGTCATATTGATTTATGGTATAGTTTGAATGAATATACAAATATTCGGTCGGTTCGGTTATTATGTGGTTTTTACCTTTCAAAACTGAACCGAGCTAAATTAACCAAATTTCTTAAAAAGTTCTAACCATAATCGAATCGAAAAACCAAAATAAATTTAAAACATAGGTCGATTTGGTTCGATTTTAACTAAAGTTTATTCACCTCTAAGCAAAATTACCTTAGCACTTTTACAAAAGGTACAATATTGCCGCTATACTAATAAAAATGGCACAATTCAACCCTTAGCATCATAACATCTGTCATCTATATGTGTTTATATTGTCATATTAGATTATTTTTAATGAAAAATGTAGCTAAGTTCATGAAATTTGACAATAAGGATCGAATGACACCAATCTTATTAGCGTAGGAGCAATATTGCATATTGTGTGTGTATATATATATATATATATATGATATTTATATTTATTAAAAAAGAAAAAAGAAAAAAACTGGATGTAATGTTGAAGGTCCACATGATAATATTTTAAAACAAGCAAAATAAAATGAAAATAAAAGCCATAATAATAGATAAAGCACTTTGGTGAAGATGAAGTTTAGCAATTGTTGTTTTAATTAAAATGGACACTTCCTTGCTCTTAAAGAAAAGGTTGCAACTTGTTAAGTTGCATTCTCTGGTCTCCTTTTATCACTTCTTCCGACAGTGACTGGGCATGAATTATTAATTTGTAGTATGATATAGTATTATACTTTTTGAATATATATATATATATATATATATATATATATATATATATATATATATATATATATATATATATATATATATATATATATTTTAGGGTCCGAATAATTTTATATCAAACACAATTTTACCGCCCAAATATGTCTATTAGAATTATATATAAATGAATTTTATGACAAACAATATGGTCATGCATTTGTTTATGAACATACATGGTATGACAATTTTACCCCTTTTCTCTTCCATGAAGTCTATCAAATTGACGTAGACATAGCAAAATTTATTATACACTTCAAATTAATATTTACTTACTTTTGATGTTTTTAAAGGGCTATTTAGGAAATTTTAATTTATAAAGATAAAACTGTCCCATAAAAAAACACCAAGAACTTAAGGCCATTTCGATTTTATTATTAATTTGCAAGTGCAGGCTTGTTTGTTTTGTTGAGATTTGTACCTAATCATGATTATGGGCATGGCATCAAATTGAATACATGGACAAGGGAGATGATTATATTTAGGAAATGTGAAAAAAGTAGGATGGAATCAATATTTAACCTATTGATGTGCATCATGATGTCCCATTAAAAGGTGCACAAGGTTGAGATTGAAATACCTCAAATTGGGGAAGAGAAAAAAAAATCGTAGTTTTTATTAGTCAAAAATTTAAAATTACAGTTTTTATTTTTAAAAAATCGGGCAGTAACCGACTTTTATGCATTTTATATATTATATTTTAATTTTTATAGTTAAATTTATTAATATTTTTTGTAATTCATAAATATTGTGATATATGCCTTTTAAAAAATTGTTACAATATATATTTTTAGTATATAAATATTGAAATGATCTTTTATTATAATTATTTATTTATTATATATGTATAATTAGCACTCTATTGTCAGTTTCGTATTGAATATATTTAATTTTTATAATTAATTATGAAAATTTTATTTTTCTTTCTATTCTTATAATAGATATTATATTATATTATATTATATTTGATTTGTATTTTTCATTTTTGAAGCATTTTATAACTATTAAAAATAATATTACAAATTGTGTAATTTATTGAAATTACATATATAAATTTTTAATAGATAACCAATAAACTGATTTAAAAAATTAATTAAAAATCGAAATCGATATAAAAGTTAATCAAAATTAATAAATAATTAATAAAATTATTAATAGAGTAATTAACGAGTTTATAATTATTCATACCTAAAATAAGATAAAATGATGAGTTCATTTTTTTTAATAAAATATTCAGATTTAAATTTTGGATATAAATATCTCTAGAAGATGTAATTTGCCCTTTTTATAAATATGTTTGACAGTAACGTTTCTTAAATCGATTCAGATAAAAAATTTTAAAATAAGTTTAAAATACTTTAATCAAAATATAAAATGCTGAAAATAAGACGGAAAAATATTGCGAAAATTATTTCTAATTGTTCGTTAGCAATTATTTAAATTTTTGGGGATAAACTGAAAATATATATATATATATATATATATATATATATATATATTTCCTTCCAATTTGTTTATTAAAACAGATAAAAGTAGACTGAAATAAAAAATTTACTAAAATACCCTTATTTTCAAAATTATTCCTAATTTAAGAATCAAAGAAACATGCAAGTTCCGATTTCCACAGTAAGCATTACAATTTTAACGAAGAAATAGCACAACTCCAAGTTTCCCACTTCAAGTTTTACATAAGTAGAGTTCTGAAAGTGCAATGAACTAATTACGCAAAGTCCATATTCAGCCAAATCACCAAAATAAACACACATCAAAGAGCTAAATGCCATTGAAGAATAAGCATACAAATTTCTAATCATATAGATTTTTCTTTCAAAGAAATTTGAATTGCAATACAAGTGTGTTTTTTCTTTCAAAATTAAACCTACCAATTGAATATTTTGCGTCAACTAGAAACAAAATCATAAAGTTTAATTGTAAATTGACTAAATTCCTATTCATCTCATTTAAGATTTTAGGTTAATTTCATTTACCGTCATTTGCACTTTTTACTTTTAATAAAAAAAAGAACTTAAACATGGAAAAATGTATATAAAAAAAGTCACTTTGGCCACCATATCGGTTTCTTGTTGACCACCATATTGGTTTGTCATATGAAATGGATGTCATGTTAGCTATTGTATTACGACCAATAAGAAAATAGCATGTGTAAAAATTTTATGATTTTTTTTTATTTCTAAAATATTTTTACACGTAGCATCTTTCTCACGATTAATATGTTGAAATAGTAGTATATGTGTTATACATTAAAATGAGACGAGTGATGTGGCACATTCCAAAAAGATATCCAAATGAAATTCTTGTGAAATCCTACTAAAATAAAGTTTTTGAAATATTATTTTAAATCTAAGTATTTTTTTATTAAAAAAAATTATTTTGTGAATTTTTGATTAATATTGAGATAATTCAATGATAGTTTTTGAAAGATGTTCGATAATTCAATGATGGTAGGTGAAAGATGTCTTCACTTTTTCATTTCCTATTAATTATATTTTATTTTCAATTCAAAATCTTACTAATTGCTATTGCAGTTTAAATATTTTCATAAATATTGATATTTTGTGATTTTCGATTATTAATAACATTATTTCATAATTTTCATATTTCATGATTTCCTTTTATGATTACATTTTAAAGAAAAACTTAATAAGAGAAATATAAGAATCGATCTTAATCTAAAAAAAAAAAATTAAACTATATGTTTGTAGCAATTTTAAAAAATAAGAATTCATCACTCTTCACTTTTTGCCTTTTGGTTAAAGTTATTTTGAAATCAAAATTTATAAAACAATTATAATGTTTTAATTGAGTACATGCTGTTTGATTAGACTTGATGGATAAGTATGGGTTGAATTTTCTAGTTTAAGAATTTTTTTTAATAAAGATAATTCCAAAATATATAAAAAAATACATTTCAATTTCAAAAGCTTAAATGCAACAATTATTACAAAATTAAATTAAAAAAAATTGAATAGAAAGGCTTTAATTTTAATTTTAATTTTAAATTTTACACAAGAAAGGCAACAATTATTAAAAAATTAAATTAAAAAAATTGCATAAAAAAGGCTTTTATTTTAATTTTAATTTTTACAAAAAAAAACAACAATTATTACAAAATTAAATTAAAAAATTGCTAAAGCTCCAATAAATGATAAGGAAGGGGTCAAATAATAATAATACACTAAATGTTGGGGGTCCACGTTTACTACTTAGCACCGTATAACAAGTCCACCAGCGCCCCGCTCCTCCTCCGCTTTATACGCGGCATCAAAATAAAATTTGAATTTAATTTTGTGACCAAATTACCCTTCCAACCTTTCCTTTCAGTTATTCCTTTCGGAAATTAAATCCCTAATGACATTTGTCACTCTCAAAATTGAAATCACTCACTTTCTCTCACTACTACAAACACAACTCTCTCACTACTACCTTCCCCTATTTCTAAATCTGTTATTTCCGTCGCCGTTAACTTCACACACTGATTGTCACTGTGCAGTTTGTTTCTTGTCTCAGCCGGCCGTTCACGCCGTTACACTACCTGTTAGGATTTTGATTTCAGCTCATTCATTGATTTGTAATTATATACTTTTATTCTTTCTATTAAATGTTAGTTTTTGAAAAAATATTCGTTTTTTTTTTGAAATTTGAATACTCTGTTGATATGGTCTTGCATATCGACAATAACGGTAAGTAATTAATTAATTTCTGGATTTTTTTTGTCCAAAAAAATGGATCTTTAGTATTTCTGTGTGCTCTTTTGAATTCTTTCCTTGTTTTGCTTTGGCTTTTAAGTTGGTTTATTTGGGTTCTTGTTTTTTCTAGTTTTTGAAGAAATTGGCGAATTTTGACCGTTAGAAAGAGGACAACAGTAGGGAAGTTGTGCGTGAAGCTTTTCTTTTCTTTTCTTTTCCTATTTGCTTCTGTTTGGTAGCCTAGAAAATTCCAGTGAGTGGAAAGGATAAAGAAAATTTTGCTTGGAATTTCTAACCACTGTTAAGTCTGTGGCAACAGTTCTTTCTAGCTTTTCGAGCAATCAAGAGTGTTATTTATTTTATTTACTATTTTCTCTAAGAGGCAGAAAATGAATCTCTCCAAAGAAAAAGAATGTTGGAGACGAATTACAATTATCGTTGGAACTTTAGTTATTTTCGCATATCAATTTAGGGATTGTGGTTACTAGTCTCGAATCTCGATGTTGCTCGAGAGCTAGCAAGTGTATAATAATTTGTAATTTTGGTGTCAGATTTTCTTATTATTTTAAGATTGCTTTAGTGGTGGTTGAAAGTTGGGATGAGGGTTTTACCCTTTTAGGGTTTCTAAGAATTGAAAATGGTGGGGTTAGTTTGGTCTTCTTGAATTTCCGCTGGAGCGAGACCGAATCAGACGGCCTGACGCGCAATTCTTTATTGTGATTCCACTTTTGCTCCAAAATTTTTTTATTGCAAGTTTAGTTCGTTGAGCTCTAATTCGTACTTTCTTACCTATTAATATTTAAATTCTTGAACTTTTATTTATTTAAGGGTTTTCTTTTCGTAAGGTATCAACGGTCTCATGATACTTCAAGTTCCAAGCCGCTGGCTCTGTTTTTAATTAATTTGTTGCATGTGTGTATGTTTTGAGTAAAATATTTATTTCTGTTAAAGTGATTCTGGCTTGTGAGTTGTGACTGGTTTAGTTCTGTTCCTCTCTTATTTGTATTTCTCTTTGGCGTGAATTTCTAGCACTTCATTTCTAGTTTATATTTGGCTCCAAATTATTGGTTATTCTTTATGTTCCTTAACTATATGGTTTCTGAAATTGAGAATTTTTATTTACTTTGTCCCATGTAGACATAATAAGTTTAACAATTTAGTATTTTCCATTTTTGTTTGATTGGAGAATCATATCCTTGGTTTCTGCATAATACTTCTATTTATTTTTTTTTAATTGTATTCAGTTATCTTTTCCTGCTAGAAGTTTGCTTTTTCTCTTTTTCTTTTTCTCACTTTATCCAATATCATTGATGCATCTGCATTCCTACATGCTGTGAGTTATTTAACTTTTCTTCTAGTACTATTCATAATTGTCTCCGCATTGTGGCATGCTTTTCTTTTCCATATCAGATATCTTATTCCTAATGTAATGGCTTGGAAAAAAAAATCTCAGTATATTGGAGTTGCCAAGATATATGCATTTGCTCCTTACCTGTCTCTCTTTCTCCTGCAATCATATGATCTCTTATTTTTGTTAATTTAATTGAACTCTAGGTTCTGTGAGACCTATCCTGCTCAGAGCTTCATATAAAAGACCAATTGTGAACTACAGTTTTCCATGAAGTACATGTTCCAGTTTTTACTCTAAGATACAAAGATGAAGAAATTATTCTTTTTCAAATCTTCTTCCTCCAGCAATGGAAACAACAACACTGGTTCTCTTCCGTCAGCTGATAAACAAGTTTACTGGGAAATTCCTTTGGAAAATGAGTTGAAAAATCAGGGGGGTGAAAAGGCTGAGAATGGCTTCCAGGGTCCCAAAGGTTTCTTTTCAAAATCTCGAAAGCAAGTACATGACAATCCAAGCTCCAGTGCCAGTTCTGTTCTTAGAAGGAGCCGCTCAATGTCATCAGCTGCCTTTCTTGGTGATGAACTGGGGCAGAATGATTTTTCATGCATAGGTGATCAGAGTAGATCTCCTTCTAGCAGTGTCAGTACTGCTGCTAATCAGAAATGTGATCAACCACCAAGGTGAGGCCCATGTTTAACTAATGTCCAATAATGCAGATTTATTGGAAGTTTCACTTTGTACTTCAGAACTGAAGTTCATTTGGGATAGCATTTCTGGGCCCATTTTATATTAATTGCTTCTTGAGATTAATTATTGAGATAGCATTTTTGTACCCATTTTATATTAATTGCTTCTTGAGATTGATTATTGGGAAAACTTTATGCTAGGAGGCGCTCTCTCACTCCTGAAAGGCAAGCCAAAGAAAAGCGATTTGAAGTTGCAGCTACTCTAAATGCACGTGGTCACGATTCATCAGGAAGCTCTTCTTCTAGTATTGCTTCAACTAAAGTTTTGGATCGCTATATTGATGGAGAGCAGCAACCTGAGAGGAGAAAGCCCCAAAACAATACTCTTCAAAGAAATTTTGTTGGCAGTGGAAAATCTGGCAGAAGACGTCCCCCACGAGTTCATTATACAGCCCCTGGATCACCAACGGATAGTGTAAAAAATAAACCTAAGTCTCTTTCATTTAGAGAACCTAAAGGTTCCCGCCTTTATTTTTCTTCTAGAGATTGGGTAGAGAAGGGATTTGGTCATGAATCTCCACGGAGACTTGCAAAGACCGTCGTCGAGAGACTCTCTCAAACTCATGCTTTTAATAGGTCTACTGCAAACGAGTTAAACCATGATGCGCCAATCACGATTGAAGATATTTATGGTCAATCAATGGATAAATGCTTTGATTCTGATTTAGATATTCCTTGCCGAAAGAGTTACTCATTGGATGAAGCTTATGAAACAGTTGATGATCATTGTGGAGATGATTTCTTAGGCTCTCAGTCTCGTTGTTTTCCTGCAAACAATTATGGGGAAGTGAATTTTGTTCAAACAGAAGATGCCGTGGATGTGGAATTACAGCAAAGATCTAAAGAAGCCAAGGAGAGGGTCTTGCTTCTTTCTGAAGAACTTGAACAAGAATATTTTCTTCAAGACACTGGGTTCGATCTGGCATCATTGGTTCAGGTTGTTAGGAAACTAACGGAGGACAAGTTAAGCTTGGCAATTGAGGTTTCAGGTCTTTTAATGTCTCGAATTGCCGAGAGAGATCGCACAAGAGAAGAACTTAGATTGGCAAATTCAGAATTACAGTCACAGACTCGAAGATTAGAGAAGGAGAAGAGTGAATTACAGTCAGCACTGGAAAAAGAGTTAGACAGAAGATCAAGTGACTGGTCACTGAAGCTTGATAAATACCAACTAGAAGAGCAGAGGCTTCGTGAGCGTGTTAGAGAACTTGCAGAGCAGAATGTGTTCCTGCAGAGGGAAGTATCTGCTTTAAGTGAGAGGGAAACTGAAAGCAGAAGTTCAGTAGCATACTCAGAGCAACAACTTAGACACCTATCTTCAAGGGTGGAAGAGGCAAGTGAGGAGAATAAAGATCTAAGAGAAAACTTCTCTTTATTGCAAACTAAGTACTCAGTGGTAGAAGAAGATCTTAATTGTATTAAAAGGAATTTCAAAGAGAAGGACAAGGAGTGCAAAGAATTGCAAAAATCCATTTCTAGATTGCTAAGAACCTGCAGTCAACAAGAGAAAACAATTGAGGGGTTGCGGGAAGTGTGTAGCGAGGAAATTGAGAAGAAACAATCAACTGACAAGTTTGATAAGCATGTGTCGAAATTTCAAATGGAGCAAATGAGGTTGACCGGTGTAGAATTGGCTTTTTTGAGAAGGGAGGTGGAATCGCAGAGGATTGAAATAGATTCTCTCCGACATGAGAACATTTGTCTATTGAATCGCTTGAAAGGGTGTGGGGAAGAGGTTGGTGCTTTGACTTTTAAGTTAGATAAAGAAATGTGGACCCGCATATGCTACCTGCAAAATCAAGGATTATCAATGCTAAAGGAGAGCACCCATCTATGCTCCCAGTTATTTGAATTCATCAAAGAGGAATCAGGCCAACTACCAGAAACTAATCATCACACAACAATTACAAGGAATGGGTTAGATGGCCAGTTTGTTGTTGAAGCTGATATGAAAATTCAAGGCTTTAAACGCGGAATTGAAAACTTAACCAGGAGTTTGCAGACAATATCTTCTCTGCTACAGGAGAAGTCCAGTTTGGTTGCTTCAAAATTCGAGTTGCCATGCACTGATGGTGATGGGTCAGGGAAACTAAAGGACCAAACTTCAGAGGTAATAACATAAACACACACATATATATGTGTATATGTATATGATATTCAACTTATTTTTGGTCTTAAACTTGTTTCCAATCTTCAATGCAATTGTTGATTTTTTTTTCCTTGTCTTTGTAGGAGACCTTAAGATTTGAGCTTAAAGCAGAGACTTTGCTGACAAGCTTGTTAAAAGAGAAGCTGTACTATAAAGAGTTGGAAGTTGAGCAGTTGCATGCTGAACTGGCAGCAGCAGTGAGAGGCAATGAAATTCTCCGTTGTGAAGTCCAGAATGCAATGGACAACCTTTCTTGTGCCAACCACAAGTTGAAAGACTTTGAACTTCAGGTAATTCAACTTTTACTGCCAGTTTTTATGTTCAAATTAGTTGATGTTCTTTTATGCATGTCATGCTTTGTTAGGGTTTTTAGGGCATGCATATGTTGAACTATTACAAATAAGGTGCAATAACTCGAGGTATGGTACTTACCTTGATCAATATTGGGTTGCTCGGCCTAAACAAGGAACTACAGTAATAGTTCGAACATCTAGTTCCTATTTCTAAGCCAAGAATCAGCTGCCAGAAATCTAAACATTTTCAATTTTGTCATTATCTGGTTTAGCAAGGAAGTATGCCCTAAGACACTGGTGGACGACATGAAGTCAAAACTTAGATATTTTAATATCCTCTTTTGCATCAATAAGAATATTCTCTAGCTGCAAGCTCTATTTCATATTACTTGCGTTAGAAGAAAAATAAGCATGTTCAAAGATTATAGTATAATTGAATGCCAAGAAGTACCGAAAATGAACTTCAGATGTGTATGGACAACCTTTGTGACAGTAACTGGCATGTAAATCAACTGCTGGAAATGCTTCCTTCCCTGATCTTCTGGAAGCTTCTTATTGGATGCTTGGAAGATAAAATGTCAAAGCTTAAATGATCTGTTTGAACAGTATTTTTCTTCTGGCATGAAACTCATGGGGTAGATCTTTAAAGACTATTCTGTCAAACAGTTCCCCTCCATATGCATATCCTTGGACCATCTAAACCGGTTTATTTCTTCTATGTAACAGATGCAGAAGAAGGATGAGAACATGAGTCGGCTTCAAAGTGACCTCGAGGAATCAATGAAGGAACTCTCAGTAATTAAGGGTATTATACCCAAAGTTTCTGAGCAGAGAGACTTGATGTGGGAGGAAGTTAAGCAATACAACGAAAAGAATATGCTATTAAATTCAGAAGTAGGCATATTGAAGAAGAAGATAGAGGCTCTTGATGAAGACATACTTCTCAAGGAAGGTCAGATTACAATCCTCAAAGATACCTTAGGTAACAGACCTTTCGACCTCCTTTCCAGCACCGATTATACGCAAGAATTCTTGCTAAAATGATTGCCAGATTACTGCAGTTTTAGGTAGTAGGTTTAAACAATGTTTATAGTCTATATGTTCTTTTACTTTTTCTTTGATGAAATCATAGTCCTATAGTTTGAATTTGTGTCTTTGAGGTTTAAATACCTGAACCTTTCTTTTCTCTTCCATACTGGTGTTGCTAGTGGGTATAAGATGGTATAAAGCTTTAAATACCCTGATTCTTTTGTACAAGACTGGCTTTTATAAATGTATGTAGTTGATTTTCCTGTTCTTCATTAAAGCTATAAATAGATCTTACAGTTAAGTGAAATTAAATGTTGGTTTTTATTCAAGTTTTTCTCTGCAAGACACAAACAGGACATAAAAGTATTACTCCCGTTTTTTTTATCTGTCACTTTTGAGTAAAATCTAAATTATATTTATCTGTCATTTTTAAACTTTCAATGTAATTTAATTTGCTTTTTCAATTTATTTATTTTTTTCAATAAATTCAAAACTAATTAAATTTGATAATTTAATTTTAATCACGTAATTTAATACTAAATTTAAGTAAGTGTATTTATTATTTTTTAATCATAGTGAAAATAATAAAAATAATTGATAAAAAAGAACGGAAAAAATAATCATTAAGACATTTTTGGAGATGAAAATTTGTACCAAAATTAATAATGAGGCACATCTTCTCTAACAGTGAAAATAATCAATACATTTACTGGGGCAAAAATCCTAAAATAAAACAAGGAAATGGAGCTAAATGACCATTACCCATTCGTCTTCACGCATGCCCCATTTGCCTCAAACACGTCAATTCCACGGATTTGAAATCCACCGTGATTTATATTTCCCTTTGGTGAGTAAACCAATTTGGGGTTCTTTAGAGGCTTCACTATAATCAAATTACCTTCTGCATCACTGAATCTAAGACTGATTTTATCTCTTATAAGCTGATTTCGCACACTTTGTTTCAATTGCAATCCAATAAGAACAGTTCTTTTGGGATAAGAAGTAATTTTAATGGTTAGAATGGAAATAAGAGGAAGAAAACTCGTTCTTTTCAATGGAGATTTGAGGAGTATGGTTTCTTGCAGAATGGTGCCTGTCTGTTCATTAGATAGAGTATTCACTTCTAGGTCTTATATTTAGGCTTAATATGTCTAGTGGTGTTTGACAGAAAAATATAAAAGCGACAGCTACAAATATCTTTCAATCTATCACCTAAATTTTAAATAAATCCCCAATGTTTATAATGGAATAAATCGACTACCAACATTTTATGATAGTTATAATTTTAATTCTTTATTAATTTATCCGTTCTAAACTAATGAACAATTGAGTTGATAACATTTTATAGACTATTCCAAATAAATATTGGCATGTGTTAGGCTAAAATTTGTATTATATCAGCAAATAGTCTAAAAATAACAAATAGAGCAATTTAAGTAAACTTTGTTATGATATTGGAGTATAAAGAATTAAAGATACATTGTGTTATTATTTGTGCTTTTTAAAGAAGGGATATACAGAAATGAAAAGAGTAAAATACCTTTAATATCTTGATAAAGGTGGATGCTTTCTGGTAATTAAAAACCTACTTTGAGAAAGAAAAAGGATTCCCTTAACTTTCAGTGGTGGATAGACATGGCATCTTTTAACTGTTTTAGATAGTGAGAGTGAGAGACTATAAATTAGGCTAATGCCATCACTTATTAAATATTATCATAACCCTATCCAATACTTCATATTTCGATCAAATTTTGGTGATGTAAATGCTAAACGCATATCTAGTCAAATTATTTTTATCAAAAATAAAACATTATCTCTCGAATTTTTATTAAAATAAAAATTTAAGCATAATTAAATTGGCAATTTGTGAAATGAGTTCATATTTCGTCTAGTTACTTAATTTCAAAGTAAAAATTGCTTCATATACTAAAATAGAAGTTCTAAAAAGACAATTCTAAAGAAAATTGAAGTATAATTAAAGCCATTATCCATATTATAATTAATTTTTAGTTTTATGAATATTTTATTCTACATCCGTCTCTAATTTAGTTATCTAACAAAGTGCAGTATATTAAATTAAGAATTAAATAGAAAGAAAAAAACTCAAAATTAAAATGCATAGTGCCATTTTTAATCAAATCTTGTCCTTGTCTGGGTTAATTAATTAAACTAATTACCCATATATATGTAAGTTAATTGCACCCTTGTTAATTCCAAGAATAAAATACCAAATTGGAAAAAGACACAAAAACCAACCTGGCCCCGTGCTTTGGTGCTTAATTCGTCCAATTAATGGCATCTTTGACAAATCTCAGCACGAAGTATTTCTAACTCCTTTTTTGTGTTGGAAATGGGAGTGCATATTGTAGTTTATTTTTATTTTTTAATAATAAATATACGAAGAATCAAAGTGATATTTAATTTGTCCTATCGGTAAAAAAAAAAAAAATCAATTTATTTGAACCAAATTATTTTTTGAATCGAATGAAAAAAATAAAATAAAAAAAGAAGTTGCAACTTACTGACTGATAATATATAAATAGCTTCACATTCGATACAATTCTACACCACATATACCAGTAATTTTACTTCGTTTGACTATTAGCTATATTTTCTAATCATGGAGAAATTTAATCGAGAGAGGAACTTATAATCAATTCAAGGTGAAAAATAAATTAGCATTTTATTGTTATTTCGTTAAACTAATTTTTTCTATTTGGATATTCAATATTTGTACAGAATTATATTTTTGGAGTAAAATTAAATTATTAATAAAATGTTTTATTTTTCTGTATATATCAAATTGTTATTTATATTATATTTTCAATTTAACAATATATAATATTAAATTGAATATTATTATCATAAGATTAATTAATTTATTAATAAAAAACTATATAATAACTTGTATTAAATTCATAGATCGACCCAAATCTATTCAATCCATTTGAATATTGATTCATTTATAATCTATAATTTTTAATCCATTTATGATTTGTTCATTTATGATCCAATCCAAATCCACCTAATTCGCCTATTTGCCACTTCTACTTCCAACTCCATTAGTTATCTCAATATTTTTAGTGCAGATACGAAGATAAAATAGAAATATATCTGATAAATATTTCTTAAAAGATTGAAAATAACACTTAAAAGTAAAATAACAAAAATCTCAAAATTGTCATTTAAAGTGAAATGGATGGATGGAATAAATTCTAATTAAAAAAATGTTAATTATGAGTACCCATCGGTTTTAGGTCTACTTGCTTCAGCAATATAGATTAATTTTGCTATTTTTAAAGTATGGAAGAAAGAATTATGGGTAAAAATGAAATTTGAAATACTTAATTTTATTTTTAAAGAAAAAGTAAACTTATGTGCAAGCAAGGGTGACATTGCAAATTGCCCAAAATGTGACCGTTGCTCCTTGTTTCACTAGCAGCTCATCACATGGCTTTAAATTTCCAAATTCCACTTTACATAATGGCCTCTAAGGCCCACATTGGCCTTATAGCATGATCTGATTTCCCCTTTCTTTTGTGATAAAAGTTCAAAAGCCTAGTTGAACAAACAGCCTAAACTTTGAACTTGAAGAATAATAATTAAGATTGCCCATTCCGAAAATAATTGATCCATGTATACATCTCATCAGAAAATTATTTCTAAAATTTTTGTGAAGGTAATTATTTATAGAGCTCATGAACATCAAATGGAATTCTTCCTAATAAAACATGTGCATAGACAAGCTAGCTCACCATTAATTTTATAATCACACATGATCCATGCTGCAGAGATGTCCTTTATTTATCTGCTGAACTCATTAAAAGAGACATTATCTCAATGTTCAAGGGCAAGACTCGACTTATCCAAGTGAAAATCATTTAACAAGTACTTGACAGAAGTTGAAATTCCACAATTTTGCTTCAAGCCATAATCAAGATTGGTTTGGTGCATTTGGATTGAAGGAATATAATGAGAACCATGTATGAGCAACTGAAAATTTTGACATGATTTTTCCTACAATAATGTACAAGAATACAGATACAGACTTTAAACTGAAGCACACATGCATAACCTATTTCACCATTAAGGTTCATTATTATGTAGTCCTTTCTGCAATTATCAAGAAGCAACTGACCTGTGCTTGATCATGGAACACTAACATGCTTGTGGTGGCAGATGCGGAGGATATAAGCTCTGAGAATCAGAGACATGCAGATTTCCAGAAATCGAGTGGCTTCTGTTGCTGTAGCACAAAATTGTATTCCATTACAAACATGAGAATTTTCATAAACATGACATATTTTATGCATATCATGGACATTCCTACACCAGAAACTATTAGTTTGAACCAGCTAGGAGAGAATATAAAACAAGAATGGTTTTGACAAGGAGAGAAAATCTCTAAGATTTTCCGTAATGGCCATTAGAATTTGGTGAATGCTTTTGATATTTTTATTTTTGTGGTTTTCAAGGGGACTTCCTTCATGCACTTCCATACTAAGTGTATATCTGCATATATGCATGTAGAAGTTCACATGCATGACTTGACTTCTACATGCATGGTTACATAGGTTAATTAGAGTTTACTATCCATAGCAGCTAACTCTAATTCTTGAACCCAATATATGTTTTACATCGTCTATGTGAAAATGTTCAATTTGCATGAGATGATCTTGACTATTATTCAAAAGGTCTGATAATGTATGTATATTAGACCTTTTGAGGCAATTATAGATCTTGGGATGACCTGAACCAAGTTACTCGGTACTTAAGCAGGTTAAACCTTAACCCAGGTAACTGTGTAATTCAGAACCAGCCTGCTCAGATTTTGGGATCCACTCTGACTTGTCCACTATTTACGATTTATAAGAATATTATGGAAAAAAAGTGGGTATCAACAAAGTGGCCCTTTGTTAAGTGCGGCTGAGCAGACAAGCCTCCAAACTTGCGCTAAGCACTGCTATGTTCTTCACAATTTCAAGGCTGGCTAGGTTGGGATGCCAAGCCAATGCCTAGGTATGGTTAGACATTGCCTTATATTTTTAAGTTTCTAATTTATCCCATATACAGAAAGTGAAATGAATGAAATTTACCTGTGCAATTGGTATCTTTGCTCTAACTGAGTCAATGAATGAAAAATCAATATCAGCCATGGCAATTCCAGTTGAAAGTCGATCTGCCAAAAGAAAAAAGAGCCATGTCAAATCCGTCAAAAGTTGTAAAGAGGAATAAACCAGGTATGTAAAATAAAACTTGGGAAATGAAAGCAACCAAACTGGGGAAGAAGAAGAAAGCAAGAGGAAATGAACAATTTGAACCAAAATATATTCTCGGCAGCAATGCAAATAGTTAAATTTGTATTCTAGAATTTTGACTTGGACAATAAAGATATTATTGTTATTTTTTTTACAAGGCCAAACATTTTTTTTACCAGGCTAAGCAAGTGGCATTTAAACTAGTACGAGAGATGCTAGTCCTCACCTGGCAATTGGCCAACTACTGTTCCCCAGGGATCAATTATTAACGTCTCGCCATAGCTTTCTCTTTTATCATTGTGCTTTCCAGCTTGTGCAGCAGCTATTACCTGATAATGTACTCAATGCAAGCCATATGATGCACACACAGTCTTAGAGGAGCTAAAATATCCTAGAAGTAAATAAATAAATAACATTCACGTGACTCAATGATTGAAAAAATTCACCAGGATATCATACATAGCATTGAGTTTCAATAGCACGAGCTCGAAGCAAGATCTCCCAGTGTGCCTGACCTGTTATTTTCGTAAAAGCAGAAGGTACCAGTAGGATCTACAATTAATAAAAGAAGATTCAACCTTAAGGTTATATGCTGACAAATTGGTTTAGTGAAAATTTTAAGAAATTAAACCACACCTGTGCTTTATGCTGGAATCTGAGCTGCTGGTAAAGCTCTGGGAATCTTAAATCATAGCAAACAGACAGGCCCAAGCGTCCAACAGGGCTGTCCACCGCAACTATATCCTTTCCTGCAAACATATTGATATAGATTGACTCCACAATCAAATTTGTGTAAATCGAATTAACTGTAAAATGAAGTCTAATGGGATATAAAAACTAAAAATTCTTAGAATTCGAAATGAATCTATTAGATAAAAATAGAATATTAGATAGAAATAGAAAATGTTATATTTATAAAGAATATATAATCTAATAATTAGAATTTATTGTAATCTAATAATAATAATTAATATAATAATAAAATATTAGAAAATAGATATTTTTTAATAGTAATAGAAGTTTTTTTTTCTATTAAAAAATAATTGTAATATTATAATAAATAATATTAATATTAAAATATTCAAAACCAGTCAATCACACAAAAGGCCAACATGCTTTGGAGTTTCTTTATATAAATTGTACAAATGACTGATTTTTGCAAGGGACCAGGTGCCCAATTGCATGAATGCAATTACCTTGACTCAAGAAAAATATAGGATTAGATTAAAATTTTGTCAATATTATCTAGTGCACAATCTACATTCAGTTAAATCACATTTACCTTCATTCAAATCACCTTTTTCCACAATCACAAAATTCAGTTAAGGAGGAACCTAAATCAGAGGGACCTAGCATAGCTTTGTGCATGCTTATAGAGGCCTCTCTAAAATTAATAAAATGCACATCAGGCTGAAAAATATATCAGATTAGAATATAATTATCCGTAATGTAGCAAAATCAGACTTGGTAAAATATCTTACCAGCTTCTGTAAAGCTGCTTTCCTTGTATGTCCTTCCACCAGGAACAGCCACGTCAAACCTTCATGTGGAAAGAAAATGCTAACATTATTATTTTTACTAAAATGTCTAAAAGGTTATATCATAATAAGCACAAGGAAATACAGAGCAGAGATTAAACACATCAACCTTTATGAAGGCTAAATGGCATAGGGTGAGAGTTGCACGTTCAAATCAATTAATTTCAGAAACAAATGACGCAATAAAAAGGTTCTATTTTGGTTTAAGCTTTTCAAAATGATCCATTTTTTCTCTGGTTTTCTAAAGAGAATTTGTAGTATGCATATTACATCCATCTTGCAAGTTTTCTCAACAGTCCAACTACTTCACGTTAAGTACAATTGCAATCTCCCTGCAATTCCTATCAAAGAAGACAATAAATGAAGCCACTATAAAGAACATGCTTATCCTACTAAACATGCCAATGCCAAAAACTAAATATGCAAAACACTACATGCTCTATAAAAATCAAAGGATCAAGGTATGAGCAAATTTTCACTTTTAAAACTCGTTGCAACAAAGTGCATATACAAACGAATAATGAACTAAAAAAAGCTCATAAAAACAACAAATCATTGATCTTACAGGAATATTTTCCGATAAGTGCTTCTAATATTCCCACAGTCATCAATGATAACATGTGTGTTGCGAAGATGCGCATCATCATTTCCTTTTTCTTGGAAGCCCCCAAGAGATAACCATATACCAGATTCTCTGCAATCAATGAATCCAATGCATATTACTCAGCAAGAATAAAAATAAATCTATATCAACAGAAAGGGCAAAATAAACAATAAAAGCAGAGATTACAAATACCTAGCCAGAGAGCAATACTGATGCATAATTTGACCATCCAAAGGTTCTGCAATCTTAACACTATCCCCATCCTTAGCCCCAATAAATGAAAAACTTTCTGGCAAACAAAGTAATTTTGCTCCGGCTTCTGCTGCTTCCTTTTCACATTTAAAAAATAAAAAAAATAAGGTCAAAATCAGCTTATCTCAGTGCATCAGAGTTAGTTCAAAACTTTTTCTTTTTGCTACTGGCATTAAGAATGCCACTTTCAAGCAACAATCGCCCGCCAAGCATCGAATTACACATTTCAAAGCAAAGAAAACAAAATCAAATAGAAAAAAATGACAAAATTGAAATTGCAGAATGAAGCAGAAAGATCAGTACTTTGACAAGGCGAGAGCAGGTAGCGTAATTGGCTGCGAGGTCGTTGATTGACGTCATCTGGGCTGCAGCGACCCGGACTGAGGAGGCCGCCATGTCTGACTTGCCGGAGATGGTGGCACGTGCCTTAACGGGCAATGAATGGGACAACACGTGATTGATAGAAGAAAGAGTCCGTTTTGCACAGAAGTGGGTACACTTAAGAGCGAGGCAGACTCGCATCGCTGAAATTGAAGTAAATTACCGGAAATGTTAAAACAAAACGGCGTTTTCTCAATTTTTATTTTTGTTCTTTGACCCCTCGAAATTTTCTTTATTTGAAAATATCCCCGATTTTCGCTAATTTATGGGATATCGATTGTTGTGTTTCACAGCAGGGGTGTGCACCCGAATCCGATTAACCCAAAATCCGACATTCTTATATTTTTCTCATTCGATCATATTTTATATAAATATCGGATCCTTATCCGATTAACCCCATTTTTTTGGATCCCGATCCGAATTTTTATTTTTTTAATTTACATATTTAAATTAAAATCCAAAATTAATACAAATAAATAATATTAAATGTCATAAAAAATATTTTAAAAATACAACAAACTAACAATTTCAAAATTACATTAAATATATATTATATATTAATTAATATCATAGAAAAATTATTTTTTTTATTTATATATTTAAAAAATTGAATTGTTCAGTTGGGTTCGGGTTAATCGGATTTTCACCTGATCCAAAATATACATAATATCAAAAATCTAACCGATCCTATTAACCCAATGAACCCCATCCGAATTGATCGGTTCGGTTTTTGCACCCCCTATTTCACAGCAATTTTTTAAATCTTTTTTGGTATTAATTTCACGAGTCGCAATTCGGTGCTACATGTATTGATGTGAGCAGTGGCGTTCGTATTAATTGGATGGTACATTATATAGGAAAAACATACACAAATACACATGGTTATTAAAACCGGACTGGGAGGTCGAATCGGTTTAACCGCGAACCATTGGCTGATCTGGTTGGTTCAATGAATGAAAACCGGATTGGATAAAAACAGGGAAATACTGTTTCAAACCGCCAAAAACCGGTTGAACCGGGATAAAACCGGAAAACAGGGTTAAATGATAAAAGCCGGTTTGATTTTAGAAAAACCAACTTTTTGTCCAAAATATTTATACAATATTATTTTTTCTGGAAAAAAATAAAATAAAATTATAAATACAAAATAATTAAAATTCAAACAATTTAATGAATTTTTTATAAATAAAATAAAATTTTATAATTTATATTTGAAGAATTTCTTTAAAAATTTACAATTTTTTACTATATTTATCTTAAATTTTTATTATAAATGTTGAATGACTTGAAAATATAGTCCTATTGTTAACGTTTGATGATAAATATATTTTTCTAAACTATTTTTAATTTTTTTATATAGTGATATTTTCATAATATTTATATAAAACTTAAAAAATAATATATTTTTTAAAAAATGAAAAAAATCCGGTTGGACCCCAAAGAACCGGTCGAACCACAAACCCTTAAGCTCTTCGGTTCGTTATCCGGTCCGATTTTAATAACATTGCAAATACACATGAAAAATAATAATTTGGTGGAAATATATTTATCTTTTATAATGCAAAACTTTTGATGAAACGGAAACACATGATTTTAGGCTCTATTTGGAAACATTGTGATTTTAACGTTTCCTTTTTTTTTTTGAAAAAAAATAAAAAATTGTTTAGCTCCATATCTGTGTTTTAATTTATGTAAAACTCTAGAAGAATTATTTTCCTAAACTAAAACAAAAAATAAGAATTCACAAAAGGTGAATTTTAGGTTTAGTTGCCAAAACTAACAGGAAGTTTTTTTTTTTGAGCATCAACTACCACTCAAACTATCACTGCCACCCACTTCTTGAGTGCCGCCGTCATCCATTGCTAACTACTGCCGTCGTCCGCCATTGCTTGCCGCCCACTTCTAATTTCTCACAGTCAATTAAAGGTTAGCATCCTACTTTCTTCTTTGTGTTTTTCTTTAATTTTTTTTTTGAAATTGATAGTATTAAATTATCTATAAGGGGTCTCTGTGTTCTTCTTTTTAATCTCTCACCTATTAAGTTTAGACATCTTGTCCAGAAGGAAAGTAAAATCAGGGGTGTCTGTAATTAGTTAATGTTTTGGTTGTCAAGGGTTGCTAAAGTGATTAGAGGTTATTAATATATTCATCTTTGATTGCTAAAACTACCATCTAAAAGAAAATTTAATATAACAATCAAAAACAAGAAAGAAATTCTTGATATAGAATTTATTTTTCATAAAATAAAACAGAAGCTTAACCATTCTCTATAAGAATTTAAGCAGAGCATGGACCAAATTAGTAGCAAAGTAGTTGGATTCCATTCATTTCAATTCTATAGAAATAAATGACTTTGATGTTGCTTTCTGCTGCTTGTTTTCTATATGGGAGGGGCACTGGTCCTGTATTGGGGTACTGTAAAATACAAATCCAAAATTAAATGTGGCTATAAAGAGACTGGTTTTACCTGACATCTCCTTTGTGATGCATCAATTGAGTCAGTATGTCCATAGTCCTCAAACTACTTATTACTGGTAGCGTGCTCTTCATGTCATCAAAGTATCTAAACGAATGTCATTCTTTAGGCCTTTTTATCAAGCTATTGTTGAATTAAAGGCAGTATAGAAGTATGGCAGCAACGGTATGTGAGCTTCGAAGGGATTACCTATGTATATACTTCATGACTTGTAGGTTCCTTTACATCTTCCCATTATTCTATGATGTAATAATAAGGCAGCAATTCATGCAGCTGCTAATTTGGTTTTCATGAGAGAATGAAGTATCTTGACATTGATTGCCACATTGATCGAGAGGTTTTATTTCTCCAGCACACACATCACATCCTCAAACCAACTTGTAGATTTATTCACTAAAGCACTGAGTGCCCCATTGTTCACCAAGCTTTCATCCAAGCTCCATCTTGAGGGGGCAGGGCTGAAGAGTTAGCATATTAATTATTTCATTAGTTAGTTTTTCCAGTTAGTTTTAATAGAGACTAACAGAGTTAGAAGTTAAGTTCTTTTTTTTATTTTTATTTTTTTGCAGGAAAGTTTTATTAGTTAGTCACTATTGAGTTCATCACTGACTTATGTCTAGAATTTTCTAATAATAATAATAAAAATCGGTTCATGGTAAAATCGGTAACTAAATCGATCTCAATAGGGATAAAATGGAGTAAATCTATGCTCATTTATTTTTGTCCCCAGGGTGGCTGGTTTGGCAACTGCTCCTTGTAAGTTTCATCCATCTACGAAAACAAAACTTTATTTTCCTTGGCATGTGCTTATATTCCTTCTCAGGACTCTTGACATGTAGTGCTTATTGCTAAAAATCACTTTTGTATTATATAGCGTCCAAAATTTCAAAATACTTAAGATCGAGTGTTACAAAGAGCTGCTGTTACTGCCATATCGGATATCTAGAAAGACTTTTGTACTTGAACTGATGTCCAGCACAACACTTATATTCTTGTTTGAGAACTTGCATGCTGATTGGATTGCATAATATGCTTGCTTGATTTGATTATGATAGAAAACCAGGGGAAACCTGGTCTTTCTTCTTATTTCCCACCTAAATTCATGATTGTTGCATCATCTGCCATTATGTTTGTCAAACAGTTGTTTTATTGAGTTTCAAGAATCTTATTAATGGTTGGAATTTTTCTAGTTGGTGAAGGTATATTGAGAATGAGTAGCTGTAAGTAGCATAAGAAGATCCGAGATAACAAACCACATATAGGTGGGGAATAATACGATGGAGGTTGAGTTGGTTGTGAGAGGAAGAAGGATCAATCACCATGACAGGCTAGAAACAACACAACAATTGACATTTTGCACTTGGAAGATGCAATCTTTTATTTAACTTTGAAATTCTCTCACCCTGAAAAGAGAGGTAGTATCTCGTATTGTCCTTTTGTCATTTTTTTACTCACTCACTTTTATCTGCCCTTTGACAAGTGTGCATTGTGAGATGCAGAGAAATGTGAATTTGCGGTTTAACTAGGCCGAAAGATTTGATTATAGGGAAAAAAAAAAAAGGATACGTAGAGGGGAAAGCAAAGGCATTCTTTGATTTAATTAGCTTTCAAGCAAAGGCATTCTTGGTTAACATATCAACATTAATTTTTATACAAAGGGTTTTTTTTTTTTGAATTATTTGATACAATGTGTTTCAAAATTTGGACATTTTTCTTTCTTTAATTTTTTTTAATCACGGCCTTTTCTATTGGTACATATGATAGTATATTGCAGTAATGTTGACTAGACTTTGTTTTAACAATGACAAATAATTAGTAAAACAATGGGATTAATGGTTTGATTTTGCCTTGAAATATTGTGCAAAAATGCAAAATTTATTTTAGTATATTATATTTATAAGGAAAATGGATACTCAATTTAAAATATCTTAATGTATTAAAATCAACTGAATTATCTTCAAAGAGACTGGTTTTTACTTAACAGCCTATCAGAATCCATTTTGCTATTGGGTTAAATATATTTGATGGAGCAATTTGGTCTCCACAAATTGAAGATTATTTTATAATATTATTGGTTGAGAAATAAATAATGGAAATCGAAAAACAACCACTCTCACTAAAAGTGCATGGACACGAATTAGAGATCTTATGAAAAAGAAGACTAGCCGAGAGTATAGTTCAATTCAATTTAAGAATAACTTTAATAGTTTCAGAAGTCGATGGAAACATTTCAATAATTTATTGAAAGAGGGAAGAATTGGATATAATTCAATGACCGGTCAAGTTATTGCAAGTGCGATATATGACAAAAATTGTACAAGGTATATTTTTATATTAATGAATTCATTTATTAATTATTATAGTAGTGTATAATAATATCATAATTAATTTTTAGAATAATATATATATATATATATATATATATATATATATATATATATATATATATATATATGTTTTTTGCAATAGGTGAATAAGATGGCAAGAAAATTTAGAAAAGAAGGTTGTAAGGAATATGGAAAGTTGTGTATTATCTAATGTCGCTAAGTTACTATTCATCTGGTATAAATTTCGGCAGTATGACGGTTTATAATTCATACTACCCAAACTTGCAACGATCAAATTTACACTCTCTAATTGCAAACTCCACCTCCAATATCATACATTGCACTTCTATTATCAGCCCACAAAATAGTCACATAGTACATAAGTTCCATCACATATATTTCATCAAATCCACTAACTTTAGCATTTAATTACATGCCATAATTTACATCTCAAGTTTATAATACATACATCAACTACTATCATCTTAAATTACATGCATCCAAAATCCATTAACCAAAAAGTCTTCGCAATGTACATGTACGTGCCACGACTTCGTCCTTGTTCGCCTTCATATTACTTATTTCTGTGTGCAGTCAAAACAAACAACGCGCTAAGCAACCTTGTTGCCTAATGGTGGATACATCTATACCTACTAAATTATTTTAAGTAAAATTATCATTATATCCCTAGTATTATGTTCACTTAATTAGTATGAGATTTTATTCTTATTTTCCTTTAATTTACCATTTAATCTACTTTTACTTAATTTCTTTATTTAATTCAAAATATTTCTCTACTTAATGGAAAATTACCGTTTAGTTCCTAAATTCATTTTTCTTTATATCTTAGCTTATTTAACTCCAATTTTGGTCATTTAGGTTTCCTTTGACTTGTATTCCACCTTAGGTGGTAAATTACCATTTTAGTCCTTATATTAACCTATAAGGTGGCAAATTACATTTTAGTCCATAAACTTTTCTTATTCATGATTTTACCCTTTATCACTTATTTAACTAATTTAAACTTTTTAATCACATTTTTAAGGCCAAATTATCATTTTACCCCTGTTTTCCCTTAAAATTACATTTTTACCCTTTTTAACCCGCTTAATTCCGTCTTTCACCTTTTTCATTATTTTATTTCATCTTTAATATTATTTAGGCATAATTTGCTATTTAGTCCTCAATTTTCACCAAATTATGATTTTGCCCCTAATGTGACCAGTAGAAATCCTTGAACCCTATATGCAGGATGAGGACTCCAATGTTACCGGCGGACTAGAGGGACCACTTATCTTGATCCAGCTACTCTAGTGTGGGTGGAGGAACCACTTGCCATGATCCTACTACTTCACTATACTCGTGTGTGCCGGCTAATCCAATGTGTGCTATCCAACTAACCTCATGATACTACCGCGGTATATGTGTCCCTATAGCTAGCCATTATATCTTAGGGTTTCAGATCGCCCACTGTACACTAAGGACAATTATAATTTATAACTTATGTCATATTTTTATATGTTTTTCCTTATTGTTTACATTATGTTATATACATTATATGCTTATATGGTATCCAATTGTGTTTAATCATTATGCATTCATCACAAATACACAAAATATCATATAAAAGTGATGAAAACATACTAATAATTCCACATATACCGTTCGGCCTTATTGATATTTTCCACATACCATTTAATTTTTTCTTCATTTACATGCCAAATATGTTTCTAATGCCATTTTAAACCTTTATATAACAATACAAATTCAATTCACCTTATAATTCCTAAGTTTCCTTTTAGTCCACCATTATGTTCCATTATGTATTAGCATATACACTTATCATTCTTCGTTCAAATCAATTCCACGATATTCTCCATATGTTATAATGTGTGTTTCATGCCAAATATATCATTAATTACTAAATTTGTAACACCCTTATCTTTCCTAACACTGTACCGGTGTACCGAAGATCGAATTTTTTTTTCCAACTTAATCTCTACATTCCAAAAACCTTGTTAACATTTATTTAATTATTAGCTAACCCTTTGCCGATAACCTATAACTGTCTAATTTACTATGCATTTAATAAAATTTTTGCAATATGACGGCTGTACATAGTACTAGCCCTCTGAAACGCAAACAATCTCACAGCCTCTCAGAGGCATAACAATAAAAAATATCCAATATAAGCATTCATTCCATCTCACATACTACCAACATAAGGTTTATACATATTCTTCCGGTTTATCAATACATTACCAAAGACAAAGCTTAGATGTATATATACATGCCAAAGTCATATAACAAAAATTATCAAAAGAAGTCCTGCAATTTGAATTTTTACTCCTGCTCCTGTTTACCTGCGCGCAGTAAAACTACACGCTGAGCACTCAACATGCTCTGTGGTGACTAATAATCGATACATTTCCTAGCATTTTCATCATTATTCTTAAGTATTAACATATATATAACATAATTATAAAATTATTTAGTATCAAAATCAAACACTAACTTAACATTTTCTATAAGATTGTTCATTTTAGTCGCATAATTCAATTTTGCCATTATAAGCAAAATTATGATCTTTAAACTACTAATTGAAATAATTGACATTTCTTTACACTTAATTTGACCTTTATATACAAAATTACATTTTTGTTCTTGTTGACAATAAAATTCACTTTCTGAATAATTTAACTATTATCTGACAGTTTTATCTTTATTTAAACGATTCTCACTTAATTTACTTACTTTTTACACTTTTGAAAAAAATTACCATTTTGCCCCTAAACTTTCTTTTTCTTTTATTATAGTCCTTTTTCACTTTCTTTTCTTACTTTTCATTATCTTTTCACTTATTTATCAATTTATTACCATTATGCCCCTAGTACAAACCCGACAGAAAATCTCAGACCGGATACACGGAACATGGACCCCATAAGCCCCACTAAAGAGAAATTATCCCCAAAGAACTATTCTCATAACACTGCACTTTTTACTTTCACTCTACACTGAAACTATAGAGATCAATGATCCAACCCATAGCAAAGCAAGTCGCCATGACTTGCACCGCAGTAAAGGGTGTTCATATGACTAGCCAACTATATCCAGAACTAGGTTTTATTGTCAGACTAATTGTAAGGGCACAATAATAATTAGTTTATTAATTCTTGTTAAGTCCGAAAAATTCAATAATTGACTTTTTATTTCTTTTCGTTGCCATTAATTTAGTTTCATATAAATTCATCATTTTCAACATTTTTATGCAATTTGTAACTAATAATTCAATTATTTTCCATATACATATTAACATTAAATTTAAATAAAATTTTAATAATTTCGATAAATGCCAATAAAATTTATTTATGCATTATTTATTATTTATTATCATTTTTCATTAAAATAATCATTTAATTCACTATAATTCATAACTTTTACTATATACATACACTATACATAATCTTAAAAAATTCCAAATAATTTCCAAATATTCATTAAAAATTCATAGACATTAATTATCAAGTCTACTATTATTTTAAGCTAACATATATTATTTCTATGTAATTTTCTTACCCTTTTCCCTTACAATTAAATTCGGCCACCACTAAAACATCTTCCTAAAAATTATATTTCTTCCATTAAAGCCTTCATTTCATCTTCTTTCATGTCTAATTTCATTTACCCTTACATAATTACATCAATTAACAACTTTAAACATTTTTTACCCTAATTACATAATTAAAAAAAATCTATAAACTTAGAAAATGAAAAGATTAATTAGTCACTTACAATTTTTTCTTGAATTAGGAAGCTCAAGCCTCCTTTCCTTTGCCTTTGTTCTTAGAAATACCTTCCTCTCCTTCACCACCTACATAAGCAGCCCATTCAAGCTTAGATTTCTCATTTTTTTTGTTCTCAAATGAAAAATCCAAGATCATAATCATAATCTACACCTCAAAATCTATGGAAAAATACTAAGAAATTAATTTAAAACACTAAAATTCTCAAGTTCCAACTTACCTCTCTTATTTCTCCACTTGATTTTTCCACTTTCTTAGCTCAAATCAAATAATAGAAGCTATTTTATTAATCAATAGAGGTGGGACTACAATTCCCAAGTTGGAATTTATGGAGAATTTGGATGACTTATAAAGCAAAAGAGAGAAAGAGGGAGAATGGGAGTGGTTCGACCACCATAAGAGAGGGAGGGAGCTAGAGAATTATGGAACCCAACTCCAGATTTTCAGCTCTATTTATACCCTCTTAATGGGCCAAATATGGGGCTAAATAAATGGGTTTAATTAGCCCATTTTTCTCTTAAGGCCCATTTAGGCCTTTTTAAAGCCCAATAAATTTTCTCTCTCTTTCAGCCACCAAATCACTCAAAAATAATTTCATCACTTTTAAAACATCAAAAATAGCTAGCACGCAAATTTTTGGCTCAATTGGAGTCCGTTATCGGTCCGATTCGACAACTGCCGGTATCACCAAAAAGTTTCATTATCATCACTAAAATATTCTACATAAAAATTCATGTAGGCATGCAAAATCTGGCAATTTTTGAAGCACATTTACTATTTTTAATTATTTACGCAAAATCAAGTCACCTTCCTTACCAGGGAAATTCACTCGCTACCTTTTTTGTATTTTTTGACCTTTGGAGGCCCATTTGACCTCAATTTCACTTTAAATTTCAACCCCGAACTCTCCATGACCAATACTTTCCGATGGTTCAATAAAATATTTTTGACTTTCGGGCCCGGAAAGCATTATTCACCATCGGAAAGTACTGTTCACGACTGACCTGGTGTTGAGGCCATTACAAAATTAACTCACATTAACCTTTAGTACCCAATTCGGCCTACCTTAGATCTCTTAGTTCTAATTTGTTTTCTTCATCAATTCATACTTAAATCATCTTATTCATCATTTTATCATGTTGGTCTAAATTATTTCTCATTTCTACATGAGTTCACCTAGTTACATAATGTAAATTTTAAATAAATTCCAACAAGGTAAATGAAATTAAGTATACATTGTATCCACTAACCTTGTTTTAGCTTGAAATTGGCCTAATCTTCCTTCTTCTCTCCTCCTTTCTCCTGGCCTTTGTCTTTCCCTTGATTTTCCTCTTTAGGTTGAATTTTGGAGGGAGAAATTAATGAGTTTCAGCCATGATTTTACATAAATAAAAGATACTAAACAACTTTATTAATCATGCTCTATAAGCCTATAACAAAATTTCTAACTAATTCTAATAAAAACTCAATTTGTTACCTAATTAGGTTAACCTTATTTCTCTAAAAATACTCCAACTCCAAGCCTCCTCTTGCTGCAATTCAACTTCTAGGGTCTAAAGGATAATTTTTGAAGTGTGTGACTAAAATTAGAGGTTAAGATTTGGTGAAAGGAAAAAGAAATGAAGAAAAATGGTTGAAATGGCAAGAAATAAGACGGTTCAGTTTTACTAAAGAAAAAGGGAGAATTTTACAGAATTTGGGGCATAATTGTAGATTATTCTAGACCCCTCTAGTTTTTCTTTATGTCCACCAAATCTAGGGCCAAGATTAATCCATTTACTATTTGATTTAATGGCTTATTTTTAAGCTACTTGTCACCATCTCATTGGTTCCTACACATCTTTTTGGCTATGATGCCGCTTTTAGGTGATTATGGATCATTATTAATGACATTTATGCCCTTAGATATTTAAAATATGGCAATTAAGCCCATTAATTAATTTAATCTTGATTTTTAACCCTTTTTTTGAAATCGATGTTCCACTTGTTAGAATGCTCTAAGATTTTTTCTTGCGTGCACTAGAATATGCAGAAGCATGTGTTTAAAAATTCAGGTCATTCTGACATCATTTCGGTATACTTCTAGCTCCAGAGGTAAATTTAGTCGGTCCAAAATCTAAAATTTTGAAATTGTCAAAAAATTTATTTTTCACTTTCAATGGGTTATTTATGCTATTTCTAATAGTTATATATGATTAGAATTATTTTTGGAGCTCTGTAGAATATTTTTGAGCTCGGTCAAACTTTCTTACATTTGTACATAATGTGGATAAATTGGACATAATGGTGTTCATTTATGTATTAAATGGTCATAGGCATAATTTGAATCCGTGCTTTTATGTGAAGGTTTAAAATGATCAAAAGAACACATAAGACTTGATAATGTATGAAAAATCATGGTATATGCCTATGACTGTGTCATGGCCGAATAGTGAACTTAAGAATACTAAGTGATACTTTGATATTTAATTGAATGTTTGGTATAAAATGAACATTAGAATGGTAAATAAATATAGTGTGCATGATTATAACATCAAATTACATTTGAACATAATGATAACTAAATTGACATAATGATATACTGTAATGACTATACTAGATAATCCTAATTACTGTTACTAATTACATGCATAAACCCCATTAATCTTGTGACTTGTTTGTTATTGATGCATATATACATACATCCTATGCATATCATGTATGATCATGGGATTATACTTCACATGCTGTTGATCATTCTTTACATAACTTTATAATTACATGCCTTTACATATACAAATACATTAGATGTAACCAAAAGAGATACAAAAATCAATCTCATACATTTAAATGCAAATTCTAATCTAGTGTTGGCTTTGTCCCTGAGCCAAAGTTCTACCCCGCGAATCTACACGGATAAACACCCGTGCTGAGCTATAAAGCTTAGTGGGGAACAACTAATAACATGCTGATAACCACTCACAATAGTTATTACTAAGCATTCATTACAATAAAATACCATGCATTTACTTGATTACTACAAATATAACATTATTCATGAATCAGAATAGTAACAAATTTTAAACTGTATATGCATGTCATTATTTGCATTAATTGCCTGCGTAAATTTCTGTGGGTGTGGATAACGGGTGCAATGGATACCCGAAGGTATCAAAACAGAAGGATACCCGTAGGTATCTAAACAGAAGGATACCCGTAGGTATCTAAACAGGAGTCTCACGTAGAGACAAACAGAAGACTCATATGAGTCAAACAGAAGCAGTTACGACAGAAATCCTATAGGCATGCCTATCTATCCACAACCAAGTCTTTAAGTGCAGGCATAACATATCATATTTCATATATCGTGAAATTTCATCACTATCATTCCATATAGCATTAACAAATGCTAATCCTTATAACAATATGCATTCTCCTTTTCATAGCATAATTAATAATCATATACTGTAACTTCTTTGAAATAAATTCATGTATGTTTCTATTTGAGTAATAGAAACTCACCTTTCAATCAATAAGCAACCTTGCATTTATAGAGAATACATTTTGTTACATAACTGTAATTTAGGATGATTTATAAGCTTAGGAAGGGCTTAGACAAGTCTGTACCTCAAGAGAAATCAAAGAAAATACAGTTTTCAAAATACAGGGGAGGGTCACGGTTACTATCACATTCTTGGTAACTGTGAGACCTGACTTGTAATAAGGGTCACAGTTACTATCAAATTTCTAGTAACCGTGAGCCAAGATGCACTTTAGTTCTGGACTAAACAATGAACTACCTCACGGTTACCAACATTTTTGTAGTAACCGTAAAGTAGGGTTGTGAACTCGAGTCACGGTTACTAAGAATTCCTTAGTAACCGTGAGATAGTTCGGGTTTTGTTTCTGGACCAAAAGCTCATTACCTCACGGTTACTAAGCTCAGAGTAGTAACCGTGAAGTAATGCTACGAGACTGGGTCACAGTTACCATGAAACTTTAGTAACCGTGGTCCAGTAAATACTTTTGGTCTAGATTGAAAACTTAGGCACCTCACGGTTACTATGAAATTCATGGTAACCGTGAGCCCTAAACTGCCTCGAGACCGTTTTTAGTCTTCACTTCTATACCATTTTTGACCTGAAAAACAATAGTTTTAGCCAAAATGGCCTTCAACAAAGTTGTAGGCCTAATTTTATAGTTTTCAAAACACCAAAAATCATTTCAATAGGGCCTATAAAATTCCACTTATTCAAGAAAAACCACAGACTGTTCATGAGGGCAAAAATCACATCCACAATCAGGATTCAATATTGATTTTCACTATCATGCAATGAAAATCAAGTTTCGATCTCTTCTAACAAAATCAAGGAATGCAAGTCTAGTTTCTATACCAACTAGAATTTCATCATTTGAACAATTATAACTCAAGATATGAGCAAAAGTGTATAGACTGGTCAAATGATCTTTAAAACAGATTTTCATATTTTCAACCAGACTTGCATGTTTTGACTCTAAACCTTTCTAAGCTTTAAATCATCCATATAACACATGAGAGAGGCACTCAAGATCTCTCTCATGACAAATCATAAAATACACACATACAAAATCTAAGTTCCCATACCTTATTAAGCTCTAAGTCTTCTTCAACCTTGGAGAGCCTCTTTCCCTTTCCTTTTGCTTGATTCTCCTTCTAAAAAACATAAGACACTTCCATGAAAACCCATCTAGCTATTCAAAGAAACACTTATATCAAAGGATAAACAAGTTACCTTAACCCCAAAATTCAAGTAAATCTTTGTTCCTTTTTATCAAAATTCCAATAACTCAAGAGAGAGAAAAGAGAGAAAGAGAGAGAGAGAGATTGAAGATGAAGATTGAAGACCCCTTGATGGCCGGCCCTCCTTCATCAAACAAAATATCTCCCTCTCTAATGTTCCCAATTGGTCTAAATGTCACAAAACTACATTATTTGCAAATGGGTCCTTTAACTTACTATATTTTAAAATCTACCCCAAAACTTACCCTTTAGCTTTTCAATTAGGTCATTCTCTATACATTTACTCATAATTAAACATGGACACTAATAATTAATTAGTGATAATTCTTCTAGGGTATATTGAGGGGCATTACATATACATTTTTGTATTAAATGGATATTGATAGAATTTAAATGTGTACTTGTGATGTGGGCCGAAGCTCGCCTTTGATCCCAAGTTAGCTCTCGGAGGCCCGCTTTTAGGGGCCGAGATTGGAGGAGGCTCGCTATTAATCATAAACTAGCCATTTCGCAATAAAAAGTATTGAGTCCAAATTATTGCTGATGGTCAACCCATGAATGCATTTACTAGTGAATTCAAAGAGGCAAGTGTCATGGAATCGCTATCCAACAGAACGTTGGAAATTGAATCTCAACCTTATTTTGATGCCCAAACAGAGATTGGTATTTTGGATGTCCCTCTTATTAAGCATCTTAGTTAAGTATTATTTTATAATTGAGTTTTAGAATTAATCCACTCTCTTCTCTCACATGATGCAAGCAATAAAATATAAGTAAACATCCCATTTGAATAAAAAAAGCAATAAATAAATACTTAAAATAAAATCCTACTTAAAAATTATTATATAAGCAAATTGTCCATAACATCAAAGCACAAATAAATATACATACATAAATCGGGGAATTAATTTGGGTTGGAAATATTGGTTCCCCCATGCATATTTACAAAAAAGCTTTTATTATGTTGTGTGAATTTTTATGTTAGAAGTTGGACATTGGTCCTGTAAGACCCCAATATGTACCCTAGAATAATGTATGCATGTTTAACTGATATTATCATCAATATAGAACTAATTAGCTAATGCATTATAAGTGGGACCTAAAGGGAATTATCTTGAAAGAATAGGGGCCATATGAATTTCTTTTAAAATGACTTGCGCATATGCTTGATTAGAGAAAAATGATTAGTGAGGGGTTTAATTGGAAAGTAGAAGTGTAAGTTTAGGGGATAAATGATAATTAGATATAAATCAAAGAGCAAAGTGCAATTATTGTTAGCTAAACAAGTGGGCCAATGACACAATAACACCTAAAAAACTCTAGATGGCTCTTAAAGGAAGAAGAGAATTAGGGGATATTTATTGGAATGGCCGGCCACTTTGTGGGTTTAGGCAGCCATTCCTTTCCTCATTTTCTCTTAAAGAAAAGAAAGCTCCTATAATCCCAAAGTTAGGTTCAAGCTATTGGAAGAAAGAGAATTTAGTGTTTAGGCTAAATTAAGGTAACAAGCTTCCTTTACTTTCTCCATCCTTTGGATTCAAGAGAATATATGAGTATTTACATGTCTAAAACTATGTTATTTGAAGGACAATCAAGCAAGGGTAAAGAGAAGAAAGGAGAAGAGTGAAGAGAAAGGAGTGAAGCTTCATAGAGGTTTGGGAGTTTTTCTTTTTCTTTGTTATTTATTTTATTGATTTATGGGTTATCGAGGTTATATTATTGATGGTAGAGCTCTTGAATGATGATTAGATGCATGAAAAACATAGCTTATGTCTTAAAAAAAAAATCTCATAGTAAAAATCTGCATAAGTGTCATTTGAACCAGTCTGGGTAAAAATGGCATAATTGCCTCTGTAGATGTTGGATTGAGGTTATTTTAGTTGGAAATTAAATTTAAGACATAGCTCTAAAACTTTGTAGAAGAAACCAAGACCTGAATCTGCTTATAAGATGCTCGAAATTTCGCTTGAAGTTGATAGACCCCTGCTGTCCGTCACTTATAAGCAGTTAGTAATGGTTTAGTGATATCTTGAGATTTAGAAGTCAGAATGGAGTGATTTTTGGTGTTTTAGAAACTAGAAATATATAGATAAAACTTTTTAGAAGACAACTTTGTCAGAAAAAGTAGTTTGGTATGCCTAAATTGAGGTACAAGTTGATTTTCTTAACTAGTTTACAGGATTTTGTGACTAGAGGAACCATCTTTTGGGCCATCGCCCTCTGCCGCGAGCGTGACACTTGCTGCGAGCGCAACAACAAGCACTTATCCCTTAGACTTGCCTATTTTTCTCTCTTTTTCCGCTATAGTAGGCTACCCCTACGTATTGCTTCCATAACCGGACATAATAGGCTTTAAAATACAAGCATATATGATTGATAAACATAAATATATATGAAATTGTATCAACATTAGTTTATGAGTATGCATGTATTTACTTCAAAATAATTGAAGTACAATTTAATAACCCATGGAGTATGAATGACACGATATAGTGATGTAATTGTGTGTTTTGTTATGTGCATTAATGTTAGTACATTAAATATATGATGAATATTACTTTTAAATGTTTAACAATTTAGTAAAGCCTGGATTATACATAAAAGTGGATAGATAGGCATGCCTATGAGGGATAGTGAATGCAGTTGCTAGTGTTGACACTTGTGGGTGTCTAGTGTTGATACCTTTGGTATCTAGTGTTTCAAGATTTTTGTCTTTAGTGCTTGATACTGGTTAACAGTATCTAGTGTTGTCCCATTATCCACTCTTCATGGAATTCAGGTTATATAATAATAATGAAATATTATAATTGAGTGAATAATCATGAGTGAATGAGTATCAAAGAATGATGGTTTTGTATGAAAATAGTGTTTTGATATTTGAGATGTTATGAGCATGTTAGTAAGCATATGATATGGTTATATGGCCTTTGAATGTTTTTTTGTGTGACAAGTGTACTAGTGTTATTATCATTATTATTATTATCTTCGCCTCCCCACTGAGCTATTTCTCAGCACGGGTGTTTTCCCGTGTAGGTTCGCAGGTTTAAGCATAGAGAGCTACGTGTCTGGACAACATCTGTAGGCCACAAGTTTTAGAGCTTGAGGAAGTTTTTGGTATATAACTCAAATTTTGTAATGTACAAAATGAAATTTTGTAACTAACACTAATATTATATATAGTAAATGTTTATTAAGTTTTTGTATCAATGTATATGTGTGTGTGATTATATTTATATGCCTGAAGAATTGTGTAATATTTGCGAGTAAATTAATTAAGTTTCATGTAAGTAAATTAAATAAGATAATGTATAGATAAAAGTAATTAAGAACGGGCATTATAGGTCCATTTTTATTAAAGAAAATCTAGTTAATTAGTAAAAATTATTTAAGTGAAATTTTATCATTTAACGTGCAAAAATCATTTATTACTACTTATTACATCCCAAAAATAATACATCCAAATAAATAACAAAAATTGATGAAGAAAGTAAATAAATAAATAACAATATAATAACCAAAGAAAAAAAGTTGAAGTAACCCAGATAAAGAGAGCGACCAGAACGGAAGCATGACTTCCTATGCAAATGCCATACGTCCTCCACGGCCATAAATATACCAGTTACTCCAAAAAATGAACAAACAAATTAATTAGCATTGATGATAAAATAGCTATATAATTTTCACCTACAAACAAACTGATCAAGGTACAACAGCATACTTACAGTAATAAAAACATGCTAAATATTGCATAAATACTGTATAAAACAAATATTAAAATGAAAGGGCATTAAAAACCTAAAATACATGAAAAAACCTAAAAAATACCCAGGGATGGTCAAAAGGAAGCACAACCGTAGAATGAGAGACATCTAGGAAGGAGGCAGAAGGATGTCCCGTCCTTCGAGTGAGGGATGACCGTCCCTCACAACTTCTTCTCATCCTTCACTTACAGAACAGAGCAGAAACTTGCAGAATAGAAGAAAAAAAAAAGAAATTATGCAAATAAATATTTCAATCCTAGATATGCAATAATTAATCATTAAATCATGCCAAAAACATGTTAAAAAAAATCAAAACATACATCATATTGCATTAAAATTAATGAAGTACAACACATCTATATGTTAAAAATAACTTAAAAAAAGCAACAATAGAGGAATTCCTTTGATCAACATGCCTTTAAAACATCACACAAACCAGAAACGAATCATACTTTAGCAAAGCAAACATGTTATCTAATCTCAACAGTAAAAATGAATTAAATGATCATCTAAATAATTATGAGGTTGAATGAATGAATGGTAGAGAGAGAAACTATAAATGAGCCTAGAATATTACTTTCAGGAGATATTCTGACTCTGTGATCTTTAAAGTCTAGATCTTAGCTCTGAATCGTGTTCTTTTTATTATTAGAAAGAAGTATGAAATTTGTTTTGTATGTGTTAAGAAAATTGCTAAAGCATAAACCTTTTAGAGAGAGAAAGAAATTAGATTTTTTCCTTCTCTAATGGTTTTTTCTCTAAGAACAATGATTCCTCTCTCCGTTTTAAAACCCTAATTTTTTCTTATACCTCAAGGAGAGTTTCAATTTGATTATAACTCAAAAATTGCCAGATTAAGAGATAAAATCCCCAAAATCCGAATCTCATCTTTATCCCTCCAAACTTCCCCTTCTAAAATTCTAGAAAAATGTGGGAAAATCTAGATTTTGACCTGGGGACGGGCGTCTGTGAGTGAGGGACGATCGTCCCTCATCACTCTACCCCAGATTTCCCAAAATACCCCTGATTCACACTGTTCAGGAGGTGAAGATCCATAGATGGCCGCCCATTAGGTGATAAACGACCGTCTGTCACCACTAACAATCTAAAACTAGGTTTTTTTGCCTATCTTGTTAAAACATTTGAAAATATTTTGAAAGTATTTAGAGAATCATGAAAATCTTTAAGAAAAAGTGACAAATCCATGATCGGAGCTTCGATATCCGAACCTACTATCAGTAATATATTATTTTCTCATAATTGGGTAACCGTGATCTAGCCTACCTCGGGTCACAGTGTCTACAGTTATCCCCAATTTTGGAGAACTGGTGCATTAGTGCCAAAGTGAGCCAAAATTCAAAGTGAAAGGAAAAAGACGCGTATCAGAGGCAACAAATCTCTTATTTGATTGCAACACGTACCTTTTGAGGCAGTGAGTCTCTTGATCGAGTAGTTATCATCCTTTTGTCAATGCGTTAACCCTAAATTCGAATATTTAACATCAGCTTATCGATGTGTTAACTCTATGTTGGTTGTCCGATTAGCACTTGAGGCATGCAAAATCAGGATAAATTAATTAACTGTGATTAGCGCCTGGGGTATGCAGAATCAGGTTATTTTGAATGCGTTTAATTAGAGCCTGAGGTATGCAGAATCAAAATGGCTTTAGACTAACTCCAATGAAGGCAACGAGTCTCCTCTTGTCCAATTAGCACCTAGGGCATGCAGAATTGAGATAAGAATAAAAGGTCTTCCTTAATTAGCGCTTGGAGCATGCAAAATTGGGTTGACTTGGTTGCGTTTGATTAGCACCTAAGGCATGCAGAATCAAATTGCTGAAAACATGTCATGACTAGTGCCAGTTTGTTAGCATACAGAGTCAAGACAAGATATCATACTTAAATGTTGGATTTATCTTGTTGGTTGCTCTTTTTAAGAGATTTGGTTATTCTATCTGAGTTTATACTCCACTGGGGACGTCCTTGGTAGACATGCACTCGTTCATTGGGGAATCACCTGAAATGTCTACAGTTAGACCTATCGGGATATTTTTACGAGATACCACTGGGATGGTGAAACCTATTGTGGTTGTCCCTTGCTTAGCAATTCTTTGCTCTTAATATCAGCCTCATTTCCATATTGAAGTTTCTCACGTTCTGAGAGATGGCGATAGTTGCTTTGGTTTTCTTGTCGTTGATGAAGTAAATATTTTCCCCCTTGGTGGTGTTCTGAGTACCTAATGTAAAAAAAAAAGTTGGATGTTAATATATTGCCTATTGAATTTGACTTCTCTCTTTTTTGTTTTTATTTGTTGCTATTATTATCATTATTGTGTTATCGTTACCATTATTGTGTATTACCTTTATTTTATGATGACATAGTTATGTGCAAGTTATCATTAATCACATGGCATCCACACCCATTCATCTTATAAGTGGATGAAAGCATAAATAATATAAGGCATGTAAATAATACATACAAAAACAAAATAAGTTATATACAATTCTATTTTATATACATCAAAATTTTAACAGCGTATAACTCCCTGAATACAATAAATGATCAGTCACTATGAAGGCCCTGGCCCTAATGCTCGACATTATGCCGGTCCTGATAGCGGTTTGGGAGGTCAAGTTAGAGCCATGGCTTGAGGTGTTGAAGGTGGCTACTCATCTGCCTGCTCAAACACAAACCTAAAACCTGGCAGTGCCAAAGTCAACAGCTACAATATCTGTGATATCACCTCAGCTAGCCTCTCTGATCCCTGCCCCACCTGTAGGACTACCCAAGAGTGGCTCTCTAAATACCTCATCAAGTACCCCCTCAGGTACCCAATATATCTCCTTAGCTATTTATCGATCTCAGTCACTGTCTGTTTGGCCCTAGGAGCCTCTGTCTCGATATGACAGCTCTGATCCCTGAGCTATGTGAGAGAGTCATCTACCACCTATAAGGACTCATCAAACTTGTACCCTACAACCTACATGTCTGTCATGAGGCTCCTCACCTCTGTCTGTAGTGTCTGTACGACTGTTGGTAGTGACTATAAAGATCGTATCGTCGTAAGCATACTCCTCTGTGTCTCCTCTATCGCAACCAGTCTCTTAGATATATCATCTGAAACTGGAGGTGCCTGAATGGGAGGCGATGGTGGCTGAGCAGGAGGCGATGGAGCTTGTGGCAGAGGTGTCATCGATGTAGATGCCCCTGGATGTCCATAAGGTGGAGGAGTGGTAGAGGATGAAGCTTAATGGCGTCTATACGGAGAAAAACTCACAGCTGGGGATCTTTGATGTCTAAGTGGAGACCTGAGGCGAGATGATGTCTAGGGTGAGTCTCCTGATAGATCGTGCAAGTCAATCTGCATGTCAAAAGCATAGTTAAAATCTGACTCTGCCCCTTGAGAACCCTCTACCTCGCGAGGCTCATCTGCCTGTGCATCCTACTGAGATGGCTGCTCCTGATGCTCCGCTGGAAGCTCTTCAGCTGCCTGACCCTGAGCATCCTACTCTGCCCCCTAATCTTGCACAATAGGATCAAGTCCAAATCTATACTGGGTCTCAAGCACCGTCAGCAATCTGTAATAGCCCTCCTAACCCTTTATAGGCTCTACCATACTCATGGTGATAGCCGCCTATAGGTCAATGTACATGCTCTCCTGAATGGGCTCCCCAAAGCAACTCTCCTCTAATTCGAGTAATATAATTAGCCTCCTGATGACACTGCCTACACATACTTGTGTCCTTGGCATAGTGCTGACTCTGGTCAGGATTGAGATGATCTCATGAGAGATATCTATATGCTGCCCCTCATATAACCCCCAAAGGCTAGTAACATCCATCGAGTTGACATTATCCGAACTCCCAGTATGCCTAAGGTAAGAAGCGGATAGGCCTCTTTGTAGGTATTTGTAAATCTAAAGAGCTAACATCGTGCTCTTCGCCTTGTCCGAGTTATGTACTGCTCCGAGTAGTGTGATAGCTCTCCAACTGTCCCTATCCATCAGCCTAGGAGGTGTGATCATACCTGGTCCAGAAGGAAGCCCCATGGCCTATGCGTCGAGTGATACTGAAGGTTATCCCCAAAACTCTAAACCAGATCGTTCCCTCTTGTGTGTCAGACCACTAGTATCCTCCATACTATAAGATCGCCAATACCTTTTAAGTCATGCCTGCATATGTATTGAAGGTTGGAGCAAAAAAATCAGTGCACCCGACATTGGCAAACAACTAGTTAGCCTCATGTAGCAAACCAAACTCCTGCAGGAACTGCTTGGACATGTACAAACTGGCTCTGAACTGAATGTGACTCAGAGCTCTGTATCTAGCAGCCTGCTCATCTGTCATGTAATCTAACATTGGCTGCGAGGGCTGAAGGCGCACTGTCTTGCAAGGCATCCTACAAAATATGATATGTCAGTTTGTGTTTGACTCACGCCACATAAAAAAATGAGAGTTTGATCATTTTGCACAACTAGAACTTAGCACGCATGTAATCCTAAGAATCATGTATGAAAAACAAGGTAAGATACGTTGATTGCAAATTTTTCTAGAAATAAATTTTGGCGGCATTCTGACTAGGGACATGACTACCCCCTGCACAAAAATATACATTTAAAGTAATGGCAACACAACACAGACCCTTAGGGCCACCAAACAATACAGATATTAATATTTCATGCTTATCAAGAAATAAGATAGAACTTTGACAGCATTCCAGCTAGGAATGACACTGCCTCCTTGTGCAAATATCAATTTTAAAAGCACACAACAAGCCATCGACCATTAAGGTCACCAAACAATATAAATTCTCGATATTAAAGCTTTATGTAATAGTAAAGATGAAGGAATGCCTCTAAAAGCCTAGAACTTATATACATTACTACCTATAAATAACATGTTATAGATTTCAAGTGCTCATACAAAAGGTAGCATGCAAAAGGCCATATACATTATGTTACTTTTATTACAAGATATTATTTATTTCTAAACTAAAAAAATCAAGTACAACAACAAGAATGTATTAGATACTAATACAACAGCAAGTGCTCGCACCCATCATGTCTAGAACTAAAGTCTACTAGCCTAAGTTTTATTCTTAACTTAAAGAGAAAGAAGGAAAATACAAAAATACTAAACTACGCTTACTTGGGAATAGCAAATAGAAAAAATAGGAAAAAGTAGAAAATACAGGCTTTTTGAAGTGCACCTCGCTTTCAGGAGTCCGTAGGCACAAACAGATCACAAATCGGACATCGAACAAAGAAGAAATGCTTGAAAAACCGTTGAGAGGAAACGTTCCTCGGAAAAAATGGAGTTTTAAATGGAAAATAAAAGAAACAGCCTTTTATATTGTCGGAATCGAGTGAGTGATGGGCTAGCCATCCCTCGCCTAGCAACAGACGGGATGTACAGGATGTCCCATTTTATTATACACAGACCATTTTGGCCTTTGTTTTTATTTTTCTCATATTTTTCACGTTTTAACTCCATTTTCTTCAATTTTTGAACCGTTTTTTTATTTTTCGTTCACCATCCATCTAAAATTAGTTTACAATATTATTGACATTCTTTTTACATGTTTCAACATTATTTTTACAATATTTACAAACTTTGATTACATTTTATTATACACAGGTGTTCGAGATTTGAAATACTCCCTAAAATTAATTATTTCTCTATTGAATATTATTTTTTTGTGTTCCAGACAATATAAATCCTTAAGGTTTGGATATTCAGATCATCATTCTTCTTGCAAAATGAAAACAAAGACAAAATGCTCTAATATGTACGTGCAATGCATGGGACATGCAAAAATGTGACTTTTGGTCTTCCAGTGGTGAGGGACGAGCTGGCCATGGCTCGCTCTGGGGTGAGGGACGATTGTGGCTCACCACTTTCTATAAATAGTGGCCTTTTTCTTAGATTTTACGTCAATGGCTTTTCAACTTCCAGAAAGCTTCCATCAGGTATTCTTCTCTCTTTTCTTTTCTTTTCCTTTTCTTGTCTTTCCTTATCTGTTTTTCTTTATTTATTTATTTATTTTCTCCCATCATTTTTGTATCTTTAGATTACTCGAAAATCTCATAATCATGATTACCGGACTTGAGAAATTACACTGGTTACTGGACGATTCAAAAACTTGGGAGGACCCTTTGTTAGCCCCTTATTCAAGTTTGAGATTTCTAAGAAGAGTCTCTCTAGACAAACACCTCTTGTTTGCTGCACTTCAATTCTGGGACCCTAGGTTTCATATATTTCGGTTTACTCACCATGAGTTATGTCCTTTACCTAAAGAATTTGCTGCCATGGTGGGTGTTAGGTTTGACCTTGATGTCTAGCCATGCTAACCTTCTCCCATGATCACTTATCCTAGAGATGTGGTCCATGCCCTAGATGTCCTTCCCTCTGAGGCCAAGGATCTGGTGCCTCATGGAGAGACCTTTCCACTAGAGTGGCTGATAGATGTGTTGCCTGACTTCGAAGATGTCCCCACCTTTCATTCTGGTGTAGTACTACTTTGTTGCCTTTTTCGTTGTTTATTGATGTATGCTTGCAATCCCATTACTGCAGACTATGGATTATTCAATGTTGTTGCTAGCATATGTCGAGGGTATAACCTGTTTTCCCTAATTGTGGTAGAGACCATCATAAGCTTAGATGAATTCCATCATAGGCTTTCTACTCAATGTGGTTTTTCCTTATTCTTGACAGGCAATCCCTTCCTCCTTTAGGTATGTCCTCATTTCTTAAAGGTAACATGCCCTTTGTGGGTTTTCATGTTAACTTTTCTTGTTGAAATATGCTTTCTTTCGAATTTTCACACATTTTTATACCTTACTTTTGCCTGAGATGAATCCAACTCACCTCAGTGGCTCTTTTTTTTTTCCATGTATGGCTTCACGAAAAGCTACAACTATTGTCTGAGCCCTCTCCTCGAGTTAGAACCATATGGATTTACCCTATGAGGCTTATTACGAGTAGGCATCTTCAACATGGGTTCTAGTCGATCTAGGATGTCATTAATTGGTTTGGTCATTCCATAAATGTGGATATTAGGTTTAGGTGTCCTTGGTTACCTGTCACTTTTGTGGTCATAGATGGAGAATCGAGATGTGTCCCTTTTTGTGGACTTCATCGAGCTACTTTTTATATCTCTGCCCGATGTGTTCGCCAGTTTGGAGGTAGGTAGGATGCTGTTAGACGACCTTTGGGTTTTCATAAAGGTATTCTTACTGCTTATTTTGTAACTGAATATCATTACAGGATTTGGACTCAACTTCCAGTAAAAACCACTATTTTTGACATGGATTCCATGATTTCACTACCTCTGACTTATACAAGCGGTGGGTCACTAGTCCAGCTGCTGACAACAAACTTTCTCACCTGAGTCACCTAGATGGAAAGAAAGACATGATATTGATAGATTAGATCAGACACCTTCATAGATGATGTTTTTGTTTTTTTATTGAACATATGATAGGAAATGTTACTTTCAAATACTATGATGACATTTATAAATACATGTATGACATTTCATTTCTGATTTTGGTACATATGATCAATATTTGACTTTATTTCGATGACATATATTATTCAATCTCAAAATAAAACTTTACAAGCATTATAACTCCTATATTAATTAATCCTTTCGATTTTTTTGATTAATTATTTTCTCTTAGCCTCTAATTTTTGCCCAGGATGCCTTTTTTCGATTTTCACCCTGGTGAGGTGCCCAATTTTAGCAAAGCCACCATTTTTTTTTGATTTTCGTCCTGCATGGCTTTTTCTCTTTTGTTTTTAGCCATGGAACCTTTTCAATCTATCGACATTCATAAGTTCTTAGAATTCATTGCCATCACTATTTAACAAAATGATAGCACCCTTATATAGTAGCTTTTTAAGCATAAAAGGTCTTTCATATGTGTGCATGAATTTGCCTCGGATGTCTAGAATCCCAAGCCTCATCTGTTTAAACACTAAGTCTCTTTCCTTCAGATGGTGTTTCCTGAATTTCTTCCCAAATGAACGGGCCAACCTCTTTTGATAAACTTGATTGTGATAATATGCCCTCATTCTCTCCTCATCAAGCAAATTAAGCTGTGATAATCTCTGCTTATCCCATTCCATTTTTGGTATCTAAGCCTCTAAAACTACTCTCAAGGAATGATGTTCAATTTGTACTGGCAGTACTGCTTCTATTCCATAAACAAGGGAAAACAGAGTTGCTTTTGTTGAAGATCTGGATATGGTCCTATAACCCCGTATTATAAAGGGTAGCTTATCGGCCCAATCTTTGTAAGTTCGTACCACCTTGGCTAAGATTTTTTTATGTTCTTATTAGTTGCTTTGACTACTTTGTTTGCTTGAGGTTTATAAAGAGAATACTTATGGTGTTGAACCACATATCTAATAAGCATCTGTCTAATTTCACCTGAGAACTGTAACCCATTATTCGAGACCATGTGATGAGGTAATCCATATCTGTATATCAGGTTTTTCTCGATGAACTTGACCATGTCCCGTGCATCTACCTTTTTGAAGGATTATGCTTTTACCCACTTAGTGAAGTAATCAATGGCTATTATGAGGAATCTGTGTCCATTTGAGGTAGACGGATGGATCATTCCCATGATGTCTATTCCCTATATAGCAAATGGCCATGGTGATGTGAGGTTGCAAAATTCAGAAAAGGGTAGATGTCTCAAATCCGCATACTATTGGCACAATTGACACTCCTTGACATACTTAGAGCAATCAGTATCCATTTTGAGCTAGAAGAAACCCTGTCTCATAATCTTTTTCGCTAAGGCTAACCTGTTCATGTGAGCTTCACACACTCCCGCATGTACTTATTCCATTACTCTTTTTGCCTCTTTTTCATCTAGGCATCTTAATTGAATTCTGTTGGGTTGTCTTTTATAAAACACTCCTCCTACAGTGATGAATTGAGTCGACAGCTTACGAATCATTATTTGGTCCTTGTCAATTGCTTCCTCAGGGAACAATGATTTCTCCAGGTAATTCTGAAGATCATAATACCAAGATTTTTTGTCATATACTTCAATATCCATGACCTGTTCCTTTTCAAAGCATGGCCCATCAAAACTTGAAACTAACACTAGTTTCATAATCACTCCCTTCGGATTATCCCACATAGACACCAGGGTAGCTAAAGCATCTACCAACTAATTTTCCTCCCTAGGCATATATCCAAAAGTGTAAACCTTGAACTGACCGCTTAAAACTCGTAAGTATCTAAGATAAGGCAGCAAGCGTTCTTCTTTCACTGACCATTCACCCCTTACTTGGTAAACCATGAAAGATGAATCTCCAAACACTTTTGCAAACTTTGCCCCTACAGCCAGTAGATCCTCTAGCTCGAAAATGTAAGTTTCGTGTTTTGCTTCATTGTTTGTGACCTTGTACGTTAGCTTTTTAGCAAATGGCATCCTTTCTCCCTTTGAGGAAACCAAGATCACTCCTACTCTTGCTCCTTTATTATTAACAGCTCCATCAAAATACATCTGTCACCCTTGCATTGTTATGGCCGTTATGTTTTCATCGAGAAATTCATAAGTCATCTCCTCACTTTCTAGAGGCTGATCAGCTAGAAACTCCACTATCGCTCTTCCTTTAATGGTTTTTCTAGTGATGTACTCTATGTCAAATTCATGTAAGAGAATCAACCATCTTTCCCAACAGTGAATGGGCTTTTTGGAGGTATCTAAGAGGATTATGCTTAGCCATAACTTGTATCCTATAAGAATGGAAATAACATCTCAACTTCTTAGATGCCCATATGATTGCCAAAAAAATCTTTTCAACCTCTACATATTTTGCCTTATAAGCGAGGAATTTCTTACTGAGATAGTATATTGCATATTCGATCCCAAAATCTTCTTGTGCCATCATAACCCCCACTGAATTGTCTTCTATTGCTAAGTACAGAATCAAAATTTTTCCTGCCTAAAGTGTTCTCAACACTGGTCAATGTAATAAGTAGTCCCTAATGGTATCAAATGCCTTCTGACAATCTTCATTCCAAACTACAAGTTGATCCTTCCTAAGCAACTTGAATATCAGTTCACAAATCGAAATCAACTTAGTGATAAACCTACTTATATACTGAATTTTTTCCAAGAATCCCCTGACTTCTTTTTCTTTCTGAGGTATTAGTATCTCCCTGATAGCCCTTACCTTGTCAGGATCTACCTCTATACCTCTTTGGCTTTGAAGTGACCTTTTCTAGCGACTGACTTGATCATCATGCCATCCACGTAAACCTCTACTTCCTTGTAAATCAAATCTTCTAAGATTTTTGTGGCCATTCTTTGATAGGTAGCTCCTGCATTTTTAAGTCTAAAAGGTATAACCCAATATACATATGTTCCCTATTCGGTTATGAAAGTTGTTTTGATCCTATCCATTAATTTGTTTAGGATCTATTTGTATCTCGCATATCCATCCACGAAACTATACATGGCATAGGCAGCGGCACTATCAACCAAAACATCTATGTGAGGCAAAGGAAAGTCATTCTTAGGCAAGCTAATAGGTCTCTATAATCCACACAAACTCTTACCCTTCCATCTTTCTTTGCCACAGGAACTATGTTCGTTAACCATATGGGATATTGAACCTCTACTAACAACTTAGCCTCTATTTGTTTCTTGACTTCTTATTTCACTTTTTTAGCCCATTCTAGTCTAAGTCTTCTAAGCTTCTGTTTAACTGATTTATACCCTGGGTATGTTGAAATGGCATGCTTAGTGACTTCTCGATCCATTCCTAGCATGTCTTCATACGTCCAGGCAAAGACTTTTTCATATTTTTTTAATATTCTCTCAAATTTTTCTCTCTCCTCAGGAGTTATATCTAATGCTAGTAAAATTTATTTTGGGTTTTCTTTAGTTTTGAGGTTGAATGAACATATGTTTGTTGAGTTAATGTCAAATATAAATGTTTTATGATCATGATCATGCATATTGAAATCAGAAGAAACATCACACAAGTAAGCAAAAATGTTCATTTCATTAATGTAATCAAAAGAGCGAACATTGTTCTCATCCAATAGTTCAAGAACATAAACATCAATAAAAGTGTCTTCTTCAATCTTGTCAGCATCAGGCGCTTCTCCAATCTTAGGTCTAGCTTTGGGTGGCTCCTCGATCGACATCTTTTCTGTGCCTTTCAACTTTGTAGCAAGCAATTTCTCCTTCATAACCTCCTCTAGTGCTTCTTTATCCTAGGCTGAATGGTGTAGTAGAATCTCTTCATCCCAGAAACCTTCAACTGGCTTGATAATCCCTTGTTCCCAATCGAAGATATCATTAAATAGCTAAAATTCCGGTACTAGTTCACCATCTATCATCTGAGGTTTATTCTCCCCACAATAAAGGTATAGATCTGAAGTTGGGACAAAACTATGAGAAATGTGAGGGACTCCTTCCACTATATTCTTTTCCTTTCCTTTCTTATTGGGCCCTACGAAGCCTAACCCTTTTTTGTCCTTTAGACACTTGGTAGTTATAACAATTTGCCGTCCTTAAGAATTCTTGCCTAAGCTTGCTCTATGCAAGAAGTTCATTCTTTTAAGCATATTGATCACTTGAGGATTGTTAGGAAAGCCATCCCTATTTTCTTCACCTTCAATGATTGCCACATGAAACCCACTAAATGGTTGTTTGACTATTTCAAGCAAAGACACCTGGTTCTCTTTTGCTGCTTTGATAGCGATTACTTGACCATTATAAGGGATTTTAATCATTTGATGCAATGTAGAGGGCACCCCTCCCAGCTTATAAAACCATGGTCTACCAAGAAATATAGAGAAATTTGCTGGGATAGGTAAAACCACGAACTCAGCCTCAATCTCAATAGGTCCTATCTTCATTATAGCCTTAAAGGTACCAGCGACTTGCCTTTTAGAATTGTAATTTATAGAAATGGTCATATCAGACTTGCTTAGCACGTGCTCAATCAACTCGAAGGCCAAAATTGCCACTAATGAACAAACATTAATGGATGAACCATCATCAATCATCACACAGGCTGTGTGCTTCTCATTAACCTGGGCTTTGATGTAAATTGGACGATACTGATTTCTTCTTTTTGCGGGCAAATCAGCATCAGAGTACACCATATTTTCTCTAGTTCCTCCCCTAACTAAATCCAGTAACTCAAAAGGCAATATAGTAGTGGCAACAGTAGCTTTGCTCAGAGCCTCCACTAATTTTTGTCTATCAAAGTAAATTGTCTCAACAAATCCTAAATACATATATGAGTCTATGTCTTCTTCAACTATTTGATTACTGATTATCCTCTACTTCTTTCTCCTTTGGTACTGCAGCAGAAGTCGGCTACCTTTTGATTTTTGGAGCTACTCTCCCACTTCTCGTGACTGCCTTCACTCCTTCTTCTTCCTTTGATCCTTTTTCATCCTCACTGGCTGAACTTCAAATGTCAACGGGCGCTAAAGCCCCTTCATCTTCACTCTTCGTAGGGGTATCCCAACAATCAGTCATAAAAACTAGCCAATTTTCCTAAACTAGCTTTGTTACTTTTGATGTGGAGCGAGTAACGACCAAGTACTCATTCCCATACAGATCCTTCATCACGTACCATTCAGGCAAGCTAGACCCGATCATGGATACAGGCGGGAGCATGACATTGTATCCTCCTTTCTTCTTCTTGTCTCTCTTTTCAGTATCTAAAATCTATTTGCTATCTATCAAGCCTTGAATCTTATTCCTCAGAGTATGGCAATAATCAGTTAAATGCTCGGTGTGCTTGTGGTATGCACAATACTGATCCTTTCTATGGTAAGAGAGCCTCGGGCTTTTTACGGGCCTTAATAGTAATGGCTAGAGCTTCCTTTCTTTAACCAGCCTATTTAACACCCAAGATAGCAACTTTTTTGAGTCAAAATAATGCCTCTATTGGCTAGCTTCTGTAGCGGATACCTCTGCAGCCTTTCCAGCTCTGTTTTGCCCACTACTATTTTCGACAGCCTTGTTTCCACCAAAGTTCCTTTTTGCATTTTCACTACTCGCCCTTCTGGCTAAATACTCCCCTTCAGCTTCTATAGTTATATCTTTTAAGGATTCCCATTCTTTTAGACCCTTTATTTTCAAACTGTCCCTCAGATACAGACTTACATTTTGGATTAACAACCTAATCTAATCAGCTGTGTCAGGTTTCCTTTTCATCCCCATCACCTTGTTCTCTACCTAGTGAGGTATTCATGAAAAGACACATCATGCTTTTGTTGGAGTAACTGAAGGTCCCTCAAAGTGACTTCTATCCTTATGCTATAGTCGTATTGTCTGAGGAATTCCTCCCTCAATAAGTCCCAATCTTCCTTAGTTCTCCGATCTAAACTATAATACCAATCTATCGCAGTCCCAGTCAAGCTCAAGTAAAAGTACTCTACCTTCTATTTTCTAGACAAAGTAGTCCCTTTCATGATTAGTGTGTATTGCTTAATGTGAGCTGAAGGGTCCGAGGTACCATCAAATCTGGGTAGGTCCAGCATTTTGAACCTTTAGGGGCAATGGCTCGTCTCTATCCAGATCCTTATCTTCGGGATTTATCCCCTTACCCATAGATAACAGCCTAAACATAGCTTTTATCTTTTCCTCCATTTTCTTAAGAGCCAGATCATCCGTACTATGACCCCTTATTCTCATATTCATCACAACAGGAACATACTCTTCTTCCTCTTACTCTATGAAATCATCTTCAGGATCATATCTCCTTTTTCTCCTAGGTGGATCTCAAAGCATAGTAGCATCAGCTACAACAACATTTCCAATATGAATCGGCTTGCTATCTCGCAAGTAGGTGCTACAGGCTAAGGCTTAGCATTAAGTGCTACAGAAGCCACCATTCCATCGATTATAGCTAACATTCTCTCCTCAAATTCCTACATATGCCTATCCATCCTCCGGTCTAAGTCATCCCTTACTGTTGAAAGCCCGGTAGGAGTAACATTTGACCTATTTTCTTGGCTACTTTCTTATAACTAGTTGAAACCCAACTCAAAACTGACCTTTAAACCTAAATTCGAACTTGAATCAAACCTCAATAAACTGGATATGGACCTTCAAATCAAGCACCTATCCAACCCTCTAGACCACCTAGATGAGTCTATGATGGTTGCAAGAATCAGATATTAGGGATGATGCATGTACAAGATATATACATGATACATGAATGCAATGCATGGTTTTGTTAGATGTCAATCACAAACACACATAAGCATGTTCAAAGCCTTCCAACTTTATTACTCCCATACAGGAGGTTGTACAATCTCTTTCCTAAGCGGGTTTAACCTATGGGTCAACAGGGTACCTAGTGGAAGTGCATGATGCACGGTAGAAAACCGATAGCATGACCACTTTAATTAAAAGCACAGGTGTATGGATTTTGACTATTATGTATTTTGACTAACTCACACAGATCGGGTTGGGCCCGTTGGGGCATGGCAGCTTTTGACCGGTACCCTCCTAATTTGTTTGAGTTTGGCAATATATAAAAGTTCATATAGCAAGCAGAAGTTATTATGGTTACACAAACTAGGAAAAGTTGCTATTGCCATTACATGGGCTTTAGTCAAGGGTAATAAAACTTTAAAGCTACCCAAGCATAGTTTCTGCTAATAGATCTAGCTCATCACGAGTATAACAACCGATTGGTCACCATTTTATATACCTTTTGGTACTAGATTTGGATTGATGGGTCTCCTTGGCAACTCTCTACACTGAGTGAATATAATACATGCTTTAAGATATTACCAGGACTAAAAAGGGATGCCTAATTTAATTCTAAGACTAAGATATACGCAAGATATGCAGTTTAGAAAGGCGAGAGGATTAATTAATAAAACTCAATTATAAATAACTTAACCAAGATATTTTTCGGAGCAAGATCTATTTATTTCCTAGTGGAGTTGCCACTGTGACACGCATGCCAGAGCCCACCTTTGATCCTAAATTTACTCTTGAAGCCCGCTTTTAGGGCCCGAGACTAAAGGAGGCTAGCTGTTAATCATAAACTGGCCTTTTCGCAATAAAAAGAATTGAGTCCAAATTATTACTGATGGTCAACCCATGAAGGCGTCTACTAGGGTGCTCAAAGAGGCAAGCGTCATGGAGTCGACACTCAACAAAACGTTAGGAATTGAATCTCGTCCTTATTTTAATGCCCAAATAGAAATTGATGTTCGGATCATCCCTCTTATTAGGCATTTTGGTTAGTTGTTGTTTTATAATTGAGTTTTAGAATTAATCCTCTCTCTTCTCTCACATGATGCAAGTAATAGAATATAAGTAAACATCCCATTTAAATAAAAAAAAAGCAATAAATAAATACTTAAAATAAAATTCTACTTAAAAATTATTATATAAGCAAATTGTCCACAACATCAAAGCGCAGATAAATATACATACATAAATCGAAAAATTAATTTGGGTTGGGAACATTGGTTGCCTCATGTATATTTACAAAAGAGTTTGTATTATATTGTGTGAATTTTTGGGTTAAAAGTTGAACATTGGTCCATTTTTATTAAAGAAAACCCAGTTAATTAGTAAAAATGATTTAAGTGAAATTTTATCGTTTAACATGCAAAAACAATTTATTACTACCTATTACATCCCTAAAAATAATATATCCAAATAAATAACAAAAATTGATGAAGAAAGAAAACAAATAAATAACAATATAATAACCAAAGAAAACAATGAAGTAACTTGAATAAAGAGGACAACCAGAATGGGAGCTCGACTTCCCATGCAAATGCTATATGTCCTCCACAGCCATAAATATACCAATTACTAAAAAAAATGAACAAATAAATTAATTAGCATTGATGATAAAATAGCTACATAATTTACACCTACAAACAAACTCATTACAGGATAGGAACAATAGCATACTTACAGTAATAAAAACATGCCAAATATTGCATAAATACTGTATAAAATAAATATTAAAATAAAAGGGCATAAAAAACCTAAAATACATGAAAAACCTAAAAAATACCTAAAAGACAGTCAAAAGGAAGCGAGGGATGGCCAACCATGGAGCGAGAGACGGCCAGGAAGGAGGTAGAAGGATGTCTCATCCTTCAAGTGAGGGACAGCTGTCCCTCACACCTTCCCATCCCTCACTTACAAAATAGAGCAAAAGCTTATAGAATAGAAGAAAAAAATAGAAAATTATGCAAACAAATATTTCAATCCTAAATATGCAATAATTAATCATTAAATCATGCCAAAAACACGTTAAAACAGCAATATATACATCATATTGCAATAAAATTAATGAAGTATAACACATATACATGTTAAAAAGAACTTAAAAAAAAACAACAATGGAGGAATTCCTTTGATCATCATGCCTTTAAAATATCACATAATCCAGAAATGAATTATACTTTAACAAAGCGAACATGTTATCCAATCTCAACAGTAAAAATGAATCAAATTATCATCTAAATAATTATGAGGTTAGATAAATGAATGGTAGTGAGAGAAACTATAAATAAGCCTAGAATATTACCGTCGGGAGATATTCTAACTCTATGATCTTTGAAATCCAGGTCTTTGCTCTGAATCATGTTCTTTTTGTTCTTAACAAGAAGTATAAAATTCATTTTGCATGTGTCAAGAAAATTGTTAAAGCATAAATCTTTTAGAGAGAAAGAAATTAGTTTTCTTCATTCTCTAATGGTTTTTTTTTCTAAGAATAATGATTCCTTTCTTCCTTTCAAAACACTAATTTTTTTATCCCTTAAGTAGAATTTCAATTTGATTATAACTCACTACAAGAAAATTGACTTTTAACGACCAAAATTTAGTGAAAGGATGAAAATCCGATCGTAAAAATATTCAAATTACGAAGGAAAATTAAACCGATCGTTAGTTGTTAAATTTTATTATTATTTAACAAGAGGTTAAAAATTCAGTGGCTGAAGAGTAGTAAATCTGATCGTTAATGTATTAAAAAAATTGGCAGGATCTTACTAAAGTTTACCTCCAAAATAAATTCCATTTATTTTATTTTATAAAAATAAAACACAAAATAACAATACCCACGAAAAACTAAAAAGATGAAAAAAAGCATATAAACCTAACTAAAAAAAAAGCAAATCCTTTCCGCAAAAAAACCCTAAATCCTTTTACTTGGTTGTCACTCCTTCGAAACCTATCTCTATAAACTTTGTTTGGGTCTTCTTGATTTTCTGATTTTTGCTCTCATCCAGCCACCATCAACGATTTTTCTTTGGCCGGCCACCGATCAAGACTCTGTCGCCGACAACTTCATTGATTTCGGTATGTATGCTTTTTCTAAAGTCTTATAGTAATCTCCTCTTTATTTTTCTCAATATATCTATGGGTATATCTCTATTCTGTGTGGGTGTTTAATTGCCTAGTGAATATTGTTTGATTTAAAGGGAAGCCGATGGAATTAAGCTGTTTTATGTTAAAATCTTTTTAATTCTTAATTGGATTTTGTGATTATTGATTTGCTGGCAATTGTGTTCATAAGTAACTTCTTTTTTCCTACAAAATTGGAATTAATGAATTTTATGTTGAAATCTTTTTAATTCTTAATTGGAATTAATCGATTTAAAGAACAAAATAATTGATCTATGAAGCCATATTATCATATGAGTGCATCTAAGAAGAAGCATTTAAGCAATCATCATGAAACGAGCAAAAAAAAAAGGAGAAAAAACTGCTACTGTACCTTATTTCCATTGGAACCTAGTGATGCAACATAATGGTAGAAAGAAGGCATAGGGGTCGCTTTGAAATTAAGGCTTCTCCGGAATTGTTTGATCTTGTTATGATTTGTACAGCTGTTAGCTTAATTATAGGGATTGATTGTTAGCTTAATTATAGGAAAATTATTAGGGATTTGTTTCCTAATTCAACTCTTGTAAACAATATAAATACCTGTATATTTTCAATGAAAGATACAAGAATTATTTCTCACTTTCACATGGTATCAGAGCCTAGTCGAGATTCTGGGTCTTTTGTTTAAGGGTTGCGATTCCCTCTTGTCGGGATCAGATTTTTCCTCTTTAGGGTTTTCGGTTTTTGAGATCTGGTTCTTAGGGAGATATTTTCCGGTGACCTTCTGTTCTCACCGCCACCACAGGGAGGAGCGCCTCAGTCATTCCGACCGTTTCACCTTTTTCCGGCGACCATTGGAGCCGCGAGTGAGTCTCACGCGCCACCACAAGAATACCGCCATTCTCACGCGCCGACGAGTGACGGCGCGTGTCCTGTTTGCCGAACTTCCGCTTTCAGATCCGGCGTCGCCTGAGTGTCTCCGACCAGACTGTAGTGTCGGTTTTCTCATCCGGTGAGTTCGCCAGTCTCCTTTCTCAGATCAGTCCCTGCTGCTGTTCTTGGTGAGGTAGTTTCCTCTGTTGATGATATTTTTTGTCTCCTGGCCAGCTGTTTCAACAGGTTTTTGTTCTCATATTATTGGGTAATTGATTTGTTGAGTAGTTTGGGTGTTGGTTTGTGTTGGGTATATTGACCTCTTTGCTGCTTTGTTAATCTTCTTGTCTAAAGTTATTTGTGACGGGTTTTAATGGCTGAGAATAGTGATAAGAAGACTGTTACTGAAATTATGTTTGGTTCGTCTAAAATTACGGATAGAAAACTGACTGGAAGTAACAATTATGCACAATGGAAAAGAACAATCCGTAGATTTGTGACAAGTGTAGACTTGGAGGACCATTTAACTAGTAATCCACCGTCTAAAGATGATGCTGTTAGTCGGAAGAAATGGTTAATGGAAGATTATAAGTTGTTTAATCAAATTCAGAATACTTTAGATCCTGCTGTTGATGATGTTGTGAATCATTGTGACAGTGTAAAAGAATTATGGGAATATCTAGAATTTTTGTATGCCTGCAAACAAGATATGTCCCATGTCCATGATTTATTGCTAAAGATTTATCGAGCGGAGCAAAAAGGTCGCTCCCTGTTCCAGTATTATACTGAAGTGAAACAAGCCTTTGAAGAAAAGCGGGCTATGTTTCCTATTGTTGCTGATGTTAAACAAATGCAAGAACAAGAGGAGCAGATTGCGGTGCAGTGTTTCTTGGCAGGATTGGGTTCTGAATATGATGTGGCACGCACACAATTGTTAACTGGTGAGTCACTTTCTTCTTTTACTGAAGTTTATGCTCGTTTGCTTCGAGTTTGTAAAGACGGTGATTTGCCTTCCGGTATGATACCCAATGATACGGTGGCATTGGTTGGTAATGCTTCGTATAGTAATCGCGGAGGTAAAGGTGAAAATGGTAGTTCTGTTGTTGGGAGTAGTAGCAATTCTCGTACATGTCATTATTGTGGAGTTGAGGGGCACATTAAAAAGAATTGTTGGAAATTACATGGGAAACCCTCCAAGAACTCAAGTCAGATGAATAATAAGAGGTTTGCAAATGTAGCTACTCAGGATGGCATCCTACCGCTTCCACAATCATCCTCACCATCTGTCACCATTTCAGCGGATGAGTATGCTCGTTTAACTGCCACTTTTGATTCACAGCAGTTATCTTCTGGGACTTCAGCTCTGGCTAATACAGGTAACCCTGCTGCATGTCTTTCCACCTCATCTCGTAGTTGGGTTATTGACTCAGGTGCTACTGATCATATGACTGGCAACACAGGTATTCTATCTTCTTTCCAATCTACTGCTAATTTACCTTGTGTTACGTTAGCCAATGGATCTACTGCTTCTGTAATTGGGCGTGGGACAGCAAACCCAACAAATTCCCTTCCATTGTCATCTGTTTTATGTTTATCATCTTTTCCTTTTAACTTGTTGTCTGTTAGCCAAATTACCAAAAATCTTAACTGTTGTGTTATTTTCTATCCCAATTATTGTCTTTTTCAGGATCTTGGGACGAAGCAGATTCTTGGTAGAGGGTGTCTGGTGAATGGCTTGTATGCTCTTGAATCAACTTCTCAACCAGTGCCTCGATCCATTGCTTGCACAAGTTCATCTTCTCTTTTGCAACTTCATTGTCGTTTTGGTCATCCTCCTCTTTCAACTTTACAAAAGCTGTGTCCTAGTCTTAAAAGGAAATCTACTTTAGAGTGTGAAGCTTGTCAATTTGCTAAACACCATAGAGTATCTTATTCTCCTAGATTAAATAAACGTGTTGAGTCTTCTTTTTACTTAGTTCATACTGATGTATGGGGTCCATGTCCTGTTACATCCAAACTTGATTTTCGTTATTTTGTGACATTTATTGATGATTATTCTCGGGTTACTTGGCTTTATCCTATGAAATCTCGATCTGAGTTGTTTACTATATTTTGTGCTTTTCATGCTGAAATTAAGACTCAATTCAACAAATCCATCTGTATTTTGAGAAGTGATAATGCTAAAGAATATGTTTCTCATTCTTTTAAATCTTATCTTTCTGAGCATGGTATTATTCATCATTCTTCTTGTATTGTTACCCCTCAGCAAAATGGTGTAGCTGAGCGGAAGAACCGTCACTTATTAGAGGTTGCTCGGGCACTAATGTTTCATATGCAGGTTCCTAAAATATTTTGGGTAGATGCTGTTTCTACTGCCTGTTTTCTAATCAACAGAATGCCCTCTTCTGTTCTTGACGGTCAGATTCCATATTCTCTTCTTTTTCCCTCATCTACTCTTTTTCATCTTTCTCCTCGGATTTTTGGATGTACTTGCTTTGTTCAAGACATGCGACCTCAGCTTTCAAAACTTGATCCTAAATCTCTTAAGTGTGTCTTCCTGGGATACTCGCGTGAACAAAAGGGGTATCGTTGTTACTCACCTTCTTTGGGTCGTTATTTAGTATCTGCTGATGTTACATTTTTTGAACATACACCTTTCTTTGGTTTCTCTGTGTCCTCTTCTTCGCCCTCTAGTGATTCAGGGGATGATTTTCTTGTTTATACTGTTAGTGAACAGGTAGTATCTCCTCCTTCTCGACCTATTATTCATCAAGTTTATTCTCGACGTGTGCATAATTCTATCGAGACACCTTCTGCTCCTGCTTCTTCTTCAGATCCTCCACCACCACCAGATCCTAGCCTTGACCTTCCTATTGCTCTTCGCAAAGGTAAACGCACATGTACTTACCCCGTTTCTTCTTTTGTGTCTTATCATACTTTATCACCTTCCTCCAAGTCTTTTGTAGCCTCCTTAGACTCTATTGCTGTTCCAACGTCCCTTACTGAAGCATTAGCTCATGATGGTTGGCGAACTGCAATGAAAGAAGAGATGATGGCCTTAGAGCAGAATCATACTTGGGATCTTCTAGCTTTGCCCTCTCAAAAAAAGGCTATTGGTTGTAAGTGGGTGTTTACTGTTAAGATGAATCCTGATGGTTCTGTTGCTAGATTGCACTACAAGAAATTCTTGAAATAGCAACGGAAAAATAGCAACGGAATTCATTCCGTTGCTAATTTAGCAACGGAAATACAATTTCTTTGCTATTTAGCAACGGAAATACAATTCCGTTGCTATTTAGCAACGGAAAATCTTTTCTGTTGCTAAAATTGGTTTTAATTTTATGAAATTAGCAACGGAAAAAAATTTGGTTAGCTTTCGTTGCTAAAAGTGGAGGGAATTTATGGCGCCAATATTTAGCAACGAAAATTAGCAACGGAATTTGTATTCCGTTGCTAATTAACGGGGCAAAAAATGGCGGAAAAATATTGGGACGAAAAATAGCAACGGAATATGAATTCCGTTGCTATTTTAGCAACCGAATATATATTCCGTTGCTAAATAGCAACGGAATATATATTCGGTTGCTAAAATAGCAACGGAATTCATATTCCGTTGCTAAATAGCAACGGCATATATATTCGGTTGCTAAATTAGCAACGGAATATATATTCGGTTGCTAAATTTCACTTTCAACGAAAGTTAGCAACGGAATAAAATTTTCGTTGCTAATTAACGGGGCAAAAAATGGTGGAAAATTTTGGGACGGAAAATAGCAACGGAATATGTATTCCGTTGCTAAATAGCAACGGAATATATATTCGGTTGCTAAATTAGCAACGGAATATATATTCGGTTGCTAAATTTCACTTTCAATGGAAGTTAGCAACGGAATAGAATTCGGTTGCTATTTAGCAACCGAATTTAATTTCGGTTGCTAAAATAGCAACGGAATAAAATTTCCGTTGCTAAATAGCAACGGAATATGGTTTCGGTTGCTAAATAGCAACGGAATTAGGATTCCGTTGCTAAAATAGGGGCATTTAAGTAATTTAATCTTTGTTAGAAGTATAAAACGCAAAAACCCTAGGTACGTCGACGGCTCATTCTCTCTTTCCGCCTTCATTCTCTCTTTCTCTCTAAAGCAGCAGTCGACGGCTCCTCCCTCACACACCGCCGTTGTCTCTCTCTCCAGCAAGTAAGTCGACGGCAGACCTTGCTGCTCCTTTCATCTCACAATATTAGGTCTCTGTTCGACTCAGTCGAGGCCTTTCTCTTTGATTGCGATGGTTAGTCTCAACCATTCTCCCCTTCTTCTTCTTCTTCTTCCTCCTTATTATAATGGTAATCAAATGTGGACTTGTTTTATGATTGATTTGATATGTAAACTTAGGTGTGATTTGGAAAGGTGATAAGCTTATTGATGGCGTCTCTCAAACCCTTGAACTGCTTCGCTCTAAAGTATCTCGCTTTCTTTTCTTCTCTATTTGTTTCCTGTAATCAAATTTTGTTTGAATCAATATTTGATATTTTGTACATTATCAGGGGAAGAAGCTGGTTTTTGTGACCAATAATTCCACAAAATCAAGAAGACAATACGCCCAAAAGTTCTATTCTCTTGGAATTTCAGTTAATGAGGTTTGTTTTAATATAATGTTAGTGTATAAATTTGAATTTAGACTCATTATCGATATCTGAAAGTAGGTTGCTTTTTAATTATCCTAGGATGAGATATTTTCCTCTTCTTTTGCTGCTGCTATGTACTTGAAGGTCAATAGTTTTCCTCGAGACAAGAAGGTGGGTGATTCCCTTTAACCTTTTTTCTGTTATTCGATTAATGGATTAGCAAGTTCTTGCCATCAAAGTTAAAATTCTTGAAAGCATCTTTCTCCGGTGCTGTTGAATGTGGTTGTTTACTCATTTACACTTATTTGCCTTAAGCCTGACTGAATGGGGTTTGTGCGCATTTAGTATTGTGTCTGATTTTCTTTTCTTCCTTCAAGATCCATTTTCCCCCTGATTTTAGTCATTTTCTAATAAAATTAAATATTTATGTTTCAGTGTATTACCGTTGAATTGGACGGTTGGAATGCTTGGAGTATTAGCAGGCACTGTTGAAGATGCATTTATCACGTCAGTATGCATTTATCAGCTAAATTAAGGTAATGTACATGTACTTATGCCACCAATTTAATTCTAATTTTGGAGGATATATATATATGCATTTATCTCGCTTAACTTTATGTATGCCATAAAAAAATAACATAAATCATTCATATATATATATATATATATATTATTTTGGATTAAGGATCAAGAGTTTAAAATTAGGATTAGTTGATGGGTGGCCCAATATACTTATAATATGTCATTTTCAGTGAAAGTGGGGACATTTTCATATTCAAAGAAACCAAATGAGACTATATTTTTCTTGCACGAAATGAAATTGGATTCAAAATTTCTTGAATTTTTTGAATCAGTTTGGTAATGTGTAATGCTCATATCAGATAACGTAATTATAGTGTTCAATTGGGCTGATGTTTTGTTGATTTTTTTGGCTTGGGTCAAGTTATTTGCATCTAGTATAGATATTCAAATTTGTTAGCTGAAACTGTTAGCTGCCAACCTTTGTTAACTTGCTTTAAGGTGTGCTTTTGCTAACTTGCTCCTATAATTATATGAATAATTTGTTGCAATTTAAGGTTTTTGCTAACTGGTGAACATTTTAATTTTAAGTGCTTTTGGCGAGATATATAATTGTAATGATTTGTAATGCTGGTTCTTTTTTCAAGTAATTCAACAATATGCTCACTTGTGGGTCTTGAGGGTTGTGTTTATGTGTTCTTAATTGCTTTAAACCCTTTAAAATAAATGCTTACATTGTAGCCAATAAACTGATTCATTATAAGTTTTATTTTATTTTTTATTTTTATTTTCAATGCATACATATAGAGAACCTAATACCATTAAGGGGTAGCAGCCGAAGATAGTGGTAACTGTGTATCCATGCATTTTAATATCTGATCATTGATAAATTTTATAACATCCATTTGGATATGCTGAACCAGGTACTACTCTATTATTTTGAAGAAGTCTATCAGGTACTACTCTATATACCAGTTGCATAATTCTGAGTAACTCAAAATCGTGTCGGATTTCTGTATTTTCTTCTAAATTTCTGCTTTATCTTGAATATAATCTTGATTTGTTCTATCAATTTGGAGAAAAGCTTGCAGATTTTGAAGATGGGTATCTTAGTTCACCTACCGCAGCTTCTTCTATTTTAATGGTGCCAATTTCATTGTACTGATTAAGCCCAATGTTATGCAGATGGAGAAAGTGAGGATCAAATTTAAGAATTTAAGAATTTGAAGAATCAAAGACATAATTAAGAATTTGATCTGTTGTGCTTACAGGAACTGTTGCAGGAGTCTATGTGGTAATGGAGTATGGCATGGAGAGGATTCATGGCACATGAAACTAGGTGGGTATGCTATAAATGACTTCAATCTTTCTCTGTTCAGTTCATCAAAAATTCTTAATAAGATTCCAGTTTTGTCATTTTACCAGTTTCTTAGTTATATACTGGCGCGTTTTAGGCATCTGTACTTGTATACTGTTTGGAGGGCTTAGTTTATCCATAATTAATTGCATGAATATCGATTTCAGGTAGTTGCTACCCTTAAGGCAGATTATGAGAAGCTAAGGGCATCAAATCTCCCGACAATCTGCTACTTTCATCAAATTATTCTCCAAAGGTTAGGAGCATAAGTAAAAATATTGTTCTTAAGTGTAATTCGTAAGTATATTAATAGTGGTAATTAAGGAAAACACTTGACAATGGGAGCAGACATGGCTAGCTAATGATGGACTGAGCGAAGAGGACCAAATGAAGGCGAAAGAAGGAACATTAATTATTCCATTGACCCAATTTCCACCAAAGAAATACCGTAAGGATTGCTTTTATCACATCACACCCGCAATGGAGGCTCCCGCATCTCTTGAAAATGTGGATTCTTGTGAGGTACATTAAATTTAAATTTAGATTTAATATTTTTTTATGATATTTAAAAATTATAATTAGACATTATATTTCTATCTTGTAACTAATTCTTAATCTAATTTACTAATTCTTATTCCTTTTTTATTTGTTATTTTTTACCAAGGTAGATGATAATTGATGAAATTAAGCTTAATAAATGCTTTAAGAAGTAAGCTTATCAATGATTCATATGTAATTTAATTGTTGTTGGAATGACAGAGTAACAGCATATTTACTTAATTACTTATAATAATAATAATAATAATAATAATAATAATAATAATAATAATAATAATAATAATAATAATAATAATAATAATAATAATATGGAGTGACCACTTGGCCTTTATCTTATGATTATAAGTTATTGATAGGTGGGCAGAGAGAAGGCATATTTTCATGGTGGGATATTTAATTATTTTCTGGTTATGGCAGTATAGTTCTTTTTTATACTCCTAGCAGTGAGGGCCACTAATTCAAGTTTTGATGGACCTAAATTGCCTATTGTGTGTTAAAATTGCCAGCTTTAGTCCACAAACAACATATCTTTCAAACACACCTATAGTCGGTCTCATAAGCCAAGCCTAATTTATAGTTCTATTATTATTATTATTATTAGTTCACTTATTAATTTTATAATTTCTTTTGCTAATCTAAATGTGGAATTAGTTGTAGTTGATTAGTAATTAATTACGTAATAGAAAATTTAATTCTCAATTTGGTGTTCATATAAAACAATTTGCTGTTTTAGTGTAATTTGTTGGTTTTCCAAATTACACAAACAGCAAGCTATTTTAGTGTAATTTGTTGGTTTTCTTTTGTAGTGATGGAATAGCGACGAAAAAACCGTAACAAATTTTTTTATACTAGTTGCTGAATTTAGCAACGGAATGCAACTCGGTTGCTAAATTTAGCAACGGAAAAATAAATTCCGTTGCTAAATTAGCAACGGAATTTGATTTCGGTTGCTAAATTTAGCAACGGAATGAGAATTCGGTTGCTAATTTTGACCAACTTGCCAGATGTTAGTGGTTAGATTTAGCAACGGAATTGATATTCGGTTGCTAAATTTAGCAACGGAAATTAAATTCCGTTGCTAAAAATACCAACCACCAAATTAGCAACCGAATCTTCCGTTGCTATTTTCCGTTGCTAATTTTTATTAGCAACGGAAATTCAACAAATTTGGTTGCTAATTTCCGTTGCTATTTGCTGATTTTCTTGTAGTGTTGAAAGCTCGATTGGTTGCTAAAGGATATGCACAAACATATGGAGTGGATTATTCGGAGACCTTTTCTCCAGTTGCAAAACTTTCATCTGTTCGATTGTTTATTTCCTTAGTTGCTAATTACAGTTGGCCACTTCATCAACTTGATGTGAAGAATGCATTCTTGCATGGGGATTTGAGTGAAGAGGTTTACATGGAGCAACCACCTGGTTTTGTTGCTCAGGGGGAGTCAGGAAAGGTGTGCAAATTAAGAAAGTCTTTGTACGGGTTAAAACAGTCTCCTCGTGCATGGTTTGGGAGATTTAGTACAGTTGTGATTGAGTTTGGCCTACGGAGAAGTGCATATGATCACACAGTGTTCTTTACATCATCTACTTCTGGGTGCATTTTGTTGGTTGTATATGTGGATGATATAGTGATAACTGGAAGTGATGAAGCTGGAATTACGAGGTTGAAAGCATTCCTTGGGACTCACTTTCAAACCAAGGATTTAGGATCATTGAAATATTTCTTAGGGATTGAAGTTTCTCGCAGTCAGAAAGGGATCTATCTATCTCAAAGAAAATATTGTCTGGATTTATTAGATGGTGCTGGTTTTATTGAGGCAAAAGCATGTGATGCGCCTATGATACCAAATGTAAAGCTGAAAGCTGAAGATGGAGACGTGTTTGGGAATCCTGAAAAATATAGGAAGGTTGTGGGAAAATTGAACTACCTTACTATCACTCGTCCTGACATTGCTTTTCCAGTAAGTGTTGTTAGTCAGTTCATGTCATCTCCTAGAACCTCACACTGGGATGCTGTTGTACATATTCTGAGATATTTAAAAGGTGCACCAGGACGTGGCATCTTATATCGAAATCATGGTCACCATACTATAGAAGGTTTCACGGATGCAGACTATGCAGGAGATCTTTCAGACAGGCGTTCTACCACCGGTTATTGTGTTTTTGTTGGGGGTAATCTTGTTTCTTGGAAGAGTAAGAAACAGAATGTGGTGTCCCGATCGAGTGCAGAATCTGAATATAGAGCTATGGCACAGACTACCTGTGAACTCATATGGCTACGTCATTTGCTTGGAGAAATTGGGTTTGTTCAGTCTAAACCAATGAACTTATGGTGTGACAATCAAGCAGCTATCTATATTGCAAATAATCCTGTGTTTCATGAGAGAACCAAACATATAGAAGTTGACTGTCATTTTACTCGAGAGAAACTAGAAGATAGATCAATCTCAACTTCACATGTCAGAACAGGAAGTCAATTAGCTGATGTATTCACTAAAGCGTTACCTGGGAATCGGATCAACTACATTTGTAACAAGCTGGGCATGATCAATATCTATGCTCCAGCTTGAGGGGGAGTGTTATGATTTGTACAGCTGTTAGCTTAATTATAGGGATTGATTGTTAGCTTAATTATAGGAAAATTATTAGGAATTTGTTTCCTAATTCAACTCTTGTAAACAATATAAATACCTGTATATTTTCAATGAAAGATACAAGAATTATTTCTCACTTTCACAGATCTTGGCCTCCATCTTTTCCTACAAAATGAAAATCCATTAAATTGACCTGAACTAATTATCGAATAAAGAATTCCTGAAGCACTGATGTATTGCTAGATGATTTAAGCACACCTACAAATTGCACATGAACTTTTGCATTTAGAAGTATCAACAGTTGTACCAACTCTATTGAAGAAATGAAATTTAAATTTACAAAATTAATGTATAGGTTAAATTATATATTTTGAATCTTCTAGTAGAATTAGAATAATTAGATTCTAATTTAGAGCCACCGTAGAATTTTAAATCCTTTTTAAGTAATTATACTAGACAATAGGATTGGAAGATTTCACTTACCTGTGTTTTTGCTTGAATTTGATTCATTTCAGCCTCCTTAGCATGCATTTTTTCTTCCAACTTCATATAGAACTAAATCAAATGATTTACAAGAAGAAAGAGTAAGCATTCAATTGCCCTCCCTAAACTTCAGAAATTTATACTTGGAACGAGTTACCTTACCTCTTTCCTCCTTTCTGCTCGTTCATCACTCCTGAAACTAAAAGCTGATGTGTTTGTCCTTGCATCAGGCTTAGCTAAGCTAACGGTCTACTTAAGTCTGCAACATAAGTCTCCACATTTAGTTTTCCAATCTTTAAACACTAAGCTATCATACAAGCAAATCGATGCATCTTACAGATCGATTTGGGCTCTGACGAACTCTAGGTTCAACTTTCTTAGATCCAAAAATTTGAGTTTCAGCTACTTTCTTTACCCTTGGTTCCTTTTCACTGACACTATAGAAAAATATGCATTTTAGGTGGTGTAACCCATGTATCATGGAGAATTGCAATTTGAAAGACAATACCTTTTATTCAGAAGATTTAGTCTTGAATTAGAAACTTCAAAATCCTGAGCACAACAGACCAAGCGAATTCCAGTTATTGCTAGAAGAATATCAAATAAAATTATCTATTAGTCACTTCTAAAAATATTGCCTCAGGACAGCTAACCTCTCTTTTGGGAGTTCTGAGAGGCAAGAGTCTAGTTGGAATCATAGCTTTTGGTGACGGCTTTTCTGACTTCCTTCTGTGTGGACTCTCTCTTTCCCCTCTAATCTGCTTCTTTACAGAACTTTTTGACGTATCATTACTATCTATACTCTAGACTTGACTGGAACTAACCGGAGACTTAAGTCTCTACCTGATACATTTACTTTCCATTGAACCTCCCAACTGAATGCACAAAATAACAATTAAAACACCATCAAGAAAACAATTAACACCAATTTGTCAGGATAATAATAATAATAATAATAATAATAATAATAATAATAAACATAGGAAGACATAAGAAAGTAGGGGTGAACTGAATTGCGAGATATTATCATATTATAATTTTCTGAGCTTTGAAATGGTCAATAATGGTGTTAGTTTCTCAATGATCTTTTTTATTTCTTCAATATGTTCTTCATCAACTTATACTGACCTTTGGAGAATGATTTTGCTGACGTACCCCATGTGGCCAATATTTTCATTTGAGTCATGTTATCATCTTCCTCTTCTTTATGGCTAATATTTTCATTTGAGTCATTTTCACTATGGCATTCTCTGCCACTTTGGCCACCAAAAAAACCTGGCAACCGCATACCCTTTTTCTTGAAATGGGCTTCAAAATAAGCTTTCTTCTCAATAACCGAACCTGGTTTGGAGCATTTCTCAACCTCTGCAAGGTATTTATTGTGAGAGAAAAAAGACCTCCTTTCCCAAGACAACTCTTCACTCTCAAAACTTTTGGCAAGTTTTGAGTTGGGATGTGAGGCTTTTTGTCTAATCAGTTGGGTTTGTGTTTTGTTTGCTCTGTTTTGCCTGCTGCTTGCTCTTTTCTGCTCTGTAGAAATGTTTTTGGCAGTTCAAGGCATGGACTTGACTGTGGTTCTCAACAGTATAGCAAGAAGTGACGAAACAAACAAATTTTAGCATACATGTAACAGATATGCTTTTCCAAGAAAATCACTCTTCAGCCACCACTTCCTTGCACAATAATTATTTTCTAATATTGCATACAAATAACTATCATGCGATCCTCCGTTTCTGTACAAGATAAAACTTTTTCTATATCAATCTATAATATTGGAAATTCTAATTCTGCAAAAAGCATACCTTGTAAAGGTCAACAGGCCTCTCTACATTTTCTGCTTCTACTTTAACTTCCTTTTCACTATCAGCTACGTCTTTGCTTGTTTATTGGGCGTCAGTTTGAAGAACTAAAACTTGATTTCTATTTGCACGAATATTCCCCTCCAATTTTGTGGTTGTGATAGAATCTGAAGTAAATATGAAGGAATCCATCTTGCTTCTCATCCGCGGAGGTGGCGGTGGCTGTAATCATAATATCACACTCCCAGGTCATGTCTAATTCCAATATGCAAAATCATTTAAATCGAATACTGTGTGGGTTAGTAACCAGCATCATATCCATAAAATTAAAAGAGAAACCAAAAGCAGCAATCAGAGATGAACTCCATAGCAGAAAGTCCCATAAATTGCACAAGCATGAAAAAAAATATAAAGGAAAATAAAGTGATACACACACAAAAACACATAGAACATGCCTGAAGAATACCATGATCCAATCATGCTTCCACTGAAGCAGACTAGCAGTGACCTAAAAGGACATGCTGCAGAAAATTTACTCTTCAGCAATATTTACATATAGTTGCTGTTGTTGGCCCTAAAGTCTGCAACCTTGTGGTTGCATGCCCAAGATTTCTAAAACTATTTGGTCAAGAAATAGTCATTATCCATGATAGCACATGTGCAATAACATTTAAAAACAAGTTTCTCTTGGCAAAGGAACTGCCTTAGTTCCATTGCACAGAGATAAAAGCTTCAAAATGTTTATCTACAGGGAAAAAAAGGGTCAAGTTTAAATAGAAAAAGACAATTTCAGAATGCAATTTCACTCTTCTTCTTCTTCTTCTTCTTTGATGACTACAAGTTAGGAGCAGAAATGATAGAAACCAAGCACATAAAATTTGTTTGTTTCTGCTCTGTAGAAATGTTTTTGTCTGAGTTGATACAGTGATATTTCTAATTGTTGCTGGGTTTTTCTTAATTTGCACATTACAAGTGCTCTTCGACATTCTCTACAGGATAGTCTAAGCAAGGGTTCCTTAGGCAGAAGTTGCGATAAAATATATTTGAAATTTCGCACAAGCACAGGTTAGCCTCATCATATTCTACTTTTTGTTATATAATTGAAAAATTGACCCGATCTATGATTTGTATATTAAGAAAGAGAAAGAAACCAAAGAAATGGTTTGATGCACATTGAATATGGTATATGCCATTATAAATTCCTGAGTTTCTTTTAAATTTTTGTGCATAATTTGTCATACTAATGATTGTGAATGTGCATTCAGTAGTAAGGCCCATTGCCTTGTCTTACGTATGTCAGTATATCGTGATCCTTTTCTATAAATTGATAGTCAGTTAAAATAGGTCGTTTGTTCTATAAATTAATACTTTTTTTCTCTGTTAGTTTTTATGCTAATATATTTTCATTGCAAAGATCATGGCACCTAGTAAGCAATGGATGCAACTTGTTCATAATCGACTTGATGATGCTTATAAATCTAGTGTGCAAAGTTTTTTGGATTATGCTTTCACAAGAATAGGAGAAATGCATGAAATACCATGTCTGTGTGTCAAATGTTGCAATACATCTTTCGGAACCCATGATATGGTCAATTCACATTTGATAGCATATGGAATAATTCAAAATTACACCTTTTGGTATCACCATTGGGAGTAGTTAGGTGAGCCACAGTCAGATTGCTTAGATCTAGATGATAATGAAATAGAAGAGGTTAAAGATGAGGATGAGGATGAAATACAAGGGATTTTAAGAGATTTGTATCCCGATTTTGAGGGAGATGTTATGAACAGTGGTGGTGATGAAGTTCCTGAGGAAGAACCCAATCTTGAGGCAAAAAAATTCTATAGGCTATTAACTGATTTTGAGCAACCCTTATACTAGACTTCAAAAAGCTCTAACCTTTCTACTTTGGTAAAATTGCTTCATATTAAAAGTGTTGGCCATTGGAGTAACGAGTCATTTACAATGTTGTTGAAATTGTTAAAAGAAAGTTATTGCCTAATGGATCCAACTTACCCGATTCATATTATGAGGCAAGGAAGATAATTCGGGACCTTGGGCTTTCTTACAAAAAGATTGATGCATGTAGAAATGATTGCATGCTATATTGGAAGGTAGATAAGTGTCTCAATTCTTGCAAATTTTGTGGTACATCTAGATGGAAGCAAGATAAACATACCGGGGAAAGTAAAAGTAAAAATGGGAAAAGAATACCGTTCAAGCTTTTACGTTATTTTTCCCTAAAGCCACGACTTCAAAGGTTGTTTATGTCCACCAAAACATCTTCTTTAATGAGATGGCATAATGACAAAAGAGTCTATGATGGAGTAATGCGACACCCGGCTGATTCAATGTCATGGAAATCTTTTGATGAACTTCATCAATCTTTTTCTAATGAGCCTCGAAATGTTCGACTTGGTCTTGCTACTGATGGTTTTCAACCTTTTGGAAATTCAAAGACCCCATATAGCATTTGGCCAGTTGTCCTTATTCCTTATAATTTACCAGCTTGGCTATGCATAAAGCAAGAAAATTTCATTTTATCAATGATTATTCCTTGTCCTGAAAGTCCTGGCAATGCAATTGATGTTTATCTCCAACCTTTAATAGAGGAATTAAATGAATTATGGGAAACTGGGATAGAAACCTTTGATGCGCCAATTAGACAAAATTTTAAATTACGTGCAGCTTTGTTATGGACCATTAGTGACTTTCCAGTATATGGAAATTTGTTTGGTTGGAGTACAAAAGGAAAGATGGCTTGCCCATGTTGTAATAAAGAAACTTGCACAATGAGGTTATGCAATGGTAAGAAACAATGTTATATGGGCCATAGACGTTATCTTCCACTTAATCATAAGTGGAGGTATGATAAAGACTCATTTGATGGAACTAAGGAGAGAAGTTTGTCGCCTAAATTGTTGTCTGGCTATGATATAATTGATCAAGTGGCTGATTTAGATGGGTTATTACTAACCAAGGATCCAATGAAAAAGACTAAGAAAAAAGTGACAAATCAACAATCGGAGCTTCGAGATCCAAACTTGCTGTCAGTAATACACTGTTTTACCATCATCGAATAATCCCGATCTAGACTACTTCGAGTCACGGTGTCTACAGTACTATTACATAAAAGTATAAAATAATCATAGGAAAATGCAGAGCATGAAAATATATGAGAAACCATAATGTGTATATGTGAAAGCATCATGGCCAAATGATGTATCATGTGAAAATGACATATTTCAACCATATTCAGATGTTGTCGTAGATGTATACCATGAATGTATGATTGATAAATACAAATAAACTGAAATTGCCCAAGTGTATGTATTACATAATGTGAAATTTATGTCAAATTACGTAAAGTGTAAATGAGATGAATAATTCATTTGCCCCATAGTATACAGTGAGTAATTCAGGATTTTAGAATGTAATGGCCAGCTATAAGGACAAATACCATGGTAAGATAATGAGTTGATTCGGGTTGATATACACATTAGATTCACAATTAAGCAGTTAATCACCTTAAGTGATCCCTCAACACACATTACATTCACAGTTGAGATGTTGACCACCCTAAATCATCCTTCAACATATATTAGATTCACAGTTGAGACGTTGATCATCCCAAGTAATTCCTTAACATATATTAGATTCACAGTTGAAGAGTTTATCACCCCAAGTAATCCCTAAATACATTTGGAGGTGTTAATCATGCCAAGTGGTCACCTCTTTACATCCTAGAGTATTAAGATCATGCCAAGTGGTTTCTCCAACCTATTTAGGACCATTAGAATTCCCATCCCACATATCTAGTTGAGCGTCCTCACTAAGCACCACCAGTGGCAAAAACAAAATTATACAAGAAAATAAGAACTAAATAGCAAATTATACATAAAGAGATGTCAAATATGTGTTAAAAAAATGAATAAAGTGAAAAATATAGTTAAGCGATTAGAAAGGAGCAAAAATGTAATTACGCGAGAAATTAGGGGCAAAAATGTAAATTTATGTTAATAATGTGATTACTAGAGTTAAAATAGTCAAAAGGGTAAAAGTGTAATCAAGAAAAACTTTTAGGGACCAAACTGTAATTTGCAATTGCATAAGGAAATATAAGGACTAAACAATAAATTTTGGATTTAAAGATAAAAAAACTAAAAGGAAGTGAAAAGGACAAAATTAGTGTGAAAATAACTTAAAATATACTAAAGTGGAAATTTAGGGACTAAATTGTAATTTACCATCCTAAAGGGAAAATAAGTGAGAAAAAAATAAAAGTAAATAATGGAAAGGATCAAAGGGTAATTTAGAGAATTTAAAGTATAATTGTAAGTTAGGAAGCATTAAGTTATAACTAAAAGGTAAAATAGTAATTTTGTAAATGTTATTTGTGTAAATATAATTTTATGTAGTGTGTATCCACCACTAGGCAACTTGTTGCTTAACGCGTGGTTTTGGGTCCTAGAAAGCATGAAATTTTTCATCACAAATCAAGCACAACCACGAGTTGAAGAATATTACAACAAAATCATAAAGCATAAAAAAAATCTCCCAAACACAATTTCGAGCAAAACAATTCCACTGTCCAAGAACTGTCCCCAACAATAAATGCCCAAATTACTATCTATCAAAAACAAGATAAAATGGTGAATTTCCTCAAATTTAGGTCACCAGCCCCTTAATTCCAGCATGCATCTTTTTCAATAATAATTCTATAAACAAATGCAGCTAGCAGAATGACAAAGAATTCTAAGTGCAAAGAAGAGGAAAGCTGAATCAAGTACTGCTCAAACGAACCCAACACTTTTAGTCCAACAGTCAGCTGTATGTGCACCAAAAAATGAGAAATTCCCAACTATGCAATACTGAAATAAACATTCTAGAAATTTTCGTGACAATTTATGCCCAAATAATTTCCTTAAAATGAGACAAAAGCGCAAATTTTCACAGTTCCAACATGCATTAGACAAAGCAGATTTCAAAAGATAAACACATATTAGCTCACTGACAATTAAGCACAAATTCAATTAAGATAACAGCCCCATTAACTCCACACTATTCTAACGAACAATCAAGCACACAACAATGTTGAATTAAGCTAACTCGAGTGAAATTGTTCAAATACAGTCTAACAATTCAAATAATTCAAAGCTCGTTGCTCATCTGCCTTAAAGCGTGAAATTTATCCCCAACCACTGAACCACGAAAAAGCAATGCAATCCAAAAAACTAAACTCAAATTTCCAATTTTACCAGCATTCTAACTTGTGTTAGATTGGGATTAAAACAATAAAAATCAATTCAACACAATGATAGTTCAAGTTTTAAGTCCAATGTAATGGCAGCTTCCTCAAATTAACACACCCATATAACAACAGTGAAGTACTGGAAATGATGGAGCAAGCTAAAAAGATTTGGGGTTTAGCTAATGTGCATCTCATTATAATTTAAGTATAACTATCAATTTCATCCCACTGAAGCACAATTGTATAAACAACAAGCATAAAATAATTTTTTCCCAAGCATATATAGTTATTAGTAAATAAAATCAAACTTCCAAAAACCAATGTTATGCTTAAATTAACAAATCACATCAAATTGGTGAATTTAAATTAGCTCAAGCTCAGAATCCCCAAATTCAACATGCTACCTTTTTCCTTAATCAAACTTCAAGAAATGAAACCCACTAGCAAATTCATTTATAACTTCCAGCTCTTTACCCCATCACATACTGCTGTCATATAAAGCAAATTGCAAGAGAGAAAATAAGACTAGCAAAATGTCTATGAATTCAACACAAAATAAATTAACTACAACACAACAGTGCATTACAAAATCTGAAACTCAAATTTTCAACTTTTTTAGCAATCCACTCATGTCAAATTATGATTCAAGCAATAGGATTTAATTCAGCACAATTACAGTTCAAGTTCACTCCAAATAGCAAACTCCTCAATTTAGCGTTGATATCCTAGCACTTAAGTGCACAACATTGTTGAATAAAGTATAGAAATACAAGTACATACATACAATCTGCTAAAAAATAAGATCTAAACATATGAGGAACTCAAATCTAATCAAATGTGCCCAAAAAAAAGAATTTTCATTATGTTCTAACTTTGATTCATGCCAGACAAATTAAATTGAACAACTGAGAATTTCCCATTTCAAATTATGCCTAATAGAATCAATCAAACTCAGTAATATATTCAAGCATCTCAACTCTCATTTCTTCTATTCCAGTAAACTGCCCTTTTTCTAAATTAGAGTTTATGAAATGAAAAGAAGCTAGCAAAGTGGAATCTCCTTCAATCAGCACTGATATAAAAAAAGTAGCGAGGCACACAAATTTATCAAATTAAGTGTAAAAATGGTAGTACTCGATGCATAAACAACACAAAATATTTAACCAATTTTTGACAGCAATTCACCTTTATCAACAATGCTCACAAATGATAATTTCCATACTGGTTCAGCAATAAGCTCATATTAAGCAATTACAAAAGAATCAACTTGCAAAAACCCTTAAAAACATACACTAAAAACATGCAATTTGATGTCAATTCTCATTGAGGCAATTAGACAAACAAATGGCATGCAGAGATATAACCCAAAATTCTGTGCAAAGTTTCAAATTGCTACACTTCAATTCTATTACTGATAAAGCCCGATTTGTCTTTATCTGTAAGAAAGATAGCTGACAGCTGATGATCCGATCGGATGTGATATTTATAGTTCTTTGGGAGGGATACTTGAGTACCTTGGGATGTGATAACTGGCATTGGAGTAGGTGTGCGGCGATGTGACAGGAAGCAGGTGGAAGGTATGGGCGCTTACTTGTGTCAGTGGACTAGACAAGATAAGGCATCTCATCAGTTCTATCGGACACCGCGCCTTTATATCTTGTCTTCCAGCTTATGTTTTGTCCTTTTTGTTAATGGATTTTGGGCCATGCTGAGCGCTGTTAGGCCGACCTGATTGGGCCTTGGAGATATTTTTTCCGTAGTTATCACTTGTCCCCCCTCCAAAGGGTTCGATCGGGCAATTTAAGTCTTTTGGCTGATTTTTTGAATTTTTGGGAGGTGTTCATTTGAAGAGATGCGTCCATTCAGTTCAGATAACTATTTTACATTTAATGTCGTGCGTATTTCTAAAATGGCGCTTCGTTCTTTGTAACCGCAATAACGAATAGAGAACACGTGGCGTCCATCCAACGGGGAGGCTTTAGAGTATTCTGGAAGCTTTTTTCATATAAATAGTCAAGTTTGAAGTGATTTTTCCTCACTTTTCAGCGATCCTTAGCAAAACTCTGCCGAATTTTCTTCGTGAACTTTGCCATTTGAAACCCTTAGAAAAAATTTCTTGAGGAAAGTACTTCAAATTCTAGAGATTTTCAGAGAGTCTGCGATATTACCCAAGTAAGTAAACAATCCCTGCCTTTGATTTTCTCTTTCATTCATAATATCATATTTTAAGGTTCGGAATGACATTGAACTTAGCGAATAAGTTGATGAAGATTAAACGAATGCGCCTTGCATCTTGGGCTCGAAATGAACGTCGAGCCTAGCAAAAAAACTTGTTCTGTACATGAATGGATTTAACTTTCACATCTTCGGCTACGTTGAGCCTAATGAACAAGTTGTACCATCGTTGATTCACCGATCGGGATGTAACATCGATCGAAATTAAGCCCTCAGTCTTAGAGTGACTGGAATAGAGCAATCGATCAATATATGACGTCGATTGGAAGTCAAGCTATTTCGTCCATGCTTCGGCGGTTGGAACAATTTCGACCGATTGGTCTATACCGTTAGCGTTTTTGTGGAGATTGTTCATTCCGAAGATATTTTTGGCCAAATGCCTAGGAGATTTGGCGATTTTGTATTTAATTGTAGACTTTCATATTTTGGGTTTGGGATGACATCGAACCTAGCGAATAAATTAGTGGAGATTGAATGGAGGCATCTTGCATTTTCAGTTCGGGAATAATATCGAACCTAACAGACAAACTTGTGATGGAGAAAAACTTTCACATTTTGGGTTCGGGATGAACATTAAGCCTAGTAAATGAGTTTTACTAAGTTTGTTGCATCGATTAGGATGGAGCATCAATCGAAATTAAGCTTTATGAAGATCGTATCCAGTCGTAGGAGTGATCACGGGGCGGGAAAATTCTCCCCCACTCACTCCCCCGCCAATAGCGGGGATTCCCCGCCCCCGCCACCAATATCGGGGGGGGGGGGGGAATTCCCCCGTCCCCCGATTTGCTTTTTTTTTATAATTTTAAAATATAATATTTTATAAATAATTAAAATTAAAATATAATATTTAATAAATAAAAAATTTAAAATCAATAATAATTTAAAATTAAGTATAATTTAAAACTTAATAATTATAAAATTAAGTTATATTTTAATTTTAATTTTAATTATTTATAAAATATTATATTTTAAAATTAAAAAAAAAATATTTTGCGAGACGGATACCTCATTTTCCGCCCCGATTGTAGGACATGGATTTTTTCCCCCCCTTTCCATCCCCGCGGGGGAAAATTTCGGGGATTCCCCGCCCCGAACGGGGCGGGTCCCCGCCGGGGCCGGGGAATCCCCGCCCCGTGATCATCCCTATCCACTCGGGAATTTTAGTAGGGATCATTAATCGGAATGTTCATCGGTCAAGATTGATTACTTTGATCGAAATTTTCATCAATTCGGAATTCTAGAAAGTCGATCCATGCTAGAGTGGTGAAATTTGTTTTGACCGATCGCGGAGAGGTCACAGGCATTAGGGCCCTCATCTCAAACTCTCGATGGTAGAAGATTTCTTTCCGTTTCGCGCTAAGGAAGTTGAATTATGGCAACTGATCGGGAGACGAGGTCTACAGCCGTTAGGGCCCTCATGCTTTCGATGACAGGATTATTCGATCCGAAAGTGTATGCTGGAGAAGTAGTTAACATATTTGATTAATGACGAGCAGTAAGTTTGGGCACGTACCTATTTTTAGGCCATTTTTTGTTTCGTTGAGACACTCATTTTGTGTGCATCAAGGTGTTGTTTGTTTTCACATGTTGCTTAGGCTACACTTTCTTTATTGTTGTACTTTTAAAATCTTAAAGATAAATTTTAGACAGTAATCAAATAAATCTTAATTTTGTGATTATTAAAGGAGAGTCAAAGATCATAAAATTTAGTACAATAAATTCGAGGGGAACTCAAATTATAATAATTACAGCTGATTTTGTCGTTATTCAATGGCCCTTACAAACGGCCTGTGTTGGTCCGGCATTTATGCTTGTTATCGTTATCTGACCCGGTCGACTCTTTCCCATCGCCGGACCGCTTACAGGAGCTTTCCCACTCGTTGGTTTGAGTGCCCGACAGCTTTGTGTAACTCACGACCTTTGTCGCGGCCTCCATTGTTTCTCATCTTGTTTAGACATTTTGGGCTGGTTAGCTTTTCTACATTTTTTCTTGGTGCCCATCAATGTTTGGACGGGACCGGCATTGAGTGGAGTGAAAGTTCTAGCCAGCCGATTATTGTAGCGATCGGATTTACTCCATTCGGACTCCTTTCTCCTTTCCATAATCCCTGAGAAGATTGACCTGTTAAGATTCCTCTCCAACCGATTGGATGGGGAGATTCTGTTGAAGGGCCGACCGTCTGCATACTGCAATCTGTCCATGACATTGGTCTTCCTTATTCTATTGAATATGAGAGAATTATCTAGCTGAATGTACTGTCTGGCCCTTTCCATTAGGTCGGAAAAACTAATCGGTGGCCTTGTTGTTGATGATTCAGAAAACGAACGATTCGCGATGCCCTTCGCCAAAGCATTTGATGCTATTTCCACGTTAGAGTCCCTTACTTCCGACATTGTGGCCTGGAAGCGATCGATGTAGTCTCTGAGACTTTCATCGGCTCTTTGGTAGAGGTTGCATAGGCCACTAACTGACTTTGGTGCACGTGTCTGCATAACGAATCGCGTGGTGAACAACTCTTTGACTTGCCTGAAAGAGGCGATTGATTCTTGAGGGAGTCCGAGGAACCATTTCAAAGCACCTCCTCCTAGGGTCATTGGGAAGACTCTGCAGGCAATCCTTTCATCGTAGATGTAGACCTGTACTTTAGTCAAATATTTCTCGAGGTGAGTAGTGGGCTCAGTTTTACCTGTATACCTTTTCATCACTACGTCTCTCCACCTAAGGGTAGTTCGAATTCCGTTATCTCCCTGCAGAATGGGGAGGCGGTGTTGTTGCAAGTATTCCCCTCAAACATCCCTTTGGCTCTGTCAAGCCAAACTGTTTAAGTTTTTGTTTAAACTATTTGTCCTCCTTGCTCGTCGCCGTAGAAGTGAACTCTTCTTTTGTTCTTTGGAAGCAACTGCGATTGGACGCACGCATGAATAATGGATCATTGCCAAAGGATGGGGTGGATGATCCACTAGGGATGTAAGGAGTGTCTCTGCTCGAGGATATTGTCTCCTTCCCCTTATTGTATCTGTTTGTGATTCTGGCACTCGCTCTTCTACCATCATAAGCACTTGACTTATTGGTGAAAATTCCCTTGTTCCTCCTTCTTCCGAAGTCTTCGGCCACGAAATCCATTTCATAACCTCTTTCGAAAGTTCTGGGCATTTTACGTCTTTCCAGAGTTTGGACTATGCTTTTAGTGAAGTCACTAAGAATGGCGCGCATACCCCTAATAGTAATAGGGATATCTTCCGATTGTCGCATGGCTACGTCATTCAAAATTTGGGAGGAGGTTACTCCTAGTAGGGGATCTGGAAGATCTCTCTCTTCTTTCTGAGGATTTAGATCTGCCCTAACTGTTGTGATTATGCTCTCTAGAAACTACGTGTTCATTGGATCTCGAACCTGCCATTTTCTCTCAACAAAAGCACCAAATGATAAAGCCCGATTTGTCTTTATCTGTAAGAAAGAGAGCTGACAGCTGATTATCCGATCAGATGACAAAACCTGCAAGAAGGAGTGTCTGATTGGACCTGAGCGTTAGCGCTCCAAAACTTAAGTTAGTAGATTTTAGAGAGAGAGTTTCAGATAGTCAATACCTAGAGTCATTGTGTTTTAGGCTATTTATAGGAGTTCTTTGGGAGGGTTACTTGAGTACTTTGGAGCGTGATAACTGACATTGGAGTAGATGTGCGACGATGTAACATGGAGTAAGTGAAAGGTATGGGCGCTTGCTTGTGTCAGTGGACTAGACAAGATAAGGCATCCTATCAGTCCGATTGGACACTGCGCCTTTATGTCTTGTCTTTCAGCTCATGCTTTATTCTTTTTGTTAATGGACTTTAGGCCTGTTGAGCATTGTTGGACCGACCTGGCTGAACCTTAAAGATGCTTTTTCTGTAGTTATCAATTACCAAAAGTGAATTGCAATCCTACTACAACCTTGAATTCATGCCAAACAAAACTTTCAATCATCCTCACAATGAACATTTGATGAATAAAGCAAATTGGTGAAGAATTAATCGCACAACAATGTAGCATTAATCAAGTTAAAAGCACAAAATTAACATTGAAAACTCATTTAGGTATAGTATCAAGCACTTGGTGGGCAGAAATACAAGCCAAAATCTTAAAAATGCTTTTATCATCCCTAATCCGCAATTCTAATCAAATTCGCAAGAACAACCACAAAATTCAAGCAAATAATTCAAAGAACAAATCTGGGTAGGTTGAATAGCGAGAAACTAAGCAACAATTGAAACGACAGTAGTCCGAATCTTTCCCACAAGTCAACTTACAAAATGGATAAATCAGAAGAAGAATTAGGGAAAGGATAAGAAATCTCAGTTCAATATGCTTTTGACTTTGACTACAATTTAGGATTTATGCGAAAAAATGAGAAAGATTAAAATCCCAATAGACGTGAAGAGAAGACAGAGATCGCAAGAATTAAAATTTTATCGATAGATTACAATATGAAAATAAAATTGAGACTTACTTGAAATGAGCTTGATTTGCAGTCTAAAATTGAAGAAAAAATTGTGGGGAATGCTTCGGGTTAGAAAGAACAGAAATGGGGAAAAGAGGAGTGCTGGGCAATTTGAAGAAAAGGAGGCAACATGTTTTTGTGTAATTTTTTAAAAACATGACTGTTTTTTCAAAAACACAGTTGTGTTTTTAATCAAAAGTATGCTAACTCTCGCACAAAACAGGACCCGACTGGATAAAAAATTGATCTAGTCGTATAACCATCATTCTGGATCTAAAATGCAAGAGTAACCTGATTGTATCAACCCCCAAGCCAGTCAGGTATATTATAATCTACACTATAACTGTCAATTACCCAGGCCACCCAAACCAGTTTAATGAAAATCAAACAAAACAAAAAAAATACAATTAAAACTAATAATTATTAAACACTATAGACTCACGTAAAAATTAAACATTTTTAAATTAAACTAAAAACTAATAACAAACACCCAAAAATTAAAGAAAAAAATATTTAAATCCTAAAACCAAAATAAAACAAAGGCAACTAAAAATAAAATACAAAACACATACAAATAATACATAAGAAAAACCCGATCGGATGTTAGCAAGGGAATTAGATTAGCTAATAATATAGCGAGTATAATTATAAACTCACAAAATATCGAACAAAAAAAAAAGGGATTGTTAAGCTAAATATCTATAGTTTACTGAAAATAATTTGAGATATTCTCCAAGTTTTTGAACTGAAGGGAGCTATAAGCTAGGTAGAAAATTAGATTAAAAATTAACAATTAAATAAAAATAAGGTCATTAAAGAAATCAACCTTCAGTCTCGAAGTTTTTTTGCGCAACTCGGGAGATTTTCGTGAGGCCTTTTAAAGCTGGCTATGCGGGATAGTGACTGTGGTTGGCTAGTTGTTTATGGGGTCCATACCATCCAATGGTGGTTCATATGTACTCTAGCTGTGTCAGTCCGGGTATTTTAGCTTAGGCGTCGACTCTCAACGAAATCATCAAATGATAATTTCAGAAATTTCATAGAAAAGGGAAGGCCTTTGACCAGTGTTATTAAAACTGAATCGGACCAGCCGGTCGAATCGATTTAACTGCAAATCGTTGGTTGGTCCGGTTGGTTCAATTGGTGAAAATTGGATTGAATAAAGACTAAAAGAAATGGTTTCAAACCGTCAAAAAACTGGTTAAACCGGGATAAAACCGTTAAAAACCAAGTTAAATGATAATAAACCGATTTGATTTTAGAAAAATCAATTTTTTGTCTAAAATATTCATATAATATTATTTTTTGCAGAAAAAAATAAAATAAAATTATAAATACAAAATAATTAAAATTTAAACAATTTAATAAATTTTTTATGAATAAAATAAAATTTTATAATTTATATTTGAAGAATTTCTTTAAAATTTTACAATTTTTTACTATATTTATCTTAAATTTTTGTTATAAATATTGAATGACTTGAAAATATAGTCTTATTATTAATATTTCATGATAAATGTATTTTTTTAAACTATTTGTAATTTTTTATATAGTGATATTTTCATAATATTTATATAAAACTTAAAAAATAATACATTTTAAAAAAATCCGATTGAACCCTAACGAACCTGTTGAACCACGAATCCTTGAGCTCTTCGGTTCTTTATTCGGTCCGGTTTTAATAACATTGTCTTTGACATGAATAAGAGTGAGTCGATGGTGAATAAGATATGGGGTGGTTGATTGGATGATTTGCTTTCGAACCTGCAAAAGAAGGCTAGCCCAAGCATTCACACTCTAATACTTAAGTTAATAAGTTTGGAGAGAGAACTGCTAGAGTATGAGAGAGAATAGAGTGTAAGAGAGTATCCGAGAGTGTTGAGTTTTGAAATGAACCTGCTATTTATAGTGTGCTTGAAGGCTTGTACAAGAGGCCTATCCTAGCGTTGGTATAGGCTAGTACAGAGGTAACTACTTACCGACAGCAATTTGATGGAAGCATGTGTCAGAAAGATTCATTATGTCCGGGACACGTCATGTCCAATTGGACAACCTCGGTCCATGCATCTCAATTTACTGGCCGAGAAGGCCTGAGTGCCCATTGGGCTTTCTTAAGGCCAGGTTTTCTTGAGGCCCTTAATTGGGGCTGGATTTGGTTAAAATATTAAGCATTATCAATTATTATTATTATTATTATTATTATTATTATTATTATTATTATTATTATATTTAGATTCTATTTGATTTTTTATTGAAAAGTTTAGTTTTATTATTTTCTTGATAAAATTAATTTTTGCATTTAATGAAAAATAGAACTTATTGAAATACACACTAAATATAAAGTTATCTTCTTTTTTTCTTTTTTCATGTGATACACGCCCAAAATGAACGTTCATTTGAAACAATTTATGAATGAACTAAGAACCAAAAAAGTAAACCCGATAACAAAGCCATATGACAAAAGTAGGATATAGCCATATAATTTTTCCAAGAGAAAAACGTATTTTGATACATATAATAACTATTACAATTTTAAATGTTTTAGCTTTAACTAAAGCAGGTTTAATATTTCAATTAACATATATATATATATATATATATATATATATATATATATATATATATATATATATATATATAAAGCAGGAGTTCAAATTTTAATATTAAAGATAATATTAATAATCCTCTTTTTTTTTCTAACGTTTTGCCAAATTTTTTTTCCTGGATAAATAGCAACTTCATTGACTTATAGAAGAAGCATCAAGCAATTTATAAATTTATTTTCCTAATCGAATTTTAGCAGCTTTCTTTTTTTTTTAAGCCAATGTTTCTTTATTAAGTTTTAGCCAATGTATTACTCCCACAAATTCATATCAACTCAATGCAAAATCAACGTATCAATTAAAATATTTTATTAAAACAATTTATCAATTAAAAAAAATAGGGAGTTTCACTCAAAAATACCTCCTTCTTTTTTTCTTTTTTAAAATTTTTATTTTTAAAAACACCCCTTTTTAAAATACCACATTTAACTCAAACAAAATATAAAGAGGCTGCTGAGCTTGCTGCCGAGTCTTCACAGGCACTTCTATGAACACCTGATGCGGTTGCTAAGTTCCGGATTTGATACAAAATCCATCTTAATTTTGTTGATTCCGTTCATGATTTTATTCTTGCTGCCCATACCTATCTCTCGGGTTTGATTCAGGAAATCGCCACCAACAGTGGGGTTGATTTCGATGAGGTATGTTTGAGTTATTAATCATTTTGCATTTGTTTCTTTATGATTATTTTAATAAATCAGTAATTACATAGAAATGTGCATTCTTTGTTCCTTAATCTAATGTTTTTCGCGGTGTAATTTATATATATTGTCATCATTAATGTAAGCAACAAATTCCTTTGCATGTCTCAAAGCCTGTCTCATGTGATTGTAGTGGGACTTTTATTTTTATTTTATTTTTTTATGATTTAGTTGGACTTTTTAATTAAATGATTCAATATTCAACCAACTGAATTTAATATACCACCAAAAATTATAGCTAATCATAATCATTAATTTGATAAATATCAATTAAATTTGAAATTCAATTAGAATTGTAAATTAGAGAAGTGCATATATGCATTTATAATTTCTATATCCACTCCCTGCCATATAATCAAAGTAATGAAGAGGGAGCTTACAGAAATTGCGGGGGAATAGAAAATTATTATACACAGTTGATAATATATTAGATTTGCATGTTTTTCAATTGTAATATATTGATCATAAATGTAATGAGTTAATTTTTTTTAAATATATAATTCCAAATAACAGAGCAAATATAACACTAATTCACAACCAAGTTATAATTTTTTCCTTTTATGTATATATATAAAGTCGATAGTATGGATAGTATAAATTTCAAATTCCATAATATAATTAGCATTGTTGAATTTGGTATACCGACCAGTACCGGTATATCAAATTTCAAAATATATTTGCAATATGAAATTTGTTATATCGGATGGTATATCAGGTATACTAAATTCCAAAACATAATTAGCATTGCAAAATTTGGAATACTGACTGGTATACCATATACCAATTAATATACCAAATTTCAAAACATATTTGCATTCTGAAATTTAGTATATCGGATGATATACCAAATTTCAGAACATAATTTTCACTCTATAATTTGGTATACTGGACGATATATCAAATTACATAACGGAATTTTTATTATAGAATTTGGTATACCATTGATATACCAAGTACACCGGCCGGTATACCAAATTTTAGAACATGATTTTCACTCTTAAATTTGGTATATCAGACAGTATACCAAGTATATCCGGTATACCAAATTCCAGAATATGATTTTCACTCTGAAAATTCCAGAATAGAATTTACATTTTGAAATTTGGTATATCGTCCGGTATACTAAATTCTAGAATATGATTTGCATTTCGAAATTTGGTATACCAACTGATATACCTGGTATACCGTCCGGTATGCTAAATTTCAAAACAGTTTCATTATAGAATTTTATAATTAAAAAATAACATTTGATAAAGAAAAATACAAAAGAGTCAATTAATCCAATTATATACCATCCAAATTATACCACAAAAAAAAAATTTAAATCAAACCTATATTTATTCTTAAAAAATACAAAAATATCAGTGTAAAGATAAAATTTAGATGAATTTTATAATAAGAATAAATTAAATGTTTTTTTATAATTTTCTATTGGTTCATATATTGTGCATTTTTTGAAAAATTAATAACCAAAATCGAACCAAATGTTTTATTTAGTTTATTGAGTGATAAACAGCGGAGATTGTTTGATCGGATTTTGATGAATTGACTTTAGCAGCATGGAGTGATATTGAAAAAAAATCCAAACAAATTAGTTCTCTCTGTCAATAATATTCTCTGGTTATTGAACCAATTAAAACTTGGACAAAGACAAGGAAACAGAAGCTCAAAATCGAGCAGTTGATGGATATGCAATTCACCATCCGGTGATTGCATCTAACAAAATCACAACATTGAACAATATCCAAAATTGATTATGATCTCCAGATCAATGATAAGGAATGATAGTCCATTTTATATCAAGAATTATACAACTCTTTCCGAGTCAAATGCCTACTTTAAGTGAACTAAACATATGCACTGTACAATATTTTATATCATAATCCCCATCCCTTCTCCTATCATTCTTATCCTAGTACCTTGAATCTTGTCCATGTACAAAACCTTGACCAAACCCAAGGACTCTAACATTGTCAATCCTTGTAACATTGGTAAAAAATCAAGGTCATTCTTCATGAAATCATCATCATCAGTATGATGGTCATTTACCTCTGCACCAATATAGACATCATGATTACATGATACAGATGGAAACAAAAAAAGCCTACAATGCCCACAATAGCCACCACAACTCAATTATATTATCAAAATTCCTGGTTAGGATAATTCTGCTTTCAAATTCAGAAAACAAACACCTGTACTCAACTAAGCTTCACAAATACTTGGTTAGTCAAAATAAATGTTCCACTTAAGTTCATTTTACAAGGGACTAATTTAAAGGAATTAAACAGTAAAATCTCAAAAAATAGAAAAACGAGATCCACAAAAGTCAATCTGAGTGGAAATTAAACTCTCTCTTCCACTATACCAACCTCAACAATCCACAATGCCTATTATCCAATTGAAATTGAGGCACATTTTCTACAATCAATAGAAAAACAATTCATATTTTAATTTTCACTCTCTCCCACATTTTCCCACACTCACTCAACAACCAAACACAAAAACTTCAAGCTAACTAAACAACAATAAACGAGCTAACCAAACATACAATTAAGAAACTATTCTCTTCTTCTTCTTCTTCTTCTTCATGGCTACTTGATGAAACCAAACATACCAACCGACAGCAATTATACCACTCACTACTCCACAAACTATCCAAATCTGATGATCGTCGTTTTCAGAATAAGTCGATGGTTGCAGCACTAGCGGCGGTGGAGAAAGAAAATTTTTGTTCATGGTTTTTATGGACTTCAAACTCCAAACTTGGCTGGATTACGAAGAAGAAGTGCTTCTTTGGGTTGTGTCCCAATTTTAAAGCACAATTAAGGATTAATATAAAAGTGGCATTTTTAAAAACTTAAAATTAAAAAAAAAGTATTCTTAAAATTTTAAAATTGATGGGTGTATTTTTAAAAAGTAAGGATAAAAAAGTGGTATTTGATGTAAATTCCTCAAAAAAATATTATTCTTTTAGTCTTTTATTGTACCGTAAAGTCTTATTAATAATGTATTTTTATTTTACAAATAAAACAAATCACAAAAAATTAAAAAAACAATATTAAAAAACATAAAAAAATTGCTACATAAATGAAAAAAAGCCATAAATATCACGAGATGATAATTATAAATACCTCTTATAATGTGGATCACCATCGCTGAGATCGTCTACCTTTTTGCATCACCGGTATTGTTTCCACCCATGTCTCACTATGTCTTAGGATGAAAACTTGATTTCACGAACTAAAAACCCCAAACGAATAGAGAGAAAATGTGCAGAAGTATTTTGGCAGAGTTTCGATGTAGAATTCTTTTCTTGCTTACCAAGAATAGAATTCTAAGCCCTATTTATAGGGCTCTCATTAAGGTAATTAATTTTTTCTTAATTAGAGAGAATTAAAATTGGCAGTTACTCAAATTAGATATAGGAAATAATATCAATAATTAATATGCCAGTTACCTAATTTAAATTAGGTAACTACCCATATTAATATCCACTAATTATGACAAATTCTCAATTAAGAGGAATACTAATATGGAACTAATTCCATATAAATATTATTTTCTGTTCCGATATTATCACGTTTATATCGGAGCCAATTTTTTATCTCGTGAGTTATGGGCGTATCCCTAAGTCATTCATCTCCTACTAGCATATGACGAAACGATTTTCAGTCTTTCTCTCTTATCATACAGGTAGATAGTTCGTGTAATCGGCATACGTCAATAACACTAATGTTATACACCCGTTAGGGATATACAACATCTTGAGAAATAAGGTCTTCTCATAATAGTATGCCAAACCCTAGATAGTTTCTCACATTCGTTGTTTTATCTCATGATCTCATAAAAACATTTTTCATGTTCTCTATTGTGTCTCTACTCATAAATACCACAATAGGTTAACCGGTGAACAACGAAATCACCGAATGTGATCGAAAAAATATCTTTCCCATTTACTCTATCTCATCAATCATAGTCTAATTTGCTTTTCTAGTTAGATCCGCCGAGCCAAAATTTTTTCATGACCCTTTGGAGACTAACTAAGTTAGCCACATTGAACTATACTTCTAGTATAAGTTAAGGATTTTAAGGGTCAAAAAAATAAGGTCTCACATTAGGAAAATTTGAGATTATTTACATAAGATTCCCTTCCCTTGGTCAACTTAAGCACACGTGGTATGATGCATGTGATATGGTGTTCTCTCCTTTCCCTTAAAGGAGCACACGTCTTATTATTATTTAAACTATACAAAAGCATAAGGTTACAATGCACCAAAGCATCCAACTTAAGTTCGCTTCCTTAAGGACTACTTCTGGCTTTTTGGACAGAATATGATAGTTACATTTAACATATCATCGGATCATTATTAATCCTATTTTGAATCTCAATCCAAAACACACAACCTCATGTGTATTTTTATCTTTCACGTTAATAAGACTCATCTTGTAATTTTTGCAAGACTGCACTTTTATTTTGAAAAAGTTCTCGAAATTCATTTTGTGTTCAAAAATTGCCTCATATTAGATTTTGTTAACTTATTAACAAAATAATGTAAACAACCGTGTGAGTGGGTTACTTCTCTGTATAACATGCTCTATCTTATAACAGTAAATGTTCACATATAAACATTCACAATCATATATTGCCAACAATGAACCCAATTTATTATTATTCATAAATAATGATGTCAAGATATTATAGTATAAATCAAATTCTATACAAACCCTAATACCTAACATGTCTTTCAAACACATCTTTTGATACAAGTTTAGTTAAAGAATATGCTATCATATTATGCGTAGAAATATACTAAAAGTTCACTTTTTTCATGTAATAATGTCTTTAATATATTGATACTTAATGTCGATATACTTTGTCTTATTATGAAATTTTGGATCTTCAATGTAAGCTATTGATGACTAACTGTCACTATATACTGTCACTGGTTCCTCTGATACAGTTACATTCAAGTGGTCCATAAACCGTTTTAAGCAAACTGCCTCTTGTACTGCAGCTGAGGAAGCAACAAATTCTGCTTCCATTATTGAAAGGGCTACACAGGTCTATTTCTTGCTACTCCATGAAGGCACCCATGCCTAGCAAGAAAATATAACCTGATGTGGATTTTCTCTCATCCACATCTCCTCCCCAATCAGCATCCATGTGTCCTTTCAAATGCAGATCCTTTCCTTGAAAATAGAGAGAATAATTTGCGGTACCTTTGAGGTATCTAAGTATCCTTTTTACCGCCTTCCAATGTGCTTTACATAGGTTAGATTGATATTTACTCACCATGCCCACAACATAGCATATATCAGGTTCGATACATAATATTGTATAATCAGACTTTCCATGGCACTGGCATATGGAACGTTCTATATACATTATATCTGCTCTTCTATCTTAGGACACATACTTTTGGTAAGAGACTAATTCTTAGTAATGAGGTTGTCTATGGGCTTACAGTTTTGTATATTAAAACATTCAAGAACTTTGTTAATGTATGTCTCTTAAGATAGTGACAATAATCTTTTCGAGCGATCCCTTGAAATATTAACTATAAGGATATAATCTGCTTAACCCATGTCTTTCATCTCAAAGTTGGATGACAACCAATCTTTGATAAGATTTACGTATTGTTTGTCATTTCCTGCTATAAGTATGTTGTCTACATACAATGTTAAAATGATAAACTTATTTTTTGAGCTTTTGGAACAAACACAATGGTCTTCATCAATCATAATGAACTCATTCGACATGACTACTTCATGAAATCTTAAATACCATTGTCTCAAAGACTACTTTAGGCCATAGATTGATCTCATCAATCGATAAACCTTATGTTTGCTGCCTTTTTCGATGAAATCTATAGGTTGGTCCATATAGATTTCTTCTTTTAATCCTCGATTGACTAAATCGGTTTTTACACCCATTTGATATAGCTCTAGGTCCAAACTAGCTACCAAGGCTAGAATTAACATTATCAATGTAAATCTAACAACAAGTGAAAAAGTCTCCTCATAGTCAATTCCTTCCTATTGTGTAAATTCCTTAATGACTAGCCGAGCCTTCTACCTTTTGATATTGCCATCAGTTTTTCGCTTTATTTTGAGAATCCACTTATTTCCAATTAGTTTGCATCCTTCAGGTAGATCAACTAGTTCCCAAACATGGTTTGATCTCATAGAAGCCATGTCTTCTTTCATTTCCTTAATCCATTTATCTTTAGCTGGGCATGAGAGAGCTTCTTTTACATTTTTAGGCTCATCATTTTCTTGTGGTGTAATAAAAAATGCCTCATTTACACCTTCAATCTCGAATCATCGGCGCAAAATACTTTTTCTTTTAGATTTTCATGGTTCTGAATCTTGATAAACATGTCTCATATATTCATCATAATTCGAAATGCTTCCACTAGAATTGAGCTCTATGCTCCCACTCTAATAAGGATCCTGAATATCCATACTCCTACTAGAGTTAGGTATGCTCATCCTTCACTAGAGAACGGATCCTGAACATTCAAACCGTTGAGAAGAGAGTCTTGACCTTCTTCATCAATGTCCCTCCCACTCGAATGGAGAGATCTGGATAGTTCATCTTCTTGAGTTTCGTAAAAAGTAAAGTCTTGACTTACTTCGTCCAACTTCGAAAACTCATTTTCTAAAAATACGACGTCATGTGATTCAAATTCTATTACCGAGCCATTTGCTTGCTCACCCATGAACATGTATCCTTTTGATACATCAGAATATCGCACAAAGATACTCTTTTTACCTCTTAGTCCTAATTTACCAAATTTATTCGAGGTATCATGGACATAAGTAGCACAACCCCAAGGGTGTAAATGACTTAGGTCAGATTGTCGACCAGTCTATAACTCATAAGGAGTGGAAGCAACAGACTTGGAGGGTACACAGTTTAGAACATATGTGGCCGTTAACAAAGCATCTTCCCCATAGGAGATGGGCAAAATTGCTTGAACCATCATAGAACGAACCATGTCTAAAAGGGTTATATTTTGCCTTTTCGTAACACTATTTTGTTGTGGAGTTTGAGGAATAGACAACTGATGTTTTATCCCTTTTTCATCACATAAAGCTTTAAAATCATCAGAAGGATATTCTCGACCATGGTTAGTTCTTAAAGCTTTAATTTTCTTCTCCAATTAATTCTCAACTAGATTCATAAAAGTTTTACAGCAATTCAATGCTTCAAACTTATGAGAAATCAAATAGATATGACCATACCTAATATAGTTATCAATAAAAGTGATGAAATAATAGGCCTCATGTCTTGCCTTAACATTCATTAGACCATAGACATCTGAATGAATTGATTGTAAATGAATTGTGGCTCGAGTTTTTTTTCCGAACAGTTTTCTAACTAGTTTTCCTTGCAAGCAATACTCACATGTAGGTAATTCAACCTCATTTAAATCACCGAACAAACCTACCTTAGCTAACTAATGCATTCGCTCTTGCCCGATATGGTTCAATTTAGCATGTCATAAATTTACATTATCTTTATACGTATTTGAAGAAGAAGAGATTAAATAAAAACTAGCTTTATTAAAATAATCAGGATCAACATCCATAATTATAAATTTTTTCGAAATAAAACTAGAACGATAAAAAATGGCATCCAAAAACAGGTTAACTTTTATCATCCTTAAAATGCAGAACAAACCCAAGTTTCATTAAAGTTAAAATAGAAACTAAGTTCCTATGAATATCAAGAGCATAAAGTACATTGTGTAGGAGTAAGGTTCGGCCTTCACGTAAGATTAGTCTGCATGTGCCATGTAACACCTAGAACAACCCTAACGAGTATTCGGGAATGCTATACTAGCTATAGTCGTATCAAAATATCAATATAGCTAATATAAGCTTCATTATAATACTTTGTTCAGACTTAATACCAGACACATAATGTAAAATTCAAATCTTTATAACAATTACAAAATGTTAATTACATACATATATTTCATTTTGTCTTAGTTAGCTATATAATAAAAGATGCACAAAATGTACTACTTTCTAGAGCCTACATTACATCTTCGAGAAATTCTTTGTGAGTGCCAACGATCTAGCCACCAGAACATCTTTAACTCAAACCTACTCATGCAATACATACGACTAATCATTTACAAAGATAATAACAATTTAATTCATAAAATTAAGGACAAATCTAGTTCTTTGCTATAATCAACCTTAAGCTCACAACAAATTAACTATTTATTTCGGTTTAACTTCCTCCACTAGTCATTTATTCCATTCTATTCAGGACACACTCACTTAAACTACTATATTGAGTTAGTACCTTGACTTTGCTAATAACACTCAAACTACTCTTACAAGTCACTTCTTTATAAGACCACTAACTCTAGTACACTTAACATTTACATCTAATATTTGGTTCGAACTCGAAATTTGTATTCCAAGCTTCCTATGTATCCCAAAATTGGGAATCAGAATCACGTAGTTCTAAACATATATTTATACTCTGTATTAACTAATAGGTAACACATCAGCCATACATTTCACGACTCATTCATTACTCGAACATATCTCATTACCGTCATTGTACACTTAATCTTGCATATGTATTAACTACCATATATATATATATTATATATCCAAAATGTATAAATCATTAGTTTTAACAATAATAACCATGAATAGATCAATAATCTTCTATATCATACCCATCGCTAGCACTACTTCCATTCTCTCATAATCACTTTTACAGTTTATACTCGGTATAGGCATGGACATTTGGAAACACTAGATATCGTATCACTAGACATCTTTAGGGTGCCAATCACTGGATACCACAAAGGTATCAATTCACTAAACACCAAAAGGTGCCAATCACTAGATACCAAAAGGTGTCAATTCACTAGACAACAAAAAGGTGCCAATCACTAGATACCAAAAGGTACCAATTCACTAGACACCAAAAGGTGCCAATCACTAGATACCAAAAGGTATCAATTCACTAGACATTAAAAAGGTGTCAATCACTAGATACCAAAAGGTATCAATTCACTAGACACCAAAGGATGCCAACACTAACAGTTGCAATTGCTACCTCCTTATAAGCATGCCTATCCATCACTACTATCCAAATTTTAGGCTTGATAAGTTTCTAATCACTCAAGGTCATCATATTCGATACATTCAAGGTCATAGTGTGACACCCTAAGCTCATTCCTATGTCCCTATACTCCACATAAATCTAACACTGATATCAGCACAACATTCACATATATATATATATTCAATATATGTATATATATAAACCAATATTTATAATATCATTGCGTTTACACTAATGATTCCATAGATTACATACCGGTCACTGATTATGAATAGCCTAACTTAACAGTTATCCTCTTATTCATCCTCGATGTACATGCCATGCCAGTTTTCCATTATGTCCTTGAGTACCTGTTCCTGCGCATAGTCAATAAACCGCGCGCTAAGCAACATTGTTGCCTAGTGATGGATACAACCACGCAAAATTTCATTTCTCTCCTTATGAAACAGAAAAATCACAATTAAATCCTTATAATTTCCTTCTATTATATAAATTCACGATTTATTTTTATCATACTTATAATTTACTTTAAATTTTTTTATCACTCATCCGTTCGAATTAATTTCAAAATTTTCCTATACTTAAGTGAAATTTTCAGTTTAGTCCCTAAAGTTGACTTTTCCTAAATTTGACCAATTTTGACTATAATTTTGACTTGTTGACTTCTTTTGGTCTTTAATTTAAATTAAGTACATAAATTGCAATTTAGACCCTGTAATTTTTTTTATGGTAACAAATTACATTTTAGTCCTTAAGATTTTATTATTGACAATTTTGTCCTTCTTAACTTGTCTAATCAATTTAATTTCTTTAATTGCTCTATTAATATTCAAATTCACGATTTCACCCCTGCTTAATCACACAATTACATTTTCATACTTTTTAAGCCTATTATTTATGTTTTTCACTTTAATATTCTTTTACTTGCATTTATGATTTCCTTTATTTATTTTCTTACTAAATTTCATTTATTTATCAATCTTCATGTAAAAATTTCAATTAAATCCCTGAGTTGACTTGTTCTCTAATTTAACTTACATTTTGACTCGTTTGACTTTATTTGACTTTTATTTAATTTTCGTTGTACAAGTTACATTTTAGTCCTTTGAATTTCTCAAAAATGGCAAATTTATAACTTAGTCCCCAAACTTTTGACTAATTATAATTTTATCCCTTTTTTTGTATTTAACTATTTTAACTTAATTATTCACTCTTTTTGCTTCAATTGACCAACTTACCCTTATTCTATCACGTAATTATGATTTTGCCCTTACTTATCGCATTGATCTTATTTTTCACATTATTTATTATTTATTTATATTTATGGCATTTAAATTATCATAATTAATCTTTTATCCCAATTTTATACAAAATTACAATTTTGTCCCTAGCCGTGGACAACTATGAACTGGATAAACGGGACATAAGTACGGTGTACTAGGGGGATCCCACCACTAGGTGCGACACCAAAATCCTAGTACTAATGCATATAGTACGTTGGCTATCTTGTCTCATATTTCATGGTCATTTCTAATAACAAACATCTCATATACTCATGGTATCCCGCGAAATAAATTTCTATGGCTAGCCATACTATCCAAAGAACTGGATTTTCCACTGACACTAAGGGCATTATTAAATTTTATTTCTTATCACATTTTTGCATTATTATTTTTCCCTTATTATTCTATTTTAGTCACATCATGCTCACAAACACATTCAATTAAGCTCATCAATTAGGCATTCATCACGTAAATGCTCATTATCATATAACTGTGACTAAACCATAAAATTTATTCATATTCATCATTCAGCCATCAAGAGATTTTCCACTAACGAATTGTTTCTCACTCCAACTTTATGTCATACATAACTATATATCCAATTATATTTATTTCATGGTGAAGTGAAATAATTACACATGGTAAGTTTCAAGTTTCATTAACTTTTCACATTATGTAATTATTACATAATTAGGTACCTTCCTCATTTTCCATTCTAATCAATATTATTATATTTCTTATGCCTTATTTTGCCTAATTATTAGTAATTACTTAATGAAACATCAATTATATATTTTATATCCCATTAAATAATTTCGGCCGTTATATACTTTTTACAACCATAAATCTTTTTATGCTTTAATCTATGCTATTTATACTTTTAATATTTACTTATAGGATAATATACCAATTTATGCTTCATTTTTCTTAATATCAATTAATTCTCTATATGAACATCATTATGTTTCATACATAATTCTTTATACATCTATTATTTTTAACTCAATTTCACTTTAATACATTTAATCACTATTATTTTGCTAAAATTTTATTTAATACTTTATAAATCATCAAAATTTCACTTAATATTCTTAGGGTTCCTATCCGGCCACTATAGCTCTTACTCTTAATTAATTATTTTTTTGTATATTTATGTTCACTTCATATTAAAATGTTCTCCTGTAATTTTACCTTAAATTATTTCACACAATTCTTCCATTTCATATTGTTACATAATGTAAAATTTATACCAAAATTCATAATTTAAATGAAATTGAGTGTAGTTTGTATCCACATACCTCTTGATGGTCTAAAATCTCCTATTCTTCCTTTGTCATCCCATCTCCTTCAAGCTTTCTCCTTTACCCCTAAATTTTCTTTGTTTGCCGAAAATGGAGAAGGATAGCTCATGAGTTTTTGTCACAAATTTAAGCAATTTAAAACTATAAATCAACTCTCCTAATCAATATCTACATGCTCATATAATATCTCCCACTAATATCATCAAAATCTCACAAAATCATAAAATTTTTCTTACTTTCTCTTACCTTTTTCCTTAGTGTTCTTGGCTTATTTTTGATACAAGCTCTTTTTATATGTAAATAGGAATAAATTATGAGGCTAATGTTAAAATTTGAGCTGAAAATTCAAAGGAATGAAGCTTGGTTAGATGAAAAAGGAGAAAAGAGAGAGAAAATGGAGATTTCGGTTTGGCTGAGAAAGGAGGTGAAGATGGTCGATTTTCTAGGAGATTTCTAGACCATTTGTCCCTTATATATGATGCTTTAAGTGTGCCAAATGTGAGGCCAAGATTCATTCATTCACTATTGAATCCAATGGCATTAAAATTGGCCACTTGTCACTCATATAGACACTTAGGCTCATCCTACCTTCATGAACTCACACATACATGATTATTACACCAAAATATCATCTCATGTAAAATATCATGATCAAAATCTCGGATTTAACCCTCCTAACGATCCGATTTTGGTTTTTCACTCCGAAATATGAATTTTCGATCCTGATATCGGATTGTCCTGAAATTTTGTCCCAAATGTTACTATATATTCAAAAATGTATGGTAAAAATTTTAACTCATTCTGACATCGTTTCAATATACTTTTAGCTCCAGAGGCCTATGCAGCTAGTCCAAAATCAAAAATTTCAAAACTGTCAGAACACTTATTTTTCACTTCTAATAAGTCATTTAAGTTATTACTGATATATTTATGAGATCGAAATAATTTTTGAAGGTCAATACATAAATTCAGAGTATAGTCAAACTTTCAGTCAAACCCTTCCTATGGTACTGGGTAAAAACTTCTTTGCCTCGTTTAAGGGTCGATCTAAGCTTATTTTCAGCTTAAATTGTACCACCGAACTTCATTTAACACCTACTTTCATAAACTGCTTTTAGGCTAAACTGTCCATCAGGTCACCCATCTTTGAATTACCCTGACCTGAGCACATTTAACCTTTATATTTTCTTGAATTTCTTTATTCTCTTCAATCCGTTTGTTCTGAAAACTATCCCGAAATTATCTTTCACGCTCTACAACATGTTAAGAATATCGAATATAAATTTTTGGGGCATTACACATAGAGTTTATACATAGTGGAACATACAAATAATATCCCCATATGATGTATAATTAACTTAACTTAAAATGCACTTCAAATATAGTTAACACTTCATAAAACATATAATACTAGGCATATCATTGATCATAGTCATCACATTGCATCATTATACACTTAAAGATCATATATGCATCCATTCTTTTAAATTTCACGCTTAATGTGGCCTCATTAGGCTCAAAAGTGTCTAAGAGGGTTATGGTAATGTTTAGAACCCTTAAATGTCACATTATCTTCAATTAGGGCATTTCTTGATGGGAGTGGGCATGTTTTGTCGTGAGCGTGACATGGGTCGCGACCGCGACAGAAGGCTTATCTCCCTGCTCACGAAATCCTACTGACTGCTTTCAGTATCTAACTTGCACGTCAATTTAGACATAAATAACGACATATTTAGGAAAAGTGTTCTTCTACAAAGTTGTTCCTCTATGTATCTAGTTTCTAAACATTAAAAATCACTCAATTATGATGTCCGAATCTCAAGATATTACTAAAATAGTGCGGACTGCTCTAGATGACAAGGCAAAAATCCCATAAAACTCACCTTAAATTAGCCAATTCACATAAGCCCCTTATTAAGAAGAACCATGAACACAAGAGTAGCATGGAGAGGAAAAAGAATTGTTGAAATTCTATTTTGGCCATTAGGTGGCCGACCAACCCACCAAAAGGCATATTCGCCCCCCCTCCCCTTTTTTTTCTCTCTTTTTCTTGCTTTTCTTCACCTTTCTAGAAAGAGACATATGCTTGCCTTTAATTGGGTCACTTGTTTGGCCATTAAGAACTTGCACTTTACTCCCTCTAATTGATCTTAATTACCACTCACACACTATACTAACTCATTATAATACATTATCCCCACTTTAATAGTAATAATACACATTTACCCCTAGGGTGACAATTTACAAAATTACCCTTCACTTTTACATTAATACCAATTACGTCCCTATTATATGATTAATAATTCTTTTACATTGAATCCTTTTCAATCTCTCTCTTTACTATACACTAATTCAATTAGGATATATTTTGGGGCCTCATATGCCAATTCATAGGACTGCCACTCTGTCATTGTTGCCTACATAAATCTACTTTGCTCCAACAATTACTCGTTGGAACTCGACAAAGGCATCTCAATCCCTTGTCACATGGTCCGTTTCTCCTGGATCAACCACCCACAAAGGATAAAGTTCAGTTAAAAATATAGAACTTGATACACAATGTAATTTTTTTGCATAGTATCCCTTCTGCTGGCAATTAAAACACTTTACCCTAGAAATGTTCACTTTCTTTTTGCCTTTGGACCCCTTTCCACTCTAATTACCTTTTTGCTTTTTAGGCTCTTGAGCCATTTCTTTGCCTTTTCCATGGAAGCTTCTCTTCTTGTTCTGGTTTGACCTTTTCTTATCAGAACTGGAGTGTGCCATATACACTTCAGCATTGACCTTGATCGATGCTAAATAATCCTCTTCCAACTCCAAATGTCTACCGACATCTTTAAATGTCTTAATGCTATCCATATGAGTCAGCTGCATTTTTATATGCTGTCGAATGACAGCCTAAAGTTGTTGCTCATCAGTCAACTTATAACCTGCATCACCAAGCTCATAAATTATATTCTCCATCTCTCAAAGATGTTTCTGCATTGAATAATCAGGCCTCTTCCGATATGCATCAAATTTAATTGTTAAAGATTGGAATCTAGTTAGAGACACTCCTCCAAACTTCTGTAATATGACCCATAGATCCATTGCATTTCGATATGAGCAGAATTGCATGGTGATATCATCTTCTATTACACTTAGAAGGATGATACGAGCAATGTAGTTCTTCCTTTTCCATACTACATAAGCTATTTGGTCCTACTTATGCTAAGCAAAAGTGCCATCCTTAGGTTCAGTCATAACTGAACTTAAAGTTTCTAAAGCCTCTTGCTCCTCAAGCACATACTGGATTTCATACTCCAGATGTCATAGTTATCGCCATTTAATTTCATATCTTTGTTCAATTCAGCAACTATCGATTTGGAAGCCATTTAGATCCTCTAATCAAAAATTATAACATATGTTACACTTATTAAGAAGAATATGGCAATATATGCTATTTACTATACATCTGAAATTAGAACCTAATAAGGTTATCTATTAGGCTTAAAATCAAAAAAGTTACTTGTAGTATCTAATTACCCTCTAAGTCCTAATGTCTAACCTTACATATTAAAATTTTATGCATAGTAAATTTGATTTATTGGAAATTAAGTTCTCTAACTTAATTGAAGATATTATATGTATAAGATAATTAAGCCTCAACTTAATAATTAGGCAACTATTCTACTCATAAAATATTGCATGGCAAATAATATTAAAATAAACACATTCATCATAAAAAATATAAGCCATTATAATATCCAAAATCAAAATAAACACATTTATTATAAAGTCCAATAAATCCAAAAGAAGACACAAATGTCTCATCTCAAAACAAAATTAGGAAAAAAAATTCCTAACACAAAAGTCCGCAAAAAATAAGGTAATATTATGACACTTATGTTAAATATAATTAGGATTCCGATGGACCCAACAACATCTTAGTCACTAGAACTATCATCCTTACCATACGTATTAACTGTGAGGGTACTCCATGCATGTAATCAGTTAACCATGGGCGATTCACTATACGCCCACTTCTGAGCACCATCTCAGAAGGAGTGTTACTCTTGTACACTCCTCGTTTCGCCACCTTAAATAAAAACTTAATAATGAAATCCTTATAGTTTTCACACCAACACTCAACAAATAAGTTTTGGAGTTCCACATAGTAGCTAAATGATTCACACATTATAGTATAAAGTAACTTATGATTCGACCTCCTGTCCAAGCCACTAACCTAAATACAGTCTTATATCTTTCTATGCATTTTGACTATATGTGCACAATAGCATTAATATCATAGCTCCTTGCCTTTTTATGAAACCTCATGCTATGGACATCACGCACACGTGCATTAGGCAAAGCAACACCTTGAGGAGTGTGTGGTATTATGGGTGTCCTTATCATTGTCATAGCTGTTGCACATAACAGTATAAAAATTTTTTTTGTTAGTACACTTATGTATAAACAAAAATGATTGAAATTCATTTCAATCAAATATAAGGACAAAATCCATATAATTAATTTTCAAACATATTTGAAAATTAAAGAAGGCATAAAAAACATAATTTTCTTAAATTTTCACAAATTTTTCAACAAAATAATTTATAAAAAATAATTTTGTAACTTAAATTCTTTTTAAAAAAATTACCGAAAAACCAGAAAAATTAAGAAAATCAGAATTGCCAAAAAAGGGCCAAAAATGGTGGCCAGAGGAGCCCATACGCATCGGTGACAGTGGCCTTCACGTTCCTCACGCGCGATAGAGGAACCACGTGTTGGCAAGGCACTTTGCCATGTGGCATGACCCCATTAGGCCACGTATGGCCATGTGGCAGGACAAGGTGACACATGGCAACCGCTCATTTGTCCACGTGGACCCACAAACTGGACATGTGGCATAACCACAGTCTGCCACGTGTCAGTCAATCATTGGTCCATGTGTCTAGACCCACATGCCGTGTGGCTGCACCACAGGCTGCCAGGTGGCATAACACATTAAGCCACGTGGTAGGATCCTTGCCATGTGTCCGCCCTATAAGTTGCCACGTGTTAAGTTTTGCATCAGCTGACACGTGGTGCTTCATCATAGAGCCACATGTCACTCCCCCACTAGGCCACGTGGCTAAGTGATGTCTCACTCAGTACGTGTGGCGAGGCGCTTGCTGGAGACACGCCCTCTGGCACGCGCCCAGCACATTGGTGGCACATGCAAGTTTTGCATCAGCTGACACGTGGTGCTTCACCATAGGGCCACATGTCACTCCCCCACTAGGCCAGGTGGCTAAATGATGTCTCACTCAGTGTGCGTGGCGAAGCGCTTGCTGGAGACATGCCCTCTGGCACGCGCCCAGCACATTGGTGGCGCATGCAAGCCATGCGCCACTTTTTTCGATGGTTTCAGGCCGCTAGATTTTTTTAGGGGGATTTTTGTGGTCACTGAGGCCAATGATATGGTCAAAACTAAAAAATTTCTACTATAAATATTTATTACGGACTTTTAAATAATTATTTAATTTTGGTATCCAAAAAATCACAAAAAAAAAAAAATTCAAACCAGAATTTAAAAAAACACATACAAAATAGATCTAGTATGCATATCAATCAGCCTATCAACATGTCTGAATTTTCACAAAAATACAAATCTATATATAAACATGCCGGAAGCCAAAATGTGGCTCTAATACCAATGAAAGAAAATAAGCCATAAATATCACGAGATGATAATTATAAATACCTCTTATACCTTAGAATCACAATCACCGAGATCGTCTACCTTTTTGTGTCACTGGTATTGTTTTCACCCACTTCTTGTTATGTATCGGGATAAAAACTTGATTTCATGAACTAAAAACCCCAAACAAATAGAGAGAAAATGTGCAGAAGTATTTTGGCAGAGTTTCGGTGTAGAATTCTTTTCTTGCTTACCAAGAATGGAAATCTAAGCCCTATTTATAGGGCTTTCATTAAGGTAATTAATTTTTTTTAATTAAAAATAATTAAATTTGGCAGTTACTCAAATTAAATATAAAAAATAATATCAATAATTAATATGTCAGTTACATAATTTAAATTAGATAACTACCCATATTAATATTCTCTAATTATGACAAATTTTCAATTAAAAGGAATACTAATGTGGAACTAATTTTATATGAATATTATTTTTTTATTTCGATATTATCACGTTTATATTGAAATTAATTTCTCATCTCATGAGTCATGGACGTATTTCTAACTATTTCAATAAATAATGATAACTCCTAATATAAACTAACCGAAATCAAAGTAGAAAAGAAATGATTCGATGAGTGGGGAAGAGACAACGAGGAAGGAAAGTCATACATACGCAGACGCATTTGCCTCGCTGGATCAAAACCCAACCCGCCATCTCCAATTCCTTCTGTAACTTATTATTTTTTCATTCTTCCTGTCTTTTCTTTCAGTTATAATTTATTGCTATTGCTATTTTTCTCCACTTTTCTTATCGATTCCTTCTTCTTCTACATACATAATTATTATATATTTTCATTCAATCTATCAACGCCTTTTTGCAATTTTTCTTGATTCTTCGTACCCCAATCCAAATTGTTTCCTTCCAGAAAGATCTGATAAGATATAGCAAAAAAATGTCATACGCATACCTCTTCGAGTACATCATCATCGGGGACACTGGTAACCTTTCTTCCTTTTCAAGTTATTTCCGCAAGTTTATTGATTGATCTCTATGCCCCTCTTTTTTTTAATGTTTTGGGGTGGTAACTAATTGATTGATTGAATTTGCAGTAGTGGGAAAATCATGTCTTCTGCTCCAATTCACGAACAAGAGGTTTCAGCCAGTCCATGACCTGACCATAGGTGTCCAATTCGGGGCTCGAATGATCACTATTGACAACAAACCCATCATAAAAAATTACTACTTAAATTTAAATAACGATAATAATTTACTTTTTAAATTTTAATTAATATTAACATATAACAACAGATACTGTTCAACTGTTTTATATGTTTGGATGATAAATTATTATCATTATTTAAAATTTAAGTGGTGATTTTTAATGATATTTGAAATTCAAGTGGTAATTTAAATATAATAAAAATTCAGATATTGATTATAAAATTAAATACAATTTGATAAGAGATTTAAGATATTAAGCCAAATTTAAAATCATAAACGATAGAATTTAAAATATTTCATACCTAACACATATATTTTCTACTTACCAAATCAAAAATTTTCTATATATATAGAGAGAAGGGGAGAGAAAAGTCAAAATCTACATTATTATTAAATAAAAAAATAATAACCACCAATAACGTGATTATATAAAAAATTTGCATTATAGAAAGTCGAACTAACAGACACATATATATTTTCTACTTATCAAATCAAAATATACATAAATTCTAGAGTGCGTGTATATATATATATGAGAAAGTGAAATCCCCATTATAACCACCAATAACGTGATTGTGTAGAAAGTTGAATAATTATAACGTGGACTAAGAATATTATACCAAATACATATTTGTAATTAGAATATTGGTTAAGGTAAATAATTTGTACAATTTTTTTTTCTTTTATTTCTACCTTTATATATAATATAGATATAATTACATATTTAGGAGTGGGAGTCGGATGAGATGAGAATCAAATCCTAATCAATTGGAAAAATATTCTCAAAATTTTTTAACAGTTTAAACTGCATTGTGTTTTCCATTATTTATTTATTTATTTATTTATTATAATTATAATTATTATAATAATAATAATAATAATTATTATTATTATTAGACTAGGCCATGCATTGAGTTTGGATAGCAAAAATATTAAAAAAACTTGTAGGCCCAGGTAAAAGGTGATGCCTGGCTCGGCCTAATTATTATAACTACTACCCATAATTTTTTTAGAAAAATTTATATTTTGATCACTTTCCTTTAATAATTTTATACATTAAATGCCTATACTTTTAAAATTACATATTAAATTATTGATATTTTTTTAGTAGAACATATTAATTTCAAAATAGATGGCATAAATGGTGATATAATATAAACGCAGTTAAAATCGTACGTATTTTAACCGAACACTGTTATTTTTGTCGTTCATTTGTACTTAATGTGTTTTAATAGATAAATTCAAGAATCTAATGTGTAATTTTGAAAGTATATGAATTCAATGTGTAAATATATAAAAATTAAAGGATCCAGTGTGTAGTTTTGAAAATATATGGACTAAATATGTAAAAATATTAAAGTTTAAGAATTAAATTATGGGTTTTGTCAATTTTTTTGTACATATTTCCTTTTTAATTTGTTGCAAAATATAGTCTTTTTTTTTGTAACATTATGGTTAATCAATAAGTCATTAATTATATCCCAATGTACTTTTATTTTATTAGTTGAAATTTAAATTTCTCACGTTATACTATTAATTATAATTTTTATAGTTTCAATCAATACTCAATTATTCAATTATTCATTTTATATTTAGAATGAATATAATAAAAAAAAGATTTAGTTATTCATTTTAAATTTAAAAAAGTATAATAGAAAAGTTATAGAACTCTTTTTTTTAATTATTTTTTAACTATAATAAAAATATATTTTTTTAATTTATGTGAAAAATAAAAAAGGAGAATATTAAATTAAAACCACTGCACAGTAGGCTACTAAAAAGTAACCAAGAGAAGGGAATTTAATAGATTCCATTTTACAACATTTGAAAAGGGTAAAAGAGAGAAAAATTAAAAATACTAGACATGACACATTAATTTTTAGGAGTCGATTTGTTACAAAGTATATAGATACTTCATTATTTATATTTAAAAAAAAAAAAGAGTTTGGACGGTCAGGCCCATTTAGCCATAAGAGACATGCCACCGGCACCAAGAAAAACAGCAACATAAGATTTAATTTGAAGGCCAATACTTGCTTGAAGTTTTGAACCCATAAAATCAGCAGCTAGGAGATCAACCAAAGCCATATAAATCAACAGTCCAGCTGATGATGCATTTAGCAATCCAACTGTTATTAAAGCTGTTGGGCTATTTTCTTTATAAGTATTGGATAAAGCAATCCCAATTGCTATTCCAAATGGAGTTGTTACTGAGAAGAAAAATGCCATTATCAATTTCTTTGCGAATTTATACTCTGCTTGTAGAATGCATCCACCAAGTCCCATTCCTTCAAACATTTGATGAAAGCAAAGTGCTGCTATAAGTCCTCTTATTGAACATGTATTGCTTGATGCTCCCAATGACAGCCCTATCACCACTGAATGGACTATTATTCCCAGCTCCAGCACCTGCATGTTCATAAATATTTCTTTTTAATTAAATTATCAAATCATATAAAGAGAATTTTGGTCCTACTTAATCCAATTTTTACTATTTGACTAACATAGAGCTGGTACATGATGTCAGCTCTATATTATTTTCACGTCAACTACAAGAACTAAGTGTAATGAAAATCTGGGTTGATTACTGCACTGCAGTGTAGGAGTCAAAACGCTGTGATCCCTAATCATGAAATCAACAAAATTTTTGTTTATACGACAAAAAGTAAATTTGGTCAAACTGTACAATTTTATTACAATCAAAAAAATTTGATTTGAAATTGTACAGTTTGGTACAGAAGTTGTATTATCATCAAATTTACTTTTCGTGAGATTAATGAAATTTTTTATAATTTTATGGTCACAAATTTACCATGGCGATAACACGGTAGCGAAGCAACTGTTGTACATCAGAGTCAGCTTTAGTGTTGGGATGTTGGACGTGAAAGTGCCCATGTCCTCCCATATTTACTATACCCATCTCTCCATCTTCTTGAACGACGTTGTTGTCTGGATTTATAACACCAGCAGCTCTGCTTTTCTTGCTATATATGCTAGTAGCCAAAGAATCTACCATGAGGGTGACTATAGCAGACAACATAGCTAAAAAACCAGAAAATGGAAAGTTATGCCATGGATTTTGTTTCAAGCAAGTGGACCTTAACATGTCAAAAGAGTCAGGCAAGACATGCATAAACCCAGTGCCAAGAATGATACCAGCTGCAAATGATTTAACAATCACAAATAGGTTTGTGTCTGGATTTAGAGCTGGAATTGATCGAGTCAAAAGAGGAGCGCATACGCCTATCATACTCGTTACTAAGATACTAACTATGGCAATGATCTTCAATGGTAAAGCTTTTTCTTTGTTGTTACATTCATTTGTTTCTGCCTCACATTCATCTGCTGCTAATGTTTGAGGTGTAAACATGGCGAGGATTATGATGAAGAAGATGAAGATTGGGTTGAGGATACTATAGAAAGATTTTCTCATTTTTATCGGTCTTTGTCACTGTAGTTTAGATCTGTTTATGAGATTATTCATTCAGTTTTACATGTGTATATATACAACTATAATGGAATAGTTTATTTACGGTTTTGGGTACGGTTTGAAACCATAAACCATTGACTGCAGGCTGTGGCTGTTAATTAAATATTAAAGATTCGATGACAAAGGCTCACGGTGTGGTCCATGACTTCGTTTTATGAGTAAATAAACTAGCATATAATTGTCAAATCTTGGAGAAATAAAATATGTTGTCAGATTGTGATTAGTTAGGTTCTTGCTAAAATAGTTCCAATTATTATTATTATTATTATTATTATTATTATTATTATTATTATTATTATTATTATTATTATTATTATTATTATTATTATTATGTCTACTGATATAAGAAGATGAAGATTGGGTTTAGGATATTGCTAAAATAGTTGTCATTTTATCAGTCTTGATCAGGTGTGTGTGTGTATATATATAGTTAATTTCATTTATGGTTTTTGAGCTTATATTCTAATAATAATTCAGTTAAAAAAATTTGTTATCTTACAAAAATATCTTAACCTTTACAATATTACTAATAAAGTTACTTTAAATAGAAAATTATGAATTTAACATTAAAATATTGACGTAACAAGCTACATCCTATTAAAAAAACATCTATATAAAATATTATTTTAAGGTTTTATTAGGTATTTTTAAAATACTCCAAGTTAATAGTAGATACAATAACATTATTTGATGTCAAATTTATAATTTTTTAATTAAATTAATTTTAATATTGAAATATTTCAGATGCTGATATACTTTTATAAGATAATTTTTTCATAATTGAATTATTATTAAAATATAGATTATGCGACGGATGAAATTGACCCAGATATTAAGCTAACATGTCGTGGCTGTTGATTAATAATTAAACCTTCGATGACAAATTAAGCTCACGGCTTGCTCCATGGCTTCTTTTTATAATTAAATAAACTGGCATATAAAAATTTTTTGTCAAATCTTAGAGAAATAAAAAAATGTTGCCAAAATGTGATTGGTGAAATTCTTGATGTTGAATTCTAAGTGTTTGCTAGCGAACGCCGTGCTGTATTTTTTTTTGAATGCAAACGCCGTGCTGTACTCAAGAATTTTTTTTTCTTTTTACTTTTATTTAGGCAAAATCTATTATTAAATTTTCTAATTTTTAAAATTTTTTATATTAATTTTTTTATAAAAGAAAACTTTAATTAAATTTTTATATTTTAATGTGAGATAACACACTATACTGAATTAATGAAATTAACATTAGTGCATTTTAATTGTTGTAAAAAATGCAACATTTTCTTATAAAAGGGACTTATATAAAAAATTTTAAAAGTTTGAGGATTCAATTGAAAATGGTTTTGCCAATTTAATGCACCAGTAATGACTATTGAAATGCATAGCGACTGAATTTTGTGTCATATTAAAGTACATGAACTCAATCAAGAATTTTTATAGCAGAGGGACCAAATGTAAATATTTTTTTATAGTTGAGTGACGCAAAGATAGGCTTTGACTATTTTGCTTGAATTTTAATATTTTTTCACATTAAATTTCTTTATTTTTAAAAATTGATATTTGATACTTGCATTTTTTGATTTAATCACATTAAATTATATTTAAACAGATTTTAGAAATTGAAAGATACACTATTAATTTTCCGTAAATTCAATTTAAAATGATTATATGATTTATCAAAATATAAAAATAAAAAAATATATAATTATTTCAGACAGCAAAAGGTGATAAGTTGACTTTTATAGATTTTACAATTATTTTAAGTCGAACTCCTATGAGATTAAAATAGCATATGCTTCACTTCTGCTAATTTTATTTAAATTGAATTCCCAAATTTTTTTTTTCCGCGGGAACAGAGATGGGGGGGGAGGGAGGAATTCCCGTTATAAAATTGGAGACGGGAACGGAAAATGGGGTATCCACCCCGCGGGGATCTCCGTCCTGCAGAATATAATCAAATATAATCAATTATCATACTAGAAAAATACAACTAAATATAATGTAGTCATTCATCAAGTGAATACATTGTATTAAGATTTGTTTTGTCATGTATATGATACATTCGGTTTTATTTTAACATTCACTTTAAGTTTTTATTTTTCTTTCAATTTTTTTGGATGCTTCGTGTCAATTCAATAAATTAGAAGGACGTCACTGTAATAAATATAAAATTAAAATACTACATTATACTGTTATATTCAATTAGTGTAAAATATTAATACAATATATTAATTAGTAATATAACGATATCATATTCATTTATTCCCGAAAACAATATAATTAATGTTGTTATTCTATATTAACATAATACATTGTATACGGTAAATTCCATAAATGGTTTTGTTATTATATATTAAAATAATACATTGTGTATTGTATACAATGTAATCCGATTTGTTATGCCATGTATATTTTAGAAGGATTTAAATTCATATTTTAATTCACTTCTAAATTTTAATTTTAATTCACTTTTAAAAAAAATTAAAGTACAAAAATTGAGAACACTAATACTCTACTACTCAATTTAATAAATTAAGGATTTAAATTTATATCATTTTCTAAGTGAATTCATTAGCAACTATTTTCATATAAATTTTGACAGTGTATTCACTTTTGCCCAAAAAATAAATTGTGTTCATTTCTATCCAACTGAATGTATTGTGTTTATTTCTGTCTAAACTAAATAGAATAAAAAGAATGATTTCCATGTATGAATAAAATTATTAGCTCTATATATAAAAATTAAAAGTCATTAATTAACAAATTACACTGATATAGAATATCACATTAAAGAGATGTCCATATATTGAAAAAAGAGATGAGACAATCTATATAATATAATTAATTTGCTATTTATTTCATATCAATACAAAAAATTGCGTAAGTTGATGCTGAACAACTCAAAATAAAAAGTAGTGCAGCAAAATCAATTAAAATAACATTTGTAATTTCTATTCAATTTTTATCTTCCTTGACATTAGAAAAGATAAATTTAAAAGAAATAATTTTAATATAATAAAGAAAAATAAGATTAAGAAAAAGAAAAAAATATAGTTAATTAAATAAGTTAAACACTGTTAATTTTGAAATAACCCCACAAAATCTATTGTCTTTTTAGCTTTTTTAACACCAACGGTGAAGAGCAATAAAAAAAAAAATACACAACAATAGTGAAAAGATCTTCTCTTTTTAATTACGATTGTCTTAATTGTCCACTGTTAACAACACATGCTGCTGATAGATTGTATACAGTTTCACTAGAGCTAATTCACTCTATCCAATTTGGCCAAAATTAAATGCCTTATATTCAGTTTTGCTCCAAACAAATATACTATTTTTCAATTGAACTCAAATTCAATCTTATTTTTAATTAAAATTGAATTTGTAAACTTAATTTAAATTGGATTTAATCTATTAATTTAATTTTAATTGAATACTATTCAAATTGAAATTAAATTGGATTTTAATCAATTTCAATTGCCAAATTTAATTGAATTAATTCATTTTTTTTGAATTTGGATTCACATTTAATTAAAATTAAGTATCAATTAAATTAATTAAGATTAAATATGATTACACTAGGCAATTCGATAATTTGATAAGTGAAAGAAAGCTCTCAAGGAATATGTATTTTTACTTTTGCCCAATCTTCGTATACAAATTTTAAAAATTGTGTTGGCTATTTGATCAATCATCCTTCGCAGTGTATTCATTGCATGCCTATAACTATATCCCTATTAGGTGCAACTGCAAGGTGATGATTTTAATTTAATTTTAAATTTGATGGAAATAATCAATATTAAAAAAAGTAAATAAATAAATTTAAAATTTATAAAAAATAAAAATAAAAAATTTATTTTTGAAACTAAGAGGTGCCATTCAATTAAAATAAGATTGAATTTGAGTTTGATTTGGATAATTGAACACAGTTTATTCAGTTTGGATAAAAATAAATATAGTATATTTAGTTTAGTAAAACTGAATTTAGTTTTTTTGGGTAAAAGTGAATATAGTGTATTAAATTTAGATAAAAGTAAATTGAATGCATTTAATTTGGCTAAAAATGAATGCAATATATTTAGTTTACATTTAGGCAATGAAGTTATCGATTTTTTTGCTTTTACATTTTTATAGTGTATAAATTATGGTGCTAATGCTATTATAGTGTATAAATTATAAGAATTATACTCAAATCAATAGAAAAAAATATTTAGAAGTAGAAAATTGATAAATTTAGATTTCTATTTTTTTTAATTTGAATACTTTTTAGGAGGTATTACTTTCTTCACAATTAGAACTCGACAAAAAAATTAAAAAATTACTAAATCGGGGAACTGGAATCCCTGCGGGGGACGGGGATTCCCGCGGGGCGGGGAACGGGGGGGATTTTCTCCCCGTTCTAGAGTCGGAGGCGGGGACAGGGAACTCCCGACTCCGACGGGGCAGTGAGTGGGGATGCAATCCCCGGTCCCACCCTGCCCCGTGAGCACCCCTACTATTAGGGGTGTGCATCGATCGGATTCGGATTAACCTGAACAACCCAAGACCCGAAAAATGAATATTTTAACATCCAAACCAACTCTAAATAATATTCGGATCCCTACCCAATCAATCCTACTTTTTTCGGGTCCTGACCCAACTAACTCGAATTACCCAAAATTATTAAAAAAATAATAATAACATGAGAGAAACTACAGAGATCCAGATCTAATCAAACACTCATTTGAAATAAAAACTTCTTGACACAACTTGGATACAATTCTTTCACACAGTCACTCATTTTTCGAAAGCATTCTTCAAAAATCAAACTTGAGATTTATAAAATAATAAGCAATACAATTGCTTATAACTCAGGGGATTCATAATCTTCTCAAAATTTGTGCAAAAAAGGAAAGAAAAAGCAACATAAGCTTTTGAAACAATCTGGAACTCAATCTGTAACTCATTTTGTTATACAAATTTTTGTCTGAAATAATAAAAATGAATCAATGGAAAATATAAAAACGAATAACAATATTTGCTACCAAAAATAAAAAATTCAAAAAAAAAAGTTCTTCATCTATACAACTAAGAAAGCAAGATCAAAAAATTAAAAATAAAGTTTGCCTTTGAATCTGTCCAGCCATCTTTATCTCCTTTCTTTATCTCTTATACCCATCTTCATCATCTTCATCTCCTCCAATTATCTAACAATCAAAAAAAAAAATTAAGAAGAGATATAATAGCTTCAAAAATCAAGAGAGAGATGGAAACAACCAAAATGGATCTAGAGATCAAGAGAAAGATGGAAACAACCGAAACAGATCTAGAGAGAGATAAAAGCAAAGCGAGAGATTGATGGAAACAGAGAGAGAGAGATTGAGAGACAGAGGAGAGATGAAAGGAGAGAGAGAGATCTATTGAAGGGGGAAGAGAGAGATCAAGAAGAGAAGAGAGAGAGGGGGAGGCCAGAGTTACAAAATTAATAATAAAAAAACTCTATATATATGTGTTTCAGTCGAGTTAGGTTTATGAGGGTTTTAATCCGAACCCGAACATTCGCCAATCCTCCAACCTGAACCAACCCTACTAAATCAAATAACCTCACCCAGATTGATCGGGTCGGTTCGAATTGATCAGGTCGGTTTGGGTTTTGCACACCCCTAAGCCCTATTATGCTAATTAAAATAATTAATTTTTATATGTTAAATTCAATTATATATAAATATATTCATATAATTTTATTAATTTTTAGCAATTATTAGTGTCGCTTCATGCTTTTGTGATGACTATTTATTTATAAATATTTAGAAATTATTTGATGTCATTTAGGGTGTGACAAAAAAAAATCATTGATTAAAATCTTAATTGATTTATGCGGTCAATTAGTTCAATTTTACGTGGACATAAACTTTAATTTTTAAAAATTATTGTTAATATATTTAGATTTGAATTTATCGCGTGGTTAACCAGTAAGATAATGTTTAATTGGTCTTTATCATATATATATATATATATATATGATCTATACGGATAATTTTTACATTTTAATTGAAATTATCATTTCACTCTATACAAATATGAGTGTCCAATTTTTGATTTGACTAGAAAATAGTGATCTAAACCTGAAGAAAATCCAAATGGTCCAAAAATTTTAGGATCAAACCCAATCAAACTAGAAAGTCCACCTAAAAATACTTGAAATCTAACCTCAACTTCGTGGCCCGATTTTTTCCAATTAATTTTTTTTATGTCATATTGATTTATAAAGTATAGTTTAGTGTTAACTGGTCAAAATTACATATATATAATTGATATTTGTATATTTTTATATACTAATTTTGATTCAATTGGGAGTTTTTTACTTTGTAATTTTAAACATTCTAGGAACTAATTGGTGATAAAAAACATTTTAGACCAGATATTTGGAACATATTGGATGCAAAGAAGCTAATTTTGCTAGATTCATACCTTTTTCTTTGGTAAGCCCAGATAAAACTCAATATTACAGAGTTAAGCTGATTATTCTATTTCACTTTCAAATCTGACTTAGCCGCCAGCTATGTTCCAGATGACTATTGAAGGATTTTTAGATTATACATTAAAAATTAGATGATGGTTAATTAGGAGTCTTTGGATTATATTTAATTTTTAATTTTATTTTTCCTTAATTATTTAGATTAGGAATATTTCCTTGAGTTTAGGATTTACTCTATATAGGAAGTCTTTTTCTTCTTTATGGAGGGGAGTATGGTGAGAGAAATTTTTATAGACATTACTACCTGTGTTTTTGAACATGAGTGGCTGGACTTTTATATTCTATTTAAAGGTTTATTTAAGAACAAAATTCATTTTATTTCGTGAGATTGTTTTTGCTTAAATTGTCTTTTTAATTTTCTATAATGTTCATATTATTCATTGTGGTTTAGAGAGATCCCATCTTCATTGTTATTTGTTATATCCTTAATAAGGGTCCATTGTTATTTAATGAAATAACATAATTAATTGAAAATGTTAAATTTATAATTGTTTGGTAAATTTAATAACAAGTGGTAATTAGTATAACATCACTAAAAGGAGTGTTGTAATAAGTGAATGTATGATTTGGTTTGAATCAGTTTTACTTATGGATTAGTTAATTTAGGCGTGGTCTTTCTAAATTGTAATGCTTTTTATACATTGAATTCTTTTGCTTATAAAGGGTTATTTACAAATTATGGGTTAGTTAGAGTTTTACTTGTATAGCCTAATACTATGGAAAAGATTGGTCAAGAGTGCTTGTTTGATAGCTATAACCAATCCATTGCATGGTTATTGAGTGTCTTTAACACTGATTAGTAAGAACCGAATCATGTACCATGAATGCCTTTAATTGGAGTTTTTCCTTTGATTGATTTCTTTTCTAATCAATTGCTTGCATTATTATTTTATGTTTTTGTTTAGATTTTAGTACTTCTATCTTTTATTTTAGTTTGTTAATTTTTCGGTTATCTAAAGAATCAAAATTTAACCAATTCTTGTGAATTCGACCCTGCTCATCACTAATTACACATTAGTTTTAGTTAAGAGTAGGAATTTATTTTTGTTGGTTTCGACAACCATCAAATTTTGGCGCTATTGCTGGGGATTGGTGTCTATTAGTTTTAGTTCTTTTAAATGGTTTAGTTTTTATGTTGTCTCGATACTCAAATTTCATAATTGATATTAATGGTTTAAAGAATGGCTACAAGAAATATGCAACATACACTTGGAGGATTTTTTGGTCTAACATAATGAAATTATGACCATTATGAGAATAATTATAACCAATGTTGGATGGATCAATCGAACTTTAGCTATGGCAAAAGGCTATAAATTTTTGAAAATTTCAAGCTAGTACAGCTAGTTCTATCACAACATGATTATTCAAATTCAAATATGTCCCTCGAAAAAATTGTTAATTCAATTGCTATTAACACTTTGAAAATTCAATAGGAAACTATGGAATTCCAATAAGAAACAAGAGCTAGCATTCAAGAAATAAGGGCTACCATTCAAATTTTGGATAATCAAATTAGCTAATTAGCTTCTTCAGTGAGCATATTAAAGACTTCAAGGGAGTTGCCTACATAAATAATCATTAGTCTAAGGCAAAATGTGAGTGTAATCACGCTAATAAGTAAAAAGGAGTTAAAAACTCCAGCCCTAAAGAAATGTGATTAAAGCTTAAAGTATGAAGTTAAGATAGGTGAAAATTCAATTTAATGGACAACTAAAGGGAGATGATTTGAAATAGCCCCCAACATTAGTGATTCAATCTTTTTTTTTTGGAAAATATCAGTAAAATCCAAAAAGAAAAAAGAAGAGAAGGATATTTTTCAGATTTTTTGTGAGGTTAAGGTAGATTTTCCTTGATGCAATTAAGCAGATACCTCAATATACTAAATTTCTTGAAGAATTGTGCGCTAATGAGAAGCTAGCTAGTAATGAAAAATGAAAATAAGAGAAAATTTCTAAACTGTGATTCAAAGGAAACTACCTCCAAAATTTAAAGACCAAGGTATGTTTACTATCCCTTGTAGTATAGGTAATGTTATGATGAAAAGAGTTATGTGTCATTTAGGGCCTTCATTAACTATTATGTCATTATTTATTTATTCTTATTTGCATGTTGGTCTATTAAAAGAGACAAATGCAATACTTTAATTTGTTGATAAATCTTTTGTTTACCCTAAAGGGGTATTAAAGAATGTTTTGGTAAAAGTTGATGGTTTAGTCTTTTCTACTAATTTTTATATGCTTGATATGAAAGATGATAAATCCTCAAAATATTAAGAAATTTTGTTAGGAAGACCATTTTCTAATACAATGAAGGCAACAATTGATGTATATGATGATAGACTTTGTAAGGCCCTAACATACACCCTAGTAGTAATTGAGTATGTCTAGGGTGTATTAGGAAGATGACATAAAAGGGTAAGTAATTGAAGTGTAGAAAAAGGACCAAAAGGGAATTAACTTAAAAGTTAAGGTCAAAATGTTAAATTGTTTAAATAGGCATAAACATATAAAAATAGGTGTGGGTCATGGATTAAAATGATGTAAAGGAAGAATATTATATGCTAATGGGGGAAATTAAAGAAATTGAGGGATTAAAATTGAATTTACATCGGCCCAACAGGTGGACCAATGAGAATTGGACATGTAAATTATCTAAAAAGCTCATGCAGCACATATAAAAGGGGGAGAGGGAGAGAGGGACGGGAATGGCCTTCATTTTTAGAAGTTTCCTTTAAACTTTCTTCCAATTCCTCTCTACTTTGACCTCCTTTCAAGCTTAATAATTCTAGTTAAAATAAGAGAGAATTTAAGGGTTAGAAAAGCACAAGGTAAGCTCATTTCTTCATCTTCTCCACCTTTTTGCCTTTAATTTCTATAATTTGATAAGAGTATGAAGAGTTGATGTTTATAAGAATGAATTATAAATTATAAAAGGTGATTCCAGTAAGAAGAAGGGGAAAGAAGCAATCAAGGATTGGAGAGAGGACCTTTTGGGCAATTGAGGTATAAGAGCATTTATGTATTTATATATTTGTGTATGTTGATTGCTAGATGAATATTTGAGTGTTTAATTATTACAAATATGTATTTTGAACACTATAAGAGCATTTATGTATTTATGTATTTGTGTATGTTGATTGCTAGATGAATATTTGAGTGTTTAATTATTACAAATATGTATTTTGAACACTAACATAGGTATTAAAGAAGGTCGTGACGTGAAAAGGTTAGTAGAGTAAAATTCTAGTGTAGGATCCACAGGACTTATAGAGATTGTCTTGATGATATCTCGAGTTATAAAGCTCTAATTAAGATGATTCAAACTGTATAATAAACTAAACTTATAAACCTAAAATTCATAAGAGAGGCTTAAACCTTATTCTACCTCTAAGAGCATTAAAGTTTAGTTAAAAGTAAAGTGATAATTGTTGCCTTGTCATTTAGATTAGTCTATAGTATATTAGAGATATCTCTTGATTCAAAGGTCAAAATGGCCTGATATTTAGTGATATGGAAACTAAATACATATGGAAACAAATTTCTAGAAGACCATTTTGCCTAAAAATCACTTTTTCTATGCTTGAATCCCCGTGCAAGTTAAACTAGAGAAGTTATTAGAAGTCAGCACCATTGGTCTTTGTAACGAGTCGACATAGATCCAACTTGAACTGAACAATTCCTAAATGTTCATAAAACCTTACTAACACATGTATAGGGTTAATACATGATAAAATGAACTTGAAATGAATGGTTTAACATTAAAGTATGTCTTTTAGTGATGGCATGCTAAATGACTAATATATGTATGTATGAATTTTAAATACATTATTGTTGATTATTGTCTTAAAGCATACATGAGTGATTTATATCCTAAATAATTGAGTATAGTTGCATGTTTTTAAATGAATAATTTTGAGTGCTCATGAGTGTGTATCTAATATGGGATTGTAGTGAAGTGTAGTTGACATAATTAATTACATAGGTGAAATGTATAGTGTATATATAAGGGATTGTGTAATGAAGTAATTAAGTGAGAGAAACCTTCATTTAAGGCCTGAATTAGATATAGATGTGGACATATATGAGATGGTGATCCGATACCTTTTGGTATCTAGTGTTGGCACCTTAACAGTGTCTTGTGATTTGATGCCTTCAGGTGTCTAGTGTTGGCACCTTAACAATGTCTAGTGATTCAATGCCTTAAGGTATCTAGCGTTGACACTATAATGGTGTCTAGTGACCCGATACATTATAGTATCTAGTGATGACACTAAAATGGTATCTAGTGAATTGATACCTCCAAGTATCTAGTGTAAGCATGTAATAGTGTTTAGTGATTTGATACCTATATGATATCTAGTGTTCCCAATTGTCCACGCTTATACCGAGTTCAAGCTACAAAAGTGTTTATGATGTAATTAAAATAATATTAGAGATAAGCATGATTTAGGAGATTATTGACTTGTTAATGAATATTATTGTTAAAACTAATAGTTGTGCATAGTTAGCATATATGTAACATAGTTAGTGCATATATGGAATTGAGTGGGTAATGATGGTAATGCCATATGTATGTGTTTGTTAGATAAGACATGATGTGTATAATTGATACATCACCCATTAGTTAAATATGAAGTATAAGTTATAGTTTGGAACTATGTGATTCTAATTCTCTATATGGGATGCATAAGAAGCTTAGAATGTTTATTCCAAGTCTGAACCAAAGTGATAGTTGTGTTGATAAGTATTTGAGTGTCAGTGACAATCTAAGTGTTAGAAGCTAATAGAAGACTTATAAGTAATTTTCCTTTGGTAGGATGAGTGAATAGTTGACATGGATGTATAATTATGAATAAGTAGTTACATGAAAACTATTTAGTGTAAGTGTCGAATAAATTATGGAATAGTAGAAGACTTATAAGTAATTTTCCTTCGGTAGGATGAGTGAATAGTTGACATGGATGTATAATTATGAATAAGTAGTTACATGAAAACTATCTAGTGTAAGTGTCGAATAAATTATGGAAGAGTAGAATAATATTCATGTTTGAATAGTGCAGTAATAGGCTAAAGCAACATTAGTATGCAGTAGGTTATGTAATTATGTAGTTATATTTGGTGGTAAATTGTCAAGCATGAATTATTTTTGAATTGTTTCTTGAGTAGGTAATAGTAGGAGAATGAGCATAAGAGGAGATCGAAAAGTTTGAGAAGAGTTAGAGTTCTTGGAAGATATAGATCATAATAATAATTATGTAAAGTACTACATTTGAGATGAAATGTATCTTAAATTAATTTGTAAAGATTTTATTATTTACTTGTGTAACAATATTTTATACATTGTAAAATCTTATTTTAAAAAAAATATTTCATGTAAAGTTAATTAAGAATATTAATTGTATTATTGTCAAAAGAGACTGGTTATATTTGTTCTGCACGTTTGTAGCACCTATGTCTACTCTTAAGGGCTATTAGGATGTTATAGTAAGGGGTATTAGGGTGTTACAGACGTATTATGGAGTTTGATGGGAAAAATTGAAAATTTTCATGTTTATAATACTAAAAAAATGCTAATGATGTGTTTTGTGAGTTTAAAGTGGATGTTACTGAACCTCTAGTTAATGAATCCTTTGAATTGAATGGTAATTCTGACAATTTGAATTTTTCATTTTGTAGGAACTCTATTTTTAAAATCATATTGGTTCAAAATCACATTACATCACATGTAAAGGGCATAATTTAAAATATTTTTAAATCAAAATTCATGATCTAGCCAAAAGAATTGAATTTCTTAGCTAAAATATAGAACTTTATTGTAGGTGTTTGTTGAATAGTTGTTAAACATTGCACCAGGTTGTCATAAACCACCAGTATCCTTACTTTAAGGCACCTCCAAGGTATCCACATAAGAAGTAAATCTAAGAACCTTCTTAAAGGGAAACAATGGCTGAAATTGGCTTAGGGACTAGTAAAGCCAATTCGGCTAGAAGAGAAAAAGGAGAGGAAATTAGGGCTTGGTGGCTAGAAGTGTTCTAACTTATTTTTATTACAAAAATTATGAATTTGAGATGTATTTATACACCTCATGGGTCAGATTAAGGTTTTTTTATAATGGCTGTACCATTTCATTGAGTTTGGACCAATTGGATCGGCTTAAGTGACACTCATAGGCCTAATAGTCCAATTTTGAGCATAGGGTCTGAATAAACTGGGCCTGTGCATTTGAATGGGCTCAAAAACCATTCAAATTTTATGTACAACCTTATGACATATTAATGAATTCCCATATTAATTATTAGCTGCATCCAATGCTAAATGGGATCTAAAGAAAAAATCTCTAGCTCATAAAAGCTTTATACACAGATTAAGCCTCATGTGCCTTTTATGTGCAAGAGACTTTTTCTCCTTTTGTCAAACCCTAAATTTTCTCTTACCAACTTTTCAAATAAGTTCCCATGACATCGTATGTCATGTTTATACATTGTTTTTTACCTCAGACCTTAATTATTATATGTGTGTGACCCTTTGAGTTTCTTGTGCATGTTGGTAGTATAATATGTAACTAAGAGTTCTAATTGAACTGGGGCTCTAAGAGTTTTAATAAAAATAGGACTCTAAGAGTTCTAATCAAATTAGGACTTCAAGAATCCTAGTCGAACTATGATTCTAAGAGTCCTAATCGAAATGTGACTCTAAGAGTCCTAGTCGAATTGTGACTCTAGGAGTACTAGTTAAATGTGACTCTTATGATTTAAACTCTTTTAAACCATAATATCAATTCTAAATTGATATTTTTAATACATTGTTGTAAAAGTCATGAGAGGCTTTTAGTCAAGCATCATGACTACCCAAATGATAGGAATTCATTGGTTTCCACTTTTACCCTTCCATATCAAGTTTTCATGCAATCACTCCTTTCACCATTCTTCTAATCTCATTCATGAATTGAATATGGAAATGTATCAATTCATTCATGAACTTATTGTATTTTCATACTTTTATCTTTATTCCTAAAATTCCCTTGTGAATCTCATTCACCTTGCATTCCACCTTGGCCAAGGTTTTCTAAATAAAGATGTATAAAAATACTTGAGATAGAACTCCTCACTATAACTGAGGTGGTGAATCCTTTATTGGTCACTCAACTACCTCCAAGTAGTCCATATTATACCTAATCTCCAAGTTATGTATACCCTTTTGAGGAGTAAAAGCACAGGAGTCAAAGTATAACACTTGCTACCCTGATATACCCTGGTGATCTCAAGTCCAAGGATACTTACACAATTGATGTGATGAGATAATTCGCTGATATAGTATTAGTATCCATGTGAAGTTTCTCCTGATAGGTCTTTAATAAACTTATTCTACTAACAAGTATCCATATGTTAACTTTAATCATCAAAATGATCACAGATAATGAGAACTACTGCTTGAACTATTCAAGAAGTATAACATATGCTAGTCTATCCATATTAACAATGCCCTATCTTGTTAATACTATGACTAGGGATAATTTAGGTATTAACACATTTTCATACAATAGTTATCTCATATCATGAATTCTTTATGATTATCTTTGTATTGTGTTTATATACCAAGGACTATATTCAATAGTTTAAGTCACATGCATGCAAATGTTATTACACAAAAGCACTAAACAATGTATGAGTGCCTTATTATTATTCATATAGAATATTTTATATATGGATAAAAATCCTATTACATATGGGCTCTAAGGAATATCAATAACAATCTCCCATTTGCACTAGAGCCAGTCACCCATATATCTAAAACCTATAGAATGTATGTGGTGATTGAACTTGTTCTGGGATAGTGCTTTTGCGAAAGGATCTACCACATTATTGTTTGTGTGAACTCTTTCAATCTTCACATCATTTCTTATTATAATCTCCCTAATGAGATGGTAGTGTTTGATGACATGTTTAGACCTTTGATGAGACCGTCGTTCTTTTACTTGTATAATGGCTCCATTGTTATCATAAAATAAGGGTATTAGATTAACAATGCTAGGGACCACTCTTAGTTCTATGATGAACTTATTGATCCACACAGCTTCTTTTGTTTCCTCAGAAGATAGCTTCTTTTGTTTCCTCAGAAGTTGTAATGTACTCTGCCTCTGCTATTGAGTTTGTAGTCGCCTCCTGTTTGGAACTCTTCTAACTAACTACTCCTCTATACATCAAAAACATAAAACCTGACTAGGATTTACAATCATCTTTATTAGATTGAAAGCTAGCATTCGTATACCCACGTACTTGTAAATCACCATCTCCATACACCAAGAACATCTCCTTAGTCCTTAAGTTCTTAAGGATGTTCTTGACTGCCATTTAGTGTTCCTTCCCATAATTGGATTGGAATCTGCTTGTGACACTCAACACATATAAAACATCTGGACTCATACATAGCATAACATATATGATTGATCCTATTACAGATGCATATAGGATCCTCCTTATGCTTTCTCTCTACTCTTGTGTCTGAGGACACATTGACTTAGAAAAGATTTTCCATGTACCATATGAATAAATCCTTTTTTAGATAGATCTATATTAAACCTCTTTAGTACCTTGTCTATGTACGTTGATTGTAAAAGATCTAGCATCCTATTGTATCTATATTTATAAATCCTTACTCCCAGAATGTAAGATGCTTTTCCAAGGTCTCTTATGGAGAATTATCTGGATAAATAAATATTGACTTATTGAAGGATGGAAATATCATTTCCCATGATCAATATGTCATCCACATATAGAACAAGGAACACTACTGTACTTCCACTGACTTTTTGTATACATAAGATTCATCCTCATTTTGTGAGAAACCAAAATCTTTGATTATCTCATTAAATTGGATGTTCCAGCTCCTAGATACTTGTTTCAATCCATAAATGGATCTTTGAAACTTGCATACCTTTTTCCATCTTTGGATGTAAATCCCTCAGGTTGTGTCATATACATATCTTCAATTAGATTTCCATTAAGGAAAGTTATCTTCACATCTATCTGCCATATCTCATAATCATAATGAGCAGCAATGGCAAAAAGTATTCTTATGGACTTAAGCATCACCACATGGGAAAAGGTTTCATCAAAGTCAATTCCTTCTCTTTGATGATATCCTTTAGCCACAAGATGAGCTTTATAGGCAACCAATTACCTTCCATATCGGCCTTTTTCTTGAAGACCCATTTGCTCCCTATGGGTTTTATCCTTTCAGGTGGATCAACCAAAATCCATACTTTGTTGTCATACATGGAGTCTATTTTGGACTTCATAACCTTAAGCAATAAATTAGATTATGCACTATTCTAAACCTCTTTCTAGCTAGTATGCTCATTATCCTCCACCACAGTTACATTCTTGTCCTAATTTATGAGAAATCCATATCTCTCTGGGACTGAACGAACTCTAGTAGACCTTTTAGGATCTTGTATACTAGTAGATTTAACTTTTATCTCATCTTTATAAGTTACAATCTTAGAGTCAACTGGTTGATCAACTTTTATTTATGAATCTTGAACTTCTTCAAGTTTAACTCTACTCCTACTATCTTCTCTTTGGAGAAACTCTTTCTCTAAAAAGATAACATGCTTTGAAATAAACAACTTTTGGTCTAAGGTATGATAGAAGTAATATCCAAGTGATTCCTTTGGATAACCCATAAATAAACATTTGTCATACTTAGCTTATAAGTTGTCTGACATTGTCCTCTTAACATAAGCAGGACAACCCTATACTTTCATATGAGAGAGTATAGGTTTCTTGTTATTACACATCTCATATGGAGTAACATCAACTGATTTACATGGAACTCTATTTAATGTATAAATTGTTGTTTCCAGTGCATATCCTCAAAAGGATTTGGGTAGGTCTGTAAGACTTATCATAGATCGAACCAAATTTAATAGTATTCAATTTATTCTTTCAAATACACTATTATGCTATGGTGTATATAGAGGAGTCCATTGAGATAATATCCCATTATCTCTAAGATAACTATAAAACTCTTGGCTTAAGTATTCTCCATCTCGATTTGATATCAGTGTCTTAATACTTTTGCCAAGTTGTTTCTCTACTTCATTTTTGAATTCTCTAAACTTTTTAAAGGATTTAGATTTAAACTTCATTGGATAAATATAACCATATCTTAAATAGTCATCTATGAAGGTTATAAAGTATAGATAACCTCCTTTAGTATGCATGGACATTGGACCACATACATCTGAATATATAAGTTCCTATGTGAGCCCATACACCTTTACCACTAAAGGGTACCTAAGTCATTTTGCCTAATAAACAAGGTTCACACTTTTCAAATAACTCATAGTCAAAAGAACCTAAGTCACCAAATTTGTGAAACTTAGTCATGCGATTCTCATTTATGTGACCTAAATGACAATGCCATAAATAAGAAGTTTTTAAGTTATCTTTCTTAGCTCTCTTAGTATTTATGTTATGTATTTCTTTTTCAGATCAAGAATAAACATTCCATTTTGAATAGAACCTGATGATAGCTTTGAATTATGGCTATAATTTTCAATGTGTTTTTAGTGTGTTTAGGAGTTTTTAGTGTTGAATTAATAAGTTTTATGTTTAAATTTTTAGTATTATGACTTGAGTTTGTTTAATTGTATTTTGTGTGTTTTTGTAAAAACCTTTTGGAGAAATTTTGAAATAAACTAAGTAGGGATGAAATTTATCCTAATTGAGTGTTTTATAAAGATTAAGCAAAGAGCATATATCCCAACCAATTGCCTTATTGTGCCAAGTCAAGTTTGCTTCATCTTAGTAGGGACAATTCTCTTCCCAACTGAGTCATGTTTCCAGATCTGCAATAAAAAAGGCTTTTCTCTATTTTTGGAAGTTTGGCGGCGGCTGGACTATCTGAATTTAGGGTATTTAAGTGTGTTTAACAGAGATTTTTGGGAGAGATAGTTTTAGGGTTTTTATTCTTTCTTTTATCCATTAAAAATTAGGGTTTTATTTTCTCTTTTTAGTTTACAATTAATTTGGAGATTCAAGGAAGAATTCAAGGTTTAAGAAGAAAGAGTTTCAAGTTTTATGTTCTCTTCATCAAGGATGTATTCTGAACTTAATCTTTTTATATTTTAATGACTATATTCATGATGTTGGAGTAGTTCTTTTTGCTTAGGAATTTTTGAACCATAATTGTATTAGAATTTCGAGTTTAATAAATATTTTCATATTTTCTTCTATTTTTTGCAATTAATTTTGCACTTGCACTAAGATTTGGTTTTGATTTTTAATGTATTAAGAGGTAATTAAATATTGAATATGAATATTAATTTTATATGTTTATGCCTTGTTCTTTGATAATGGTAATTTATATAGTGTTTTTAGTATGTTTTTAGGTGTTTAATTAGGTTAATTTTGTGTTAATTAGGATTAGATTTGAGTTTAATTGGTTAATTTTATGTTTTGGAGTTAATTGTAAATTTTGGTATTTTTTAGGGTTAATTTGCAAGAAAAAGGACTTAATTATAAAAAGGCAAGAAGATTTGGGCCAAAACTGTGAATTTGGAAATTTGATGTAAGCGTGAAGTCCAAAAGTGTTATGTGTGCCCACTTGAATTGAAGAAGAAAAGAACACATGGCCACGTGTGAAAATGAACTAAGTAACACATGGCCACGTGAAAGAACAAATGAAGCAAACCAAAATAAGGACGTGACCACGTGTTCCCAAAGCTTATTCCACATGTGACCACGTGTGAGGGAAGCCTAAGGGACATGTGACCACGTGTAGAGAAAGCAAAGAGAAGGTCGTGGCCACGTGCAAGTTCTCCCATGCAATGAAGGATTTGCGATCTTTTCCAATTCAAGAAGGATTCTTTTCCTACTCCAATTTGGGATGTTTGGAAGGCTTCTACAACATCTTTTGCCTATAAATAGATAACTCTAACACCAAAGAAAGGGAATCAATTAGAGAAATCTTAGAATTAGGCTTAGTTATTTTACATTATTTTTATGTTTTCATTATTTTTCTTCAACTTTGTTTTAGTTTTTAATTATGTTTAGGAAGTAGTTTTTCTTTTTTTGCTAATGGAACCTTGAAATCTTATATTTTCATTGTTATGACTTTATTTTGAGCTTAATTTTCAATATCGGTTGATTATTTCTTGATTTTAAGCATATTCTTATCTTTGATTGTGTTGAGATTGATTGTTGGTTTATTGAATAAATAACTAAAAATTGGTTTTGAAATAGTTAATGATTTGCATGTTCTTGGATTGACTCTTTAATATTTATGCATGATTATTATCCGAAATATGAGATAATTATGTGTTAATTTTATTGATTAATACTAAGAGAGGAAGAACTAAGAATAAATTGGAGTTGAGTCACTTGAGAAAGGCTTCAATGAATATTTAGGAAGTTAAAACTAGATTTGCATGCTAAGTATTAGATTTGTCTATGAGTTTAATACTAAGAATGATATACTTGAATAAAGATATCTTGCTTTATTACTAGTTTTTCCATAATCACTGGTGTTTATATTGAATTTAAGTCATTATAATAAAAGTTAAGGTGGATAGTTTCTTTAGCAAGAGAATTCCATTTATTATTTTGTTTTTAATTCATGTTTTAGCTTTTGTATTGTTTAATTGTTTATTTTGTTTAATTTTTTCTTTTAAATAAAAAACATTTGGGAAACAATCTCGGATTAATTTAATTCATACATAGATATTATTCTTAGCAATCCATGTTCCCTTGGGTACGATATTTTAGGGTCTTAATCTATATTTTCCTGTATTACTAGCTGATCTAGTACACTTGCTAGAAATCGGTCATTCTTTTATTTTCTGTATCTAGTTATCTTTATGTTCTGAAATGAGGCTTTGATTTATATGTGTAGTTTATATTTAGATAAGGTGTGTTAGGGAATAGATGGATTTTTAAATGGGTGTTTTGAGAGGATGTTCATTTGAGATCTAGGAATTAATGAACTTCAGCTAATGCTAGTTATTAGGCTATTCTTAATCCAAGAGCTTAGGAATCTAAAACAGTATTCTTAGTAAGGGACCTATTTTAAGTTGGGTTTTTCTAGATATTCATGTTAATATTGTTTTACTTATTTCTAATTATATTTATGAGGATAGAATTTCCTATGCATTAATTTCAATTTTATTGATTTCTTTGATGACCTTGTTTTAGTTCAGTTGTTATTTCTTAGATTTTTTTCCTTTTTAGTTTATAACTCCTTTCAATTGAAAAACTCAGGGATTATCTCAGATTAATTTCGCTAATTATAAATATTTTACCCAGCAATCCTTGTTCTTTTGGGTTCGATATTCTTAGGATTATAAATATATTCCTTTATATTACTTAGTCATCCTTAGGCAAATAGAGCGGAGGCAGCTAATAAAAATGTTAAGAGAATTTGGCCAAAATGGTTAGAATCTATAAAGACTGGGCTAAGAAGTGCCTTTTGCATTGTGGGGGGTACAAAACTATGGCCAGGACCTCAACAGGAGTCACTTTCATTTTGTTTATTTATAGAACAGAAGTTGTGTTGCCAGTGGAAATTGAACACTAGTCATTGAGGGTGATTTTAAAAGCTAAGCTTCTAGAGATGGAATAGGCTAGGCAAAAGTTGCTTTAACTTAACTTATTAGATAGAGATAAGATGTGGGCCTATTATCATAATCAAATTTATCAGAAAAGGTTGGCTTGATCTTTTAGGAAAAAGGTCAAGAAGCATCCTTTGAAAGAAGTAAATCTAGTTTTCAAGCAGATAAGGCCAGGCATTCCCGATATTAGAGGCAAATTTAGACCAACATAAGAAGGCCCATTTGTGTTGAAGAAGCTACTGTCCAAGGGAACTACAATCTTAAACGATAGTGATGGGAACAAATTTAAAAAACCAGTCAATATTGACAGGATGAGGAGGTTCCATGGCTAGACTCAGAAAAATAAAATAAAAATAAAAGAGAAAAAGAAGAGAATATAGCCTTGTGTGTTAAAAATTAAAAAATGGCAGCCTTACTAAAATTGGGTGTTTTACCAAGGTGGAAATCGATAAAAGGCATCTTGGGCAAAAGTTAGAGGCAGAGTGAAAATGTTCAATCAAGAAAACTCGATAGGATTGATTGATAATAGGGAAATGATGCTTTCAAGGTTTAGTCACAAGGTTAAATAGGATCTTATACTTTTTGAACTTAATGTTAAATAGTTGTCATGTGTAGTGAAAGTATGTTGAAATTTTTTTGCATGTAATGCAAACTCGTACATTAATATAAATAAGAGAAGTTTATTTTACATACTCTGAGTTATCTTGTTCGATATAAAAAGTAGTACATAGTTTTTTAAATTACATGTTTAAATCTAAAGATCACCCTCTACTGCTTTCATCCGAGTTTTGTCTTAGCCAATTTGCTCTATTGTCAACTATGGGGTTGGTAACCCATCTTTTGTATATAACAGAAGTGGTAAAGTTATAGTCTTTCAATCTCTATGTATTGGCTTTCGCATATAGTTGAGCCCAGATATGATGTTGACTAGAGAAAAAGGCAATAGATAGGGTACCTTCTTGAAATGATAGTGGGTGCTTTATAATGTCTCATCGCTCATTAAATTTTTGAGCACAGTGAGAGACTACATAAAAGGTGGCATTATATAGGCCACATGATGGCACACATCCATAATACTCATCCTACGTTATATAATTAGGTACTAGCCATGCACACATGAATTTGATATCATTATTAGCTACTATAACTAGCCATATAAAGCCTTTCTGTGGTAAAGCAAAGTCATAAAGCCGTCTTCTAGAAAGGTAGTGCCTCGAGCAATATATGTTGATTATCCTAGAAGGAGATTCCTCCAGTAATTTTAGTTTCTTTTGTAGCCATATCTAAAAATGAAAAATGATGAAAAAGGGGAAAAATAAAAGGAGAAAAAAGAAAAAGAATAAAAAAGGAAAAAATAATAACAAAATAAAAGCCATTGGGGTTAGTTGGTTTCATCTAAGGCAAAAGTAAGGCATAAGGTTGCGTAAAAATTCAAAAAGATGTGTTTTCCACTAAGAAAATCTAGTGTAAAAACTCACGAGGGGCCCACTACCATTTAAAATAATGACTGGTACTTGAAGTAATAAGGGGTTCCCAGAGAAGGCTATGGTGAGGTTAGTATAGTCAGTGTCCAGGCCAATAATGGTTTCTACCAAGATTACGGGGAAAGGGAGTCAGATTATTGTGTATGCCTTCAATAATACTGAGCAGTTGGTAGTTACCTATTGGTTCCCTTGAGTTCACTATTAAATACAGAGCAAGACAGATCAGCAAAATAATGCCAACATGGAAAGTGGGTATGTCAAAGAAGTTTCCCTGTGCATTAAGCAGTGGTTCCAAAGGGATAGATCCATCTTGGGGCACTAATCTAATAGCTGTAGAGGGAAAAATTCCCATGACTTAATTTTTATCTCTTGAATAATCTTGTACATAACTCAGGACACAGGGTAAGGCTTTGGGGATCAAGTGCACATCCATAATTTTAACAAACTATTCAGCTAGGGGACATAACTCCTGATGAAGAAACCTGAAAACATGGAATTTGGGATCCTGATACTGAGTAGCTGCCAACAAAAGACTTATGTCAAGTCAAAGTCTTCTTAGGAATCTTAAGCAAGAATATAAAGCTAATATAGGATTTTCCTATATTTTAGGGGCATCGAGTAGCCTGTGCACTTTAGTGAGGAAAGCAATGGCCATATGGATTGATAAAATATGTAAAAACGAAAAGGGGAAAAAGAAAATATACATAATAAATAATAGGGATTTTTATGGCAAGTAGAGTGCACAAGATGATAATTAATCAGACAATGATGTGAGCTGTGTAATAAGATATGTAAATATACAAGATGATAATAATGGTGAAAATAATGAATGGAATATATGTGTAAAAATAAAATAATAAATAATACAATATCAGAGTAACATAAAAATATTGGAAAATAATAGTATAATAAATACTGAGTAAGGCAAGAAGAAATAATAAAAAGTAATGCCAAAATTAATAATAGTAAATAAAAATAATATAAAAAAATAAATAGCAAGACTAGTTAGTAATAATTGATAAAAGACAAAGAAAAGGGAAAAGAGCACTTACCTGGAAAGAAGACCACTTGAAGAAGCCCAGCATACCAAATGAGAAGATTTGAGGGGTATTTATAAGCCAAGGATGAGTCACTCCCTTAACTCATTAGAGTCACACCCCTGGGCCTTGACTCATCTTTAATCCACTAAGATGATGCATTTTGCATGGGACATGCATTCTTTTGACTTGCAAATTTCTTGGGGTTTTGTAGGAAAATTCCATAAAAATTGCACAAGAGATCAAGAGCATCATGTGATTCAAGGAGTAAGAGATAATGATAATATTATATATATACCGGTTCTTAAGATGATAAAATGTAATAATAAAAATGATAATGAAAAAATAATAATAATGAGCAAGTATATGTGTGAAAATAAAAGAAACTTGTATATATTATGAAAAATAATCAAATTAGAATTAAAATTAGTTTATTTAATTAATATAATTAGTTTTTAATTGATATTCAATAGCGATTTGATAGAATTAGATGCCACTCATGACTGTTAGTTGTCTTTTTAACTATTTTGGCTGAGTATTAGTACAAAATCTTTAAGTGCACGATTTACCGATTATAGTACTTAAGATATTGTTCCCACAGGAAAATAATGAATGATTACACACTATTACTCAATTCTTAATCTTGTTTACAATATTCAAGTTTTGTTAATTCAACTAAAATCTATTTGACAACTAGAAATACTAATTTAACCTAATTTATTGGTAATCAAAGAAGACAATTAAAGATTGATATTATAATGTGTAAATTAAACTTGAACTGATTCTCTCACTTAAATTTTTAATCTTACAATGCAAACCAAGTTGGATTAATGTCCTAATTCATTCTCTCGAAATGAATTAGTTAATCTTAAAACATGCATGTACAATGCTAACCCTTAATTCTCATTAATGTGTTAGTTAATTATAAACACTTATTCTAAGGTTGAGAGCCAACTTATAGTAATTATCCTAATATCCCAATCTCTTAAGTCATATTTTGATAATGAATCTTTACTAGTTATAAAGGAGAATATATTTCTCAATCATACTCTTGCTTGTATTAATCAAGTATAAAATACTAATAAAGAATTCTACAAATAAGACTAAGTATATATTACTAAGAACATGAAATATATAAACATTAATGTTCAAGTTCCTAAAGTGAATATCATTTAACTAAGTACAAGAAGAAGTGTAGATAAGAGATAGTACAAAAAAATCTCTCAATCTTTTTCCACTCTCTAAGTAGATCTCATTCTTTTTGCTTTTCTTCTTCTCAAAAGATCAAACTAACAATGTACTAATTACATCAAAAGAAAAATAGGAATTATTAATTGTTCTTTTCATAACTCGTGTGTATATATTTCTAACTACTTCTTGTGTCAATATATATTGGATTCTTATCCTTGTGTCCTTCAGAAATGCCCCTCAAGAAATAGGCAACCTTTGATGGAATGACATAAATCTTCAAGTGTCCTTTCAAAGGTAACTGCTAGAATTCCCTTTGCTATTGCATCCGCGAAGGGTGTCGCGCTCATGATAGAGCACGCTTCATGTATCTTGACTTTTTTCTCTCTACGTTGACCTTCGCCTTTAAAGCCTTGTTGTGTCACGCTCGTGACTCCTTCTGCACTTGCGATAGGACTTCTTCATTTGCTTGATTTCTACTTCTTTTCTTTAATTCTAACTCCTTTACTCCCTACACATACTTATAACAAAAAACACATAAAAGCACCATGTTTCACATAAAAACTTAACTAAAACTAGATATTTACTACACAAAAACGTTCACAATTTATGCATGAATTAACCCACATCACTGAGTCATACCCTAAGGCCGTAACTCGCTTGCCGAATCATGGTCACTTGTCGAGTCATGCCCTAAGGCCACTCGTTTGCTGAGTCACGCCCCAAGGCCTTGACTCACTTCTTTTAATTGATGCTGCATCATTTTGCTTGTGAGTCATGTCCTTTAGCCATGACTCATCAAAAATCATTTAAATGAATCATCTTATTCCTCTCTTCTTCTTTTCTTTTATTTCTTCTCTCCTGGATGGGACTTAAGGACTTCTAGGAGCATTTTTCCATAATTTCTTTTTCATTTGAGCTCCATTTTACGCGCCGTCTTTGCCTTTGTGCTCGTAGTTGAATTAGGCACGCTTGGGTACTAGTTTTATCTCATAAAATTCATTTTTCCATTAAAGGAGTAAGGTTAGTATTTCTTTGATTTTCACTAATTTTTTCATATTATGTGGTTTGATGTTTGCTGTTTCATCTTTATTTTAAGTTATTTGTTCAATTTAAAGTCAAAATTTGCTTATGTGATTTTGTTTGATGATTATGTATTTTGGTTTAATTTGGTTATTTTATTGTAAATATTGATTCCCTTTGATCATGCTGCCAATTATTAATCCCTCTTAGTTAGAATGGTTAACAAAATAAAAATAACACTTGTAGAAAGAAAAAGAAAGAGAGAGGAACAGTAGGTAGAAACAAGAGGAAGGTAAAAATAAGAAAACAAAAGAAAAATAGTAGAAGCAATATAAGGGAACAAAAAAATATAAGAAAAAGAAAAGAAGAAAATAAATAAAATTAGAATTAATTAAAGTTTTCTTAGAGTAGAATTGTGAGCAAAACTCTTGTAGATAAAGTTGTAATGAATGGCTATTTTGTATCCTCATTGGTTAGAAATAAGTATTTAATAGCCAAATAAATTAGGTGCGCATGATTTGGTTTTAATTAAATTAAAGCACATAAGTAATTTTGTTGATTAATCAAAACATAACAATGATAAGTGCATAAATGACTCAAATATCTATATTTAAATTAATGATGCATGTTCAATGACAAGGAAAAGGAATAATTTTTTTAAAATAAAATGTGCATAACAAAATGATTAATATAGATTAAACAATAAGATATAAATGTTGATTATGTATTTAATTTATAAGTCAATGGCATTCCTATACATATTCGGCTAAGTAAGTAAATGGATATACATATGTGCTTGAATTGTGATTTAACTTGATCTATTATGTATAAAAATGTTTGTGAGTTCTTTTGGGTGTTGTTTGTGCCATTTTTTGTGCAGGGAGGCCTCTAGCACTTAGTCATTATGCTTCCCAATTTTTGTCAAAAATATTGTCTGTTTTTATGCTAGTGCACATGTAAATTGTCAATGCCAAGTTAAAGCTAAGTAAAATTTTAAAGTCGAGCATAGATGTGCTTTGCTTGAGATTTCATTAATAGCCAATAAATTGTTGCTGCTAGGTTTTCTCAACTTTAATTTTTTTCATCTTAATGTCCCTACAAATTTTAAATTATTCACTTGCATTGATTTAGCTAAGTTTTGTTCTATTTAGACTTGTTAATTTTGCTATAATATATATATGTTATTTTACTAATTTTCTTGGCATTCACAATATCTAACAATCTAATTTCTATTGGAAATCAATTTTAATCAATCATAATTACTTTGATTGTGATTCAATTTTTAGTATTCCAACTGCTACCATTTTTTTTAAAAAAGAGGGAAAAAAGAGGATCATAATTAAAATGTTTATTCTATCTGGAAGGTTAAGATCTTTTATATTTTTATAGATGCTTGTCGTAGACAATCACAGGCACAGCCAAATGTTTAGGCATTTAATTAGATGACACAGGAGCAGGTCGTTAGATATCGAGCTTTTGTGTCATGTGCATATCCAGGCTTACAGGTGATAAGTGTGAATTATATATAGTTTTTGATATGTTTTTAGTTGTGTTATTTAGTTGTTTTGATTTTATTTAGGTTAAATTCAAGTTAATTTGTTAATATTTATGTTTTTAAAGTTAATTCTATGTTTTGTTTGATTTTCAGGTTTAAATTGTTAATAAAGGGCTTAAATTGCAAAAAGGATAAAGCTTAGGGCCAAGAGTGCAAATATGAAGAATTGTTACGAGGAAATTGGCGTTCAGTCCAGAGCCATCAAATGTGACCACATGAAAATACTAAGAATTCCACCCGTGGCCACGTGAAGGTTTGATACTTAGAGGACATGGCCACGTGAAGACATAGAACATGAAAAGCCATGGCCACGTGAAGGACTTTTGGAGGAAGACAAGGTAAACATGTGACCAAGTGGATTCCAAGTGAAGGACCACACGTGGCCACGTGTGAAGAAAAGGCCAGAGAACACGTTAGCATGTGTTCAAATACATGGTGAAGGGCGTGGCCACGTGATGTTATTCCCATTGCGCGAAGGATTTTTGTCGAACTTCCTATTTTGGGTAGAAATTACTTCCTATTGAATTCTAAGAGTTTGAGAAGGAATTTATGACTTCTTTGGCCTATAAATAGGAAGCTAAAACACAGAAGAAGGGATGAATCTTGAGTATTAAGCTTTGTTTTCTTAGTTTGTTCTTACGTTTTTTGTTTTTACTGTTTCTTCAAAACGTTGTTTTAATTTTAAAAATGGTTTGTGAGTAGTTTTCTTTAACTTTTGCTAAAGGATACTTGAATCCTTAACTTGTATTGTTATGACTTAAGTTTGTTCTTTAATTTTCAATGCAAGTTGGTTATTTCTTATTTCTTAAATATAGTCTTGTCTTTACTCAATTTTAAGTTGATTTTTAACTTGATTAAGCATTGGTTAATAAATTGATTTGAATTGATTATTGGCTTGCATGCTCTTAGGTTAATTTAGTTGGATTAATGCATGATTATAATCTGAATAAGCTATAATTGTGTGTTAATTTGAGTAAGTTAAGATTAAGAAAAGGGTAACTAAGAATAGGTGAAAGTTAAATCTCTTGAGAAAGGCTTTAATAGACATCTAGGAGACTTAATTCAGTTCTTTATGCTAAGTGTTAAGTTTATCTGAATAAGAAAATTTGATGCTTGGAATGATAATCTTGAATAAAGTTATCTGGTTTTATCAAACTGAATTCTCCATAATCACTTGTATGTTCTCTTTTATTTAAGTTGTAGCAATACTTGTTAAGGTGGATAGTCCTTTAGTGAAAGTTATTTTTAATATTGATTTTCACCTCATTCAATTTACTTGCTTTCAATAGATTTCTTCTTTACTTTAGCTTTTTCAATTGTTTTATTTTGGTTTTAAATTATTGTTTTTAGTTTTAATTCTTCAATCATCATAAATTTGGGATTTCTCTTCTCTCTTTTGCACACGAAAATTGGCTTTGAAATTAAAATAGCACATACAAGCACAAGTTTCTTTTGAGTTCGATATTTTGGGTCATAATCTTATTTCCCTATATTACTAGCCGATCTAGTACACTTGCTAGATACCGGTCAAGTTTTTGGCACCGTTGTCGGGGATATATTGGCGTTTGTTTATTTATTTTGATTTTAAAGTTATTTTTTGTGTTTTTCTTCTTTTCTTCATCTATTTTCTTATTTTCTTTTTGGGTGACTAGTGGTTTATGGTGAGAGACAACCCCATCCTACCATTAGACCCTAAAATTGAAAGGACATTCCATAGGATTAGAAGGTTAAGAGACAATATGAATGACCCAGAAATAGAACAACCTATGAATGATCCACCACCTAGGATCGAAGAGCAACACATACCCCACCAAGTTCCCGGGAATGGGTATAGACCTAGAACCATTAGGGATTATGCTATCCCTAGGTGGATTGAAGAACATAGAATTATTAGGATTCCTCACCACCAACCCTTTGAGATTAAACCTGCTACCATCACTATGGTACAAAGAAATCAATTTTTGGGTTCAGACATAGAGGATCCTGCACAACATTTGGATATGTTCTTAGAAGTGAGTGACACTGTGCAAATTCCTAATGTATTGATTGATGCAATTAGGTTGAAACTCTTTCCATTTACGCTCGTAGGAAAAGCTAGGGATTGGCTACAAATGTTACCAAATCATTCCATCCATTCTTGGCAATAAATGCAAGAAAAATTTCTGTGCAAATTCTTCCCACTCACCAAGACTGCCCTCATTAGAAAACAAATTAGTGATTTTCAACAATATTATGAGGAGCCATTTCATGAAGCATGGGAAAGATTTAGAAGACTTTTAAAAAGTTGCCCTCATCATGAAGTTCCTATTTTTCAACTAATGCACATTTTTTATGCATGTGCCCATCCATCAACAAGATCTTTGTTAGATGCAGCTTCAAATGGAAGTTTCATGAATTCAATTCCCGAGGATGCATTTTTACTTCTTGATGAGATGGCCATCAATGATGCTTAATAGGCAACCTCTAGAGCAACTCAAAAGAAATAGGGAGTTCATAATATTGATGAAATAGCCATGCTAAAAGCTCAATTAGAATTAATGGAAAAAAGGCATTTAAAAGAAATAAATGAGCTTAAAGCTAAAAATGTTTCTATGTTATCTAATGACGTTGATTCTTATGCAGGAATTCCAGGACCTTTGGGAATGAAGAATGCTGAAAGTATGGTAGAAGAAGTCAATGCCTTGAATCCGTATAGCAATACTTACAATACGGGATGGAGAAGCCATGCAAATTTTTCATGGAGGGAAGGTAATCAAGGTTCTTCTTCTAACCCCAATCTTAGACCACAATTTAACCATAATCAAACTTCCAATAATCAACTTCCATACCAAAACCAAGCTCCACCTCATTACCCAAATCAATACCCATCACAAGCATACCACTAACCACCCGGTTTTCAAAAACCTCAACCTCCCCCTCCTCAAGAAAAGAAATCTAATATTGAAGAAATGATTGCAAATTTCATGGCTTTCCAAAACTCAATTTTAGCTAGTCAAGATGCTAGATGGAAATCATAAGATATTTGGATGAGAAACCAAGAGGCATCCATTAGGAACCTAGAAAACCAAATGGGGCAACTTGCTAGTTCTTTATCAAACCGTGCTTAAAGGATATTTCCATCCAATGTAGACCGAAATCCAAAAGAGAAAGGCAAAGAAATCACTTTAAGGAGTGGGAAAGAGTTAGAGAAGACTGAACTTGGTAAGAATTCTTCTAAAAAGGTGGAACCGACAATGGAGGTAAGTGTTTCTAACTCTGAAAATAATGAAAAAGTGCCTCATACGATTGAGAAGGGAAAAGGTAAAGAAAAGCTTATTTCTACTGTTTTTGATGAATCTCAATTACCTTTTCCTATTCTAGCTAGAAAAGAGAAACAAAATAAACAATTGAGTAGATTTTTGGACATGTTTAAGAAGCTACATATAAACTTGCCATTTGCTGAAGCTTTATTACACATGCCTAAATTTGCTAAATTTATGAAAGAATTATGCTCTAATAAGAAAAAGCTAGAAGGCATAAGAACGATTCAATTATTTGGTAATTGTAGTGCTATATTAACCAATAAAATTCCTGAAAAATTAGAAGATCCAAGTAGTTTTACATTACCTTGTGAATTAGGAGGTAATTTTGTTGGAAATGCTTTATGTGATTTGGGTGCTAGTATTAATTTGATGCCTTGTTCAATTTGCAGGAAATTGAATCTAGGTGATTTAAAGGAAACCCGAATGACGCTTCAATTGGCGGATAGATTGGAGAAGAGGCCAAAAGGAATCATTGAGGACCTATTGGTAAAAGTAGGAAATTTCATATTTCCGGTTGATTTTGTGGTGATGGACATGGAAGAAGATAGAAAAGTGCCATTAATTGTGGGGAGGCCATTCTTAAACACAACAAGAGCATTAATTGATGTTCATGGACAAACGGTTTCTTTAAGATTTAACGAGGAGGAAATGGTTTTTAATGTTAATAAAATTTTAAAACACCCCTCTTATGATTTTGAAGAATCAATTTACTTTGTTGATGAGGTTCAAGAATGTGCCAACACAAAGTAAGAGGAAATCATTCTCAAAGATGAGATTCAAAGTTGCTTGATGCATCCAAAGAAAATGGAAGAGTTGGATACAAAGGAGGAAAAGTTGATACAAATTCTGGATCAAGAGCATAGTGAAGATAATGAAATGGAGGATGAACCATCCCCTCCTAAGGGAGATTCTAAACTTAAAATACTTCCATCTCATTTGAAATATGTATTTTTAAGTGATAATGTTGATCCGGTAATTATTTCATCTTTGTTGACAGATTTGGAAGAAGAAATGCTCATTGAAGTCCTCAAAAAGCATAAAAGAGCAATTGGTTGGGCAACGTCTGACTTAAAAGGGATTAGCCCAAGCTATTATACACATCATATACCCATGGAAGACAACTTTAAACCGGTGGTGCAACCTCAACGAAGGCTCAACCTAACTATGCAAGAGGTAGTGAAAAAAGAGGTATTGAAACTACTTGATGCAGGTATTATCTATCCTATCTCTGATAGTAATTGGGTAAGTCCTGTTCAATGCGTGCCTAAAAAGGGGGGAATGACTGTAGTGATAGATGAAAATAATGAATTAATTCCTACACGCACGATAACGGGATGGAGGGTATGTATTGACTATAGAAGGTTAAACAATGCCACTAGAAAAGACCACTTTCCATTGCCTTTTATTGACCAAATGTTAGAAAGATTAGCAGGAAATAAATTTTATTATTTCTTAGATGGATATTTGGGGTATATGCAAATACCTATAGCCCCGGAAGACCAAGAAAAAACCACATTCACATGTCCATATGGAACATTTGCATATAGGAGAATGCTTTTTGGTCTTTGTAATGCACCTGCCACATTTCAATGATGTATGATGGCCATATTTCATGACTTTATTGAAAAATTTATGGATGTTTTCATGGATGATTTCACTATTTATGGTCATGATTTTGAATCTTGTTTGCATAATCTAGCATTAGTTTTGAAAAGGTGTCAAGAAACAAATCTTGTGCTAAATTGGGAAAAATATCATTTCATGGTTAGAGAAGGCATTGTTTTAGGGCATAAAATTTCTAAAAAAGGCATTGAGGTTGACAAAGCAAAAGTTGATGTGATAGAGAAATTACCTCCACCAACTAGTGTAAAGGGCATTAGGGAGTTTCCTTGGTCATACCGGGTTTTATCGTCGATTTATTAAGGATTTTTCTAAAATTGCAAACCACTTTCTAATTTATTGCTTAAAGATGTTGCATTTAATTTTAATGCTGAGTGTTTGCAAGCTTTTAACCTATTGAAGAAAAAATTAGTTAGTGCACTGGTCATTGCATCACCCGATTGGAGCTTACCATTTGAAATTATGTGTGATGCAAGTGATTATTCAGTTGGAGCAGTCTTAGGACAATGGAAGGAGAAGATTTTCTACACCATCTATTATGCAAGCCATACACTCACTAGAGCCTAAGTAAATTACACCACTACGGAGAAAGAACTCTTGGCAATAGTCTTTTCATTTGAGAAATTCAGGTTTTACCTCTTAGGATCCAAAGTTACGGTGTGGTCGGACCATGCCGCATTGAGACATCTTTTTGCAAAGAAAGATTCTAAACCAAGACTTATCCGATGGGTGTTACTACTTCAAGAATTTGATGTTGAAATCAAAGATAAGAAAGGCGCAAAAAATTTTGTGGCTGACCATCTATCTAGATTGGATCATGCTAGTATCGAAAAGGGAGAAATTTCTGACTTATTTTCCTATGAACATATTTGTGCTTGTTATACTTATGCAAATTTAGTTCCATGGTACGCTAATATAGCTAATTTTCTTGCAGGTGGCTATCTTTCTAAGGAATTTACTTGGCAACAAAAGAAAAAACTCATAGCGGATGCCAAACATTACCTTTGGGACGATCCATACCTTATCAAGATATGCCCGGATCAAATACTAAGAAGATGTGTACCGGAATCGGAGCAAGAAGCTATCATAAACCAATGTCATGGAGGTGAAGTTGGAGGTCATCATGGACCAAATAGGATAGTTCAAAAGATACTCCAATCAGGTTTTTTCTGGCCTACTTTATTTGAGGATGTAAGATCTTTTATAACTACTTGTGATAGATGCCAATGAGTAGGGAATATATCCAAAAGAGATGAGATGCCTATGAACAATGTGCTAGAAGTAGACATCTTTGATGTTTGGGGCATTGACTTTATGGGACCTTTTCCAAATTCATTTGGGTTTGAGTATATTTTGGTAGTTGTGGATTATGTGAGTAAATGGGTAGAGGCAATAGCTACTAGGACATGTGATGCAAAAATTGTGATGGAATTCATTAGGAAGAATATTTTCACTAGATTCAGAGCACCTAGAGCTATTATAAGTGATGGAGACAAACATTTTGTCAACCATCAATTTAAGACCTTATTTAAGAAATTTGGTGTTAAGCATAAAATCACAACCCCATACCACCCTCAAGCCAATGGATAAGTGGAAGTATCTAATAGGGAGTTGAAGTCAATTTTAGAGAAAACAGTAAATAACTCTAGAAAAGATTGGTCTCTTAGGTTGGATGAGGCTTTATGGGCTTATCGAACTGCATTCAAAACTCCTATAGGTATGTCTCCCTTTAAAATTGTTTTTGGAAAAGCATGTCACCTTCCAGTCGAATTAGAACACAAAGCATATTGGGCTACAAAATTTCTTAACTTGGATTTGAGAAATGCAGGAGAAAGGAGGAAATTGCAGCTCAATGAACTCGATGAAATTCGACAATGGTCATATAACAATGCTGCACTTTATAAAGAAAATACCAAACGATGGCATGACAAGCATCTAAGGGTAAAAGATTTTGTGCCGGGAATGTTAGTGCTTCTTTATAATAGTTGTCTTCATTTGTTTCCAGGAAAGCTGAAATCGAAGTGGCTTGGACCATATCAAGTGATGTCAAGCAGTAATCTTGGTGTAGTGACGATCAAAAGCTTAAAAGATGGACGTGAATTTACAGTCAATGGTCATCGACTCAAACCATATCAAATCGGACAATAAGATGTTGCTGAAGCAACCATGGTTCTTCAAGATACTTAAAAAATGGTTTGGAGAGTCAGCTGGAGACTCAAAAAACCCAGAACTCCAACTTTCTATCTCTTTTATGTTTTCAGTCAAAATTTGTGTTTTCTGCATGTTTGTGTGTTTTGATTCATGGAAGAAGTACATTAACAAGGTTTTAAAATGAAGACATGTTTATCCTGGAAAAGATTTGGTGTTTCGAAAATGGAAAAATTGCATTTAAGGAAGTTTAATTGTACGTGTATGTTTCAAAGAAGAGAGGCAGAAAAATACATGAACACGTGACCACGTGTGGCTTTCCCTTTGCCATCACATGGCCACGGGTTAATACACTGCCCAAGTTCCCTATATTACACGTGACCACATGTTTTACAAAGGAAAAATTACGTGGCCATGACTTAAGATTCTGGCCTTTCATTTCTAATTCATGTGACCATGTGAAGTTTAAAGGAGAACCATCACGTGGCCATGCATGCCCAAAGAACAAAGGCACACGTGACCACGTGTGCTTCTTCTCATGAACCTCACGTGGCCACGCCTTTTATCCCTGCCTATATACACATTTTCACGCCATTTTATCTGCTTCTTCATTTTAATTTGCTCTCTCCCATGCCCATGCCTCACCACCACGAAATTAACTCGTGACCACGGAATTTTCACTCACCACCGATCATCACCATCTCCATTTGCTTTCTCTTTACTTTTTCTCTCTCTCCTACCCATCATCTCTTCCTTCTCCACATTTTCTTCATTATTTTAGGTTTTTCACAACTCACACACACCACCTCAACTTTGTGCTGCAATTTTGGTGTGATTCTCACTTCCAAGTAAGTATTTACTCTTATTACTCCTTAATTATTGTTTGCTTATCATCCATTGTTGTGTTTTGTGCTATTTTTGTTCATGAATGTTTGGTTTTTAGGTTACTTTGCACTTAACATTTTTGTTGCATGTTAAATCTTTTTGCTTCTTTGGATGATTATGAGTATTATATGCATGTTATAGATGCTTGGTATGCAATTGGGTAGTAAACAATCTTTGTTATGCTCTTTAAATTAATGCTCAAATTTATGCTCATAACATGCTTGATAAAATGCCTCAATGAGTTTTTCTTTAGAAACATTTAACTTTCACTCTTGGATTGCATGTTTATGATTTGCAGGGCTGCATTATGACTTAATTCACCTCTTCAAAGATTGGTTCATAGGGTTATTCATGCATGATAGGCATTATGTTTAACATAGTCTTTGTGCTCAACCTTTGAATGTCTTTTATGCCTATCATTTTGATCTTCACATATGCTATCCACATTTCTCATTGCACCCAAGAGTGTTTCAATTCATTCAATGCATGCTTCCTGTGCTTACACCTTAGTCTATTTTGGGTTATAAGTTGATAATTACATTGTGTTTTTCTTTCTTTGTAGTGGCACCTCGAAGGACCAAATATCCTGATGTAGTAAGTTCTTCCGGGGTACGCATTTCGTCATATGTGAACAGGGCCAAGATTAATAAATTTGACTACTTCAGCAAATGTACCTATGTCCAACCCACCTATTTAAGCCATTTGTTCCTCAAAATCCCGGCTGGAAATCTGTGGGATCATGAGATAGAACCATTGATCCAAAATATTGGTTGGGGGAAGTTCATTGAAAAGAAATCAAAAGTATATCCAGATATGGCACGGGATTTCTTGTATTCTTTTGAATGCTACTTTAAAAGAGATGCGGAGGACAGCACAGTGGGTTTTAAGTTTGGTAAGTAAGAATATTCCTTAACTTTTAGTCAGTTCTCTGAAATTCTTGGATTTGTGCCAAATGCCCCTACTAAATGGGAAGATGCTTTGCCTGTGGAGAATTGGGAACGAATCAAGGATCTTGAATTAGATGAGCCATGGGTAGGGGGACAATGCAAGGTCCATGCTTTAAGGACTCATGCATTAAGAATAATTCATCGTTTTCTTGCAAAGAGTATGTACAACAATTTGAAGAATGCAAGCACTATTAGTGTATCTCAAGCAATGGTTCTCCGATGCATGATGGATGGAATAACACTAAATGGAGCGAGCATTATAGCTACTCGAATTAAGGACTTGCAGAAAATTCCAAGACACATCAATAATATTTCTATAGGGTGGATAGCTACAGTTTTAGCTTATGCAGTTGAGCATCCGGTTTATGGAGAACCACTTAAAGGAGATTTGCCTTGTATTGATAATAAAATGCTGAAAAGGATGAAAATTCTGATCCTTAGGCCTCGTGGTCATTGGGCAACTCGGGAGGAGTACTTAAGAGAGAACAATATTCGATTTGAGGAGCAGTAAGAGGAGCATCAAGAGGAACCAAATAAGGAGTATATTGCCACAGCTGTGCCTTCCCCCATCAATGAACCTACAACACTAGAATGGGAAGCACCATTTAATCAATTAAGTAGCCGAATGGATGCTCAACAAATTAGACTCGATCAAATGCAAGGAAGATTAGATATGCTTTGTGATACGGTCATGAAAGGAAATAGGAGAGTTGAGCATTTTATCCATCACTTTCGGTAGCGGTTTCCTCCACCACCACCTCCACCAGAATAAATCATCATTTGCTGTGGACAACAAAATTTTGAGGAGGGGGTAGCCTCCTTTCAGGGAGTTTGTCTTCAACTTTTCTTTTCTTTTTCATGAATCAAACTTTGTTATTTTGTGTTTTGTGTTTTATTTTCTTTTCTTTTATTGTGTTTATGTTTTGTTTGTTTTCTAAAGTTTGTAAAACGTATTAAAGACTTATGTAGTTCACCTTTTCATTTAATTTGCATGAAAACTTAGTTTGCCCTAGTTGACTTCAAAACTTGGAACACTTTGAACTTGGATATGGAATATGCATGTTTTGGACCTTTGCTTAGGAAGAGAACATTTATGTTGTTTAATATGCCTTTGGATGGGTTAATTTTCAAATTGATAAATGTTTGTTAGTTTCCAAATTCTTAAAAGCACTTAGACCAGTTTTAACTTAGAGAAAAAATCAATGCAATGAAGTAGTAAAGTAAGAAAATTTAGAGCACTAGAACCTTCCTCATCACCCTTCAAAGCATATGAACAACTCATGCAACTTAGAAAATGATCTAGGCAATAATTTTCTTGATAAACTCTCTTAAAAAACTTGTGTCCTACCTTGATGAAATTATCCTTTGTTAAGCCATTTTGAGCCTATAAGGTATGCTTAATGCGTACCATTAATATTTTCTTATTACACCTAATGTTTTAACCATATAACCTAAAAAGCTTTTATCTCACCCTATGGAATTGGCCACTTTAGGATTAAATGGATGCATGAAAAGAGTAAAATTTTATTGGGTGTAGTAAGAAAGTCTTAGCAAAGTTATTGATGAAGTCAATTGAAAATATACCTTGTATTTTCTTGAGGCTAGCTTGTGAATGCTAGTTCATTTAAAAAAAAAGAAAAAGAACATTTGAAGTTTGAGAAAAGGAAAAAGAAAGAAAAAAGAAAACTAGCAAATATGAAAAATATAAGTGTGGGGTAGTACAAGGAAAAATGGAAAAATAATGACTTCTTGGTGAAAGGATATATTATCTTTTAAAAGAAAGTTTGGAATCAAGGCAAGGATGAGCAGAATTTGTATTGTTTAAGTTATTGGGGTTTTTGTAATCTATTTTGTCTTAGAGTGGCTATATTCATTTTGATTATCTTTTATCCATTTTTTTAATAAACATACCCTTAGCCCCATTACAACCTTTAAGACCTATGTGATTTTAAGTTTGTTTTGAGTTGTTTAGCGGAGATGACCTACGGGTTTCGGTGCTAAAGGAGAGGCCTATTGTGTTTCTAGAGTTTCAAGCACGAAACCGATTGTATGCTTATGCATTCATATATTCTATACTTCATTACCTAAGTTGTGTTGATATTTTGATTTTCAAAATTGCTTAAAATGATTTGGTCTTGCACACACTTAAGGAAACTAGCTTATATTCTCTTGTTGAAGTTAATCTATTTAGAGTTTATATTAAATGCTTGTGTTAAAATGCTAAGTTTGGTTTTGAAATTGCATATCTTTATACAAGTTTGATGGTTTTGAAGGAGGGTTTGTTCTAAATTGCTTGAGGGCAAGCAAAGTTTAAGTGTGGGGTATTTGATAAGTGTGAATTATATATAGTTTTTGATATGTTTTTAGTTGTGTTATTTAGTTGTTTTGGTTTTATTTAGGTTAAATTCAAGTTAATTTGTTAATATTTATGTTTTTGAAGTTAATTCTATGTTTTGTTTGATTTTCAGGTTTAAATTGTTAATAAAGGGCTTAAATTGCAAAAGGATAAATTTTAGGGCCAAAAGTGCAAATATAAAGAATTGTTACAAGGAAATTGGCGTTCAGTCCAGAGCCTTCACACGTGACCACGTGAAAATACTGAAGAATTCCACCCGTGGCCACGTGAAGACATAGAACATGAAAAGCCATGGCCACGTGAAGGACTTTTGGAGGAAGACAAGGCAAACACGTGACCACGTGGATTCCAAGTGAAGGACCACATATGGCCACGTGTGAAGAAAAGCCTAGAGAACACGTGACCACTGCTCAAATACATGGTGAAGGGCGTGGCCACGTGATGTTATTCCCATTGCGCGAAGGATTTTTGTCGAACTTCCTATTTTGGGCATAAATTACTTCCTATTAAATTCTAAGAGTTTGAGAAGGAATTTATGACTTCTTTGGCCTATAAATCGGAAGCTAAAACACAGAAGAAGGGATGAATCCTGAGTATTAAGCTTTGTTTTCTTAGTTTGTTCTTACGTTCTTTGTTTTTACTGTTTCTTCAAAACGTTGTTTTAATTTTAAAAATGGTTTATGAGTAGTTTTCTTTAACTTTTGCTAAAGGATACTTGAATCCTTAACTTGTATTGTTATGACTTAAGTTTGTTCTTCAATTTTCAATGCAAGTTGGTTATTTCTTAGTTCTTAAACATAGTCTTGTCTTTACTCAATTTTAAGTTGATTTTTAACTTGATTAAGCATTGGTTAATAAATTGATTTGAATTGATTATTGGCTTGCATGCTCTTAGGTTAATTTAGTTGGATTAATGTATGATTATAATCTAAATAAGCTATAATTATGTGTTAATTTGAGTAAGTTAAGATTAAGAAAAGGGTAACTAAGAATAGGTGAAAGTTAAATCTCTTGAGAAAGGCTTTAATAGACATCTAGGAGACTTAATTCAGTTCTTTATGCTAAGTGTTAAGTTTATCTGAATAAGAAAATTTGATGCTTGGAATGATAATCTTGAATAAAGTTATCTGGTTTTATCAAACTGAATTCTCCATAATCACTTGTATGTTCTTTTTTATTTAAGTTGTAGCAATACTTGTTAGGGTGGATAGTCCTTTAGTGAAAGTTGTTTTTAATGTTGATTTTCACCTCGTTCAATTTACTTGCTTTCAATAGATTTCTTCTTTACTTAACTTTTTCAATTATTTTATTTTGGTTTTAAATTATTGGTTTTAGTTTTAATTCTTCAATCATCATAAATTTGGGATTTCTCTTCTCTATTTTGCACACAAAAATTGGCTTTGAAATTAAAATAGCACATACAAGCACAAGTTTCCCTTGGGTTCGATATTTTGAGTCATAATCTTATTTCCCTATATTACTAGCCGATCTAGTACACTTGCTAGAGATCGATCAACAGGTTCGACATATTTGGCAAGAGGCAGAAGAATTGCTTGGGTGAGTCAGCTGGCTCAATTTCTACGGACCTATTTTCGTTACGTATCTCGATTTGGTTTGATAATTCCTAGCCACCTTTCATTACCAAGGATACCAGTGCCCTGATACTGAGGCAGGGGTCATTACATTTTGAGTTTTTGACATTCTTTTAGCCTATCACGAGCATAAGTAACTGAGATTTTTGGCTTGCTTATGGGTGATGATGTCACCATCACTAGAAAGACTACTAGACTAGACCGGTGGGCTGCCATTGTTAGGCCGAGCATCCCTTATGACCCTTTGACAGCAAAGGCCACCATGCTGACTTGCAAGTTCTAACATACCTATAACTGGTTTTATTTTGTTCTTACATAGGATGATCAGGCAGCCCGAGATTCCTCAATGTTTTACATATTTGGAGCTTGTGGGCTATGATCACTGGACAACACCTCAATATCAATCATTATATCTTATGGAATATCACCATGATAGCCTAGATGCTAGGAACATCGGTGGTCATCGGCTAGATAGTTACTCAACTATTGTTAGAATTCGGGGTCCCTAAGTCAGAGGTGGGACCATAGGCCAAGGGTAGTGTAGTCATGAGTTTTGAGATGGCATTAGACATGCATATGATCAGGCACACACCTATTAAGTACATATTGCTCTCAATAGAAGAGGCAGATGGGGATTTAAGAATTAATAAACAACGGCTTGCAACACAGTCAGAAGATAGTGCATCTAATGATCATGCTCCCATTTATCAGGCACACTTGGTAGAGACCCAAACTTTCAATATGAGATCTAGCCCTAGCCACTTTGCAGTTTGTACAGGACAATAGCCTACACTACCTCAAGGTTCTTGTAGATTACAGATACCAGCACCACATGAGGCCTATAAATTTCACCCATATAATGACCCCGATGCATCTACTTCTCGAGGGTCAGTGCCACCTACTTTAGCTTCCTTGGCTCCCCTGCTATAGATTTAGAGAGTAGATTGACCCATCTGGAGACTACTGTTGGGGTTATAGGATGAGATATGCACAAAGTGCACGAGATGATGGCTGTGTTTAGCTAACTCGCTAATCAAAATTTTCATATTTTAGGTGCATCAATGACCACTGTAGAGCCGACTACATAGAGGGTTGAGATAGAGGTCATTGGACTTAGAGAGAGTGTGAGAGAAAGCCATGATCACAACATTATATGGCTTACTCAAATAGAGATGGCGGTGCATTGATAGGAGATAGCCATTGGATGAGTGTAAGTGTAGTTCACTTAGCAGGTCTCGTGGGCTAGATCTTTAATCCCTTGGCTCAGGTAATGGGTTTTGACTTCGAGGTGCCTCAGCCACCATCACCACCTATTGACCCTTTCCAGGCAGGTCCTTCCTAACCTTCACAGCTACCATGAGGTCCATTAGTCAGATCATCAAGTCCTCCAGGATTGATACATCGAAAATGATCTTTAGGGAGATGCATTTAAATTTTTTATGTTGATTATCTGAATTGTTATTTATTTCCAGTTGTATTTACATTTACAAATTTGGTATTTTATTTTGATGGTGTTTGGATAACATTTTTCCTTATAATGTTTATACATGTATATATGTGTTTGTTTCTTTACAATTATTAACATGATGCCCAATGTAATAAGCAAAAAAAAAAAAAGAAAGGATAATCACTTATATGATCATTATAATAACATCAATAACAAATTTGAATTCATAAATCAAAAAGCAAAAATAAAATGTATAATAAATTGGTTTAAGCAACACATCATGATCTAATTCATTGATTATCACCTGAATAGGGAAGATCCAAATACAAAGCAATATCATGGGAATTTCACACCAGCAATAGCTTAAACATTACAAATGTTGTACAATCATATCAAAATGAGGCCTTTACATACCTAAACTGTGTTAATGTCAGGTCTACATTTAGGGGTACTTACCAAAAGATAACCTTTTTGCTCAAAGTTTAATCTATATGAAAGCTGATAACTTAAATCCTGTGTCTATTTTTAGTTCTTTTTTAGTGTAGTTTCAGTGTCTTTTTAATGTCTTTTGCTTTTTTTTTACTTTAGTTTATTAAACTCTATTTGAAATCAGTTAATCTTAGTTTTTATGAGTTTGGAAAGCTTCTGATGGAATTTTATGCTGAATTGTAATTTTTGTAGGTACCTCATGGTCAGCAGGTTTTACCTATTGACCGTAACCTACCATTTCTGCCAAAATGCACCATTTCAAGGGGTGTCACAGTCAACAGTGCCATTGTTCTTAAAGGGGTGTTTATCGTAACCTAAAAAGCTCCTTAGTGCAGAACTAAGAAAAAAAAGACCTCACGATTAATAGATTTTTGGTGTTGACCGTGAGGTAGTCAAGTTTAAGTCCAGAATGCAAGGGAGAGCCATGTCACCATCAACCAATTTTTGGTGTTGACTGTGACCCTTGTCCAGAAGCTAGTTGAGCCTTATCTCATGGTCAACAGTTTTATGGTGTTGACCGTAACCCATAGCAATTGTTCAAGGAGATTTTAATAGGTCACGGTCAGTATGAATTTGCTATTGACCATGACCCTTTTTGGCCTATATAGAGTGGATTTTTTTTTGCAGAGTTCAAGAGTTCTTATTCCTCTTTAGATTTAGGTTTTTCCATTTTCGTTCTTTCATTCTTTACTTCATTTATATACATATATACTTAGATTATACTTAAAGATAGGTAGATTTATAGCAAAAAACTTAGATTAAACATAGATCTTAGCTTAGATCTTTATTCTTTTACATTTGGGAGCTCATTTACACTAAAGATTTGGAGAAGAAGATTGAAGAAGCTTTTTGTTTCAGCTGGGTTTTCTTCCTCTACAAAAATTTTGGGTTTATTCTTTCCTCTCTCTCTCTCTCTCTCATTATTTTTATAATGGCTAGTGAGTAGTCCATAATTTTTTTGGGGGGGGGATTTTGAATTCCTTATCTAAATGTGAATCTTGAACATAATTTGAATATAATTATAGATGAATGGTTTATTTCACCGTTGATTCATTTATTCTTTCATTAGTTTTCATTATCTTAAGTTGATTTCCAGTTTTGATGAATGGGCTATCACTTATTATTGTTGGATTTCATGTTTAGGTGGTTAATTACTATGAATGTATTTATCTCTTTTTCTTTAATCATAATTGCTGTGGATTTAGATTGCTCCAGAATGAGACTCTTAATATGCAGGATTTTGTGATTTTAAGATTAGAATGTGGAGTGAAATACATGAGTTTTGGGTTGTTTGCCTCCAAAATGGGAAAGAAACCTGAACTTAGGATTTTAGACTCGTGCTTAGGCTAATTGTAGAGCCTGCTCTGAAATGGGACACCTTAAAATTAGAGTAGCTTGCTCCGAAATGGGATGCTTTGGTTATGAGGGTTATCCCAAATTCATTTATATGTATCTTTAGGTTAATTGAGTTCACATTTGATATGGCGAGGATGAGTGAACCCATGTAACTGTTATATCATTGAATTTTATACTTGCTTATTTTATACTTGTTGATCACATAGAAAATTACTGCAAAGTTAATTTCATTATTATTCTTTTTGAATACCAATTAGTTGGTAGGTTACACACACACAAAATTTAGGAATTCTTTAGCATACAATTAATTTTCACTGCTTGCATTCTCAATCCCTTAGGTATGATATTCATGGGTTCTAACTATACCCCACTTTATTACTTGACGATTTAGTGCACTTGCTAAACACGCATCAAGTTTTTGGTGCCATTGCTGGGAATTAGCTTATTTGTGAGTTTTGATTATTATTTATATGTGTTTTTCTTATTCTTAATTCATTCTTTTAATTCTTTTCAGGTGTCTCATAGTGTATGAATAGACCAAGACAAGAATAACTTGTACCCTGTGACCCTGAAATTGAGAGGACTCTACACCAAAGAAGGAGAGCCAATTGAGAAATGACATGAATCCAAATCATCCTATTAGTGAAGTTCCTCCCGATGATGAAGAAGTGTCAAGGGCACATGATGAAATTCTTGGTAGACAAAGAGAGGAGATGTCTAGGAAAAAGACAATAAGAGATTATGCAATTCCTAGATGGAATGAATATCAGAGGATAATTGCGTTGCCTAGGGGAGTACAATTTGAGCTTAAACCAGCAACTATTACTATGGTGCAAAAGAACTAGTTCTTAGAATCAGAGTTGGAAGATCCTTCTCAACATCTTGACATATTTTTAAAAGTCAATGACATAGTGCAAATCATAAGTGTCTCAATATATGCAATTCATTTGAAGTTATTTCCATTCACATTGATTGGAAAAGTAAGGGATTGGCTTCAAATGTTATCCAGGCCAGTCTATTTGGATATGAGACTAGTTACAAGAGAAATTTCTGATGAGATTCTTTCCTCCGACAAAAATAACTAGCATTTGCAATAACATAATAAGCTTTCATTAGATGAATGAAGAGCCTTTTCACGAGGCTTGGGAAAGGTTCAAGAGGTTATTGAGGAGTTATCCGCATTATACAATGGCAGTTTATCAGTTGACGACCATCTTTTATGCATAAGTGAACCCACCTACATAGTTTTTTTAGATGCAACATTTGATGGGTCATTCATAAATAAATTGCCAGAAGAATTTTTTTATCTACTGGATGAGATGATAGCAAATGATTCACAATGGGCCACACTAAGAGCAATTCCAAAAAGGCAGGGTGTGCACAATGTTGATGAAGTTGCGATGCTAAAGGCATAACTGGAGCTGATGAGGAAGGAATTGAGTGGATTAAAAACACAAAATATGGCTGCCGTTTCTCAAGATTATGTAGCATTTGAGAGTGGATCATGTGGATAAGACAATGGAGTTTTAGGAGATGTTAATGCATTGGGATATTACAGGAGAAATGACCCTTACAGCAATACATATAATCCAGGTTGGAGAAACCACCCGAATTTAACTTGGGGGGACGAACATTAGAATGCTTCATCATCTCAACCCCAAGCAAGGGCTTATTTCAACCAAAATGTCAACCATAATCACAACCAATCTTATCAACCATAAGTGACCACCCATCACCAAGCACCATACCCATCCCACCACCACCAAAACTAAGGGCCAAATCCAAATTAACACCAAAGTCATAGCCAAAATGCAAATATCAACCAAGCCTACCATCCACTAGGTTTTCAATTAGGGCCACCTATTTAAGAAAAAAAGCCGAATTTGAAGGATATATTTGCTATCTAATGCTAGCTTCATAAATAGCCAGCAACAATTCATGTCAGGAAAATAAATAAGATGGAAGTCTTAAGAGTAATGGAATAGAAACCAAGATGCCTCTATGAGGAACTTGGAAACACAAATTGGGCAATTGGCAAATTCATTATCCTTAAGACCAGTTGGGGCTTGTCCATCCAACATTGATCAAAATCCAAAAGAGGAAGCCTAGGCAATCACTCTAAGGAGTGGAAAGGAAGTAGTGCAAGAGGAAAAAAGAGGTAAGAAGTCTTCACCATCATTATCATCAAGTAAAGAGGAGCCATGAAAGGTAAGTAACTCTAACTTTAAGGTAGAAGAAAATGTAGCAACTCCTAGCATTGATAAGGGTAAGAACATAGTGAACACTAATGTAGAGGATCTTGATATAAGTAGGTTGCCATTTCCTGCTGTAGCTAGGAAAGAGAAGAAAAATGAGCAATTGGCTAGGTTTTTAGAAATGTTTAAGAAATTGCATATTAACTTGCCTTTTACCAAAGCTTTATCTCACATGCCTAACTATGCTAGATTCATGAAAGAGATTTATTCTAATAAAAAGAAATTGGAAGGGTGTGGAACTGTGTAACTAACCGAAAATTGTAGTGCTATTATCATGAATAAGATTCCGAAAAAATTGAAATATCCAGGTAGTTTCACTTTACCTTATGAGATTGGTGAAACTTTTGTTGGTAATGCTTTGTATGACCTTGGAACCAGTATAAACTTAATGCCCTATTATATGTGTAGAAAGTTAAACATGGGGGATCTCAAGGAAATAAGCATGAGGCTTTAACTAGCCGACAGGTCATTAAGGAAGTTGAAGGGGGTAATTGAAGACCTATTGGTGAAGGTGGGAAAGTTTATTTTTCCTATGTATTTTGTTGTAATAGAGATAGAAGAGGATCGAAAGGTACCATTCATTGTACGGAGACCATTCCTAAACACGACAAAAGCTTTAATTGATGTTCATGGTCAAAAAGTCACCTTACAATTCAATAATAAAGAAATGGTGGTAGATATGAACAAGGCACAAAAGTATTCATCGAGTGATCTAGAGGAGTAAATTTACTTCATGGACAGAGTGCAAGAATGTGTAGATGAAAGCCAAGAGGAGGTGTTGATGAAGGATTAATTGAATTTAACCTTGATGCACTCATTGCAACATGAGAAATTAGATGACATAGAAAAAGAGATGATAGCTGAGATAAATAAGAGTAGTGAGAACGTAATGGTAGAGCTGGAAGAAGAAATTGAAGATAAGAAGTCTAGTGAAAAAGAATTGCACTAGAGAAGGAAGACTATAAAATTGAACTAAAAACTCTCCCATCTCACTTGAAATATGTGTTCTTAGAAAATGAAACAAAGCCAGTGATAATCTCTTCTATTTTGGCAAGATTCGAGGAAGATGTGCTACTCGAAGTGTTGAAAGATATACTAAAGCAATAGGATGGGAGACAACAAATTTGAAAGGGATCAATCCAAGCTACTATACTCATTGGATTCCAATAAAGGAAGAATGTAAACTAGTGGTTTAACCTCAAAGATGACTTAATTCGACAATGCAAGAGCTAGTCAAGAAGGAGGTAATCAAACTCCTCGATTCAGGTATTATCTATCCTATATCTAATAACAAGTGGGTTAGCCTAGTGCATTGTGTTCCCAAAAAAAGGGGAATGACAGTGGTAAAAAATGAATTAAGTGAGCTTATTCTAACTCATACAATTAAAGGTTGGAGAGTTTGCATAGATTATAGGAGATTGAATAACTTCACTAGGAAAGACCACTTCCCCTTGCCATTTATTAATTAGATGTTAGAGAGGCTAGCTGAAAATAGGTTTTATTGCTTTCTAGATGGGTAATCGAGATATCTACAAATCCCTATAGCACCCGAGGATTAAGAGAAAATAACCTTTATCTGCCCTTATGGCACTTTTGCCTATAGGAGAATGCCTTTCGAATTGTGTAATGCACCGCTACTTTTCAGCGGTGTATGATGGCAAATTTTCATGATTTCATAGAGAAATTTATAGAGGTCTTCATGAATGACTTCACCATTTATGGGAGAGATTTTCAGAGTTATCTTAAGCATCTTGATTTAGTGCTAGAGAGGTGCGAAAAAATAAACCTAGTATTAAATTGGGAGAAATGCCATTTCATGGTGAAAGAAGGCATAGTTTTGGGGAAAAAAATTTCAAAAAAGGGGATAGAGGTAGATAGAGCCAAGTTTGAAGTAATGAGAAATTTCCACCCCCAACCACGGTTAAGGGAATTCGAAGCTTTCTAGATCATACAGGTTTTTACCGTAGGTTTATCAAGGATTTTTCGAAAATTGCCAAACCCTTGTCTAACTTGTTAATAAAGGATGCTCCATTTGAATTTACTAGTGAATTCTTGCATGCTTTTGAATTATTAAAGCAAAGGCTCATTTCAGCTCCAGTGATAATATCACCAGACTGGGATTTGCCTTTTGAACTAATGTGTGATGCAAGTAACTTTGCAGTTGGAGCTGTGCTTGGACAATGTAGGGAGGAGGTGTTTTGTGCAATTTATTATGCAAGTCATACCTTAACAGGACCTTAAATCAACTACACCATAACCGAGAATGAGCTTCTTACAATTGTTTTTGCATTTAAAAAGTTTAGACTGCATTTGCTGGGTGCAAAAATTATGGTGTGATCTAATCATACGGCATTGAGACATCTCTTTCTCAAGAAGGAGTTGAAACCAAGATTTATCAAATGGATACTTCTTCTTTAAGAATTTGACTTGGAGATTAAAGACAAAAAGGGGGCAAAAAATTTTATGGTGGATCACCTATCGAGGCTTGAACATGATCACATTAAAAAAGGGAAGATTTTAGATTTATTCCCTAATGAGCATATTTATGCATTATTTTTGTGTGATGTAATTGATCCTTGGTTTGTTAATTTGGCAAATTACCTTGCAGGTGGCTATATGCCCAAGGACTATACTTAACAATAAAGGAAAAAGTTGAAAGCTGATGCAAGGCACTACATTTGAGATGATCCTTATCTATTTAAGTTGTGTGTAGATCAAGTTTTAAGAAGGTACATTCCGATGGAGAAGCAAAAAGAGATCATTGTAGCATGTCACAGTGGAGAAAATGATGGACATCATAGGCTGAGTAGGACGGTATCAAAAATTCTATCTTCTGGGTTTTATTAGCCTACTTGTTTAATGATGTGAAATTATTTGTGCAAACTTGTGATAAATGCCAAAGAGTTGGAAATATTTCTAGGAGAGATGAGATGCCTTTAACCAATATGTTTGAGGTAGAGTTGTTTGATTTATGGGGAATAAATTTTATGGGGACTTTCCTAGTATCCTATGGAGTGAATATATATTATTGGTAGTAGACTATGTGAGCAAATGGGTAGAACCTATAGCCACTAGGACTTATGTTGCAAGGGTAGTATTTAAATTCTTAAGAAAGAATATATTCACCTGATACGGAGATCTTAGGGCCATAATCAGTGATGGTGGTATACACTTTGTAAATCACCAATTTAAGGCTTTGTTAAAGAAGTTTGGAATTAGGCACAAAGTCACTACCCCTTATCATACCCAAGCTAATGGTCAAGTCGAGGTGTCCAATTGAGAACTTAAAGCAATTTTAGAGAAAATGGTCAATACTTCTAGGAAAGATTGGTACCTTAAGCTAGATGAAGTTTTATGGGCTTATCAGACAACATTTAAAACCCCGATAGGGATATCTCCCTTTAGGTTGGTATTTGTCAAATCCTATCACTTACCGATGAAACTAGAACATAAGGCTTATTAGGCTACCAAATTCTTATATTTTGACCTTATGAGTGTAGGGAAATATAGGTTAGTGTAGTTAAATGAGTTGGAAGAACTCTGATTTTGGGCATACAACCATGCCATGAAGTACAAAGAAAACACAAAGAAATGGCATGAATAGAAGATACTAAGGAAGGAGTTTATGCCTGGAATGAAGGTGCTTTTCTATGATAGCAGGTTGAGATTATTTCCTGGAAAGTTAAAATCAAGGTGGAAAGGGCCTTTTGAAGTTATGGGAGCTGATAAATTTGAAGTGGTGACACTAAGGCACCCAAGGGATGATAAAGAGTTTAAGGTGAATGGCCATCATGTGAAGCTGTATTTTGAATCAAAATTTGACAGCGCTTTAAGGATTGTCACTCTTACGAACCCTTGACGATATTTGAAAGTCTAGCTATGGACTTGGTAAATGTAGAACTACTTCTTCAACCCTTTTCTTAATAATATTAATTTTAGTGTGTTTTTGTAGTTGTTGTGTTTTAGGTTGTGGTTCAAGGGATTGTACATTTTACATTATCCCATGTGTGTGTTAGCTTGTGGAAATAGGGTAGAAGTTTGTGTTTAATGGCTAGGAAGAGATGAGAAAAATATATATTTGTTGGTGAAAATTTTAGGGAATCACGGTCAACAAGTTTTCTCTGTTGACCGTGATAGGTCAGTTTTAGGTTCTGGATCTCGAAGCATAATGGGTCATGGTTAACACTATTTTGCTATTTACTGTGACCCTACCCTTCTTTTGGTCTAGTAGCAAATGGTCATGTATCTCACAATCAAAAGGTTTTACCTGTTGACTGTGACCCTTTAGACAAACTCATGAGTCATGGTAAATAGTGTTTATCTATTTACCGTGACCCCCCCCCCCAAATTTCAGTCCAGTAGCCAACCTAGAGTTATCTCACAGTCAACAAGTATTACCTGTTGAACATCCTCTTTGATTTTTTTTTTAAATTTTAGCATTAAAACCCTGCCGCTTTGTTTTGTCTTTTAAGTTTCCTCTTCTTAGGGCTTTTAAATTATTTTTCTTTTCTTCTTTTCACTTCATTTTCTTTTCTTTTTCTTCTCTCTTCCTTGGCCACCGCCCTCCATTGCAGCAGGTAACTTCTTCTTTACTTCTTTTTCTTCTTCACCGTCTTTACTTTGTTTTCTTCTTGTTTTGAGTTTCTTGTTTATTTGTTTTCTTTTTAGTTAAGTTTTGATTTGGTTTCTCTTTCATCTCTCCTCGATTTCTTTTTCTCTCTCTAACTTTCTTTTTCTTTTGTTGTTCTTTATTTGTTTCTTTTCTTTTATTCTTCATTGTTTCCTTCTAATTCCTCTCTAGTCACGAATCTCCAACAAAGTAATTCTTTCTCTTTTTTTTCTTTCTTTATTTTCTATTTTTAGGGTTTAGATCTTTTTAAATTTCTTTGACTTTTTTCTTTTGTTTTGTCTTCTTTGTTTGTGAGTTTTCTTTGTTGTGTCTTAATATTGACTTCTTTTTTATTTTCTTTTTCTAGAAACTTTCTTTATTTTGACTTTGGTCGTTTATTTTTCTAAAGTTTACTATTTTCACTTTATTTTTGTTTTGTTTATTTTGTCTTTCGATCTAGTTTATTTTTTTCTTTTTTGTTGGGTTCTTGTGTAGTTTATATATATATATATATATATATATATATATATATATATATATATTATTTTCTTTGTAATTTTGCTCCATTTTAGCTCAGTTTCATAAAGGTGATGACTTTCATAGGTATGTCTCCAACCCCTTGTTCTTTTATTTTATTTCAATTTTTGTTTTGAGTTTAGTTGATTGTTGATGCCATAATGGGGGACCTTTTGGTCTTCCAATTTTGTTGGCTTGAGATGTGACTCACTATGTTTATTTAGTGTTTTTATCTTTCACTTTGGGAGTTCTCTTTTCTTTTTCATTTGTATTGCAAGCCTTCACAACACTTTTTGAAAATCAATTGTAGACATACATGGGAATTCTAGTTGTTCACTAGTTTTTATCAACCATTGAAACTTTGTGGTGCTTTTTTTATGTGCTAGACCTGTTTAATTTGGTAAGAGCATGGTTAATTTGGGCATATTCTTGAGTTGTTCATATCCAGCATCTTATGTTATTTCATTTTGTGTGTCTTTGTTCATTGGAAATATATTTCTTCTGAGGTCATAAATGGACTACCAGTTAGAACTTAGTGATCAACAACATCATTCTTGAGTTATGCATTGTTACCGCTAGTAGTTTGAGCCTTGTTTTTTCTTACTTCACATTAGGCCTATATTGCAAATTCTGACTTTTGTCTGACCATGACAACATTGTTTAGACATCTACTATTGTTGTATGCTCTACATGAACTAAGAACACATTTGTGTTAGGAGTAATTGAATTGTCATGCTTGCTTGCATTTTATCCATTCTTTTTAGACACCATAACACCTACCCACACTTAACATAATCTAGACACATTGCATCTTATCTCTTTGTCCATTGCTTGTGCTCACTATGCTTTCTTGCAATCATGTTGTTTTCACTTATTTTTTGACCTTGAAAGGAAAGTTTGGCCTCATTTGTTTTACCATGTATTAATCACTTTGTGTTATCACCTTCCATTGGGATGGTGGGCATTTGATAGCTCTTTGTTATAAGTATCTACCTTTAGCATATTTGGATTCCAGCCTATTGGAGAAGTTGGGTATCAAGGAAGAGCTAGATAGGCATATTGTTGCCATTGGTTGGGAAAAATTCTTCCAATTGTAGGGAGTTGGTATATCCTAAGTTGACTAAAGACTTTTTGACTACTGTTAAGTGCCATTTTGGGCATGAATAATTTCCTGACATGGTATCTTTCTGGTTGGAGGGTAAATATTATGAGAGGACTTTTGCCGAATTCACTGAAGCTTTAAGATTTCCCAGTGATGCTCCCTATGCCTACTCTGATTATGACAAGAACAGAGCCTGGGAAGAGATCAAAGACCCATAAGTTGAAGGGCAATACATCTTAGAAACCACCAAATCTCACCATTTAAGGGATCATGCTTTTTGGATTTTGCATAGATTTTTTTAATTATCACCCATGTCTCATGTGCAGTCTGCACGGTAGATGAACTTACCAGAAGTGCTCTTTTTGGCTTGCATGGGTAGAAAATTTCCCATAAATGGTGCCTATCATTGGTGGAACAAGCTTGAGGAGATCCAGCATCAGCCTACCAAATTGAAGAAGATTTCCTTAGAAGGATGGGTAACTATGGTTGATAGGGCTTTTGGGCATCCACTGAATGAGGATGATGCCTTACCTATAGTGGCTTACATCGATCAAAAGCTACTTAAAGACATAAAAGTCATTATGATGACCCAACTACAGAGCATGGCATCGGACTCATAGATAGAGAGAGTACATGAGGAAAATGGCAAAGAGTTTGAGCAATCCTCCACTTGGCCCAGAGCAAGGAGCTGTCACCCTCTCTTTAGCCTAGTATACTACCATGATTGATAGAATGGACACTCTGGCTGCAAATCAAGCTAACTTTAAGAAGCAACAGGAGCATATCATAATAGTAATGGCCACCTTGATCTCCAGGATTGACACAATTGCACCACCATCCCCTCCTCCATTTGATTTTTGATTACAGGGAGTTTGCCTACACTCTATCTTTTTATGTTGATCGATGGTAGTTGCTAAGGATAGCAACTTTTGAAGTGTGGGGTAGGGGGTAATTTGTGAACATTGTTTATTTTTGTGGATAATATTTGCAATTTGGTGAATTTTGTGAAGAATTATTTTTTTTTTTGTGAAGAGATAGTGCTAACCATAATTGAAGATAACTTTTTGTAAAGGCTTGTAAAGTTTCTTTGTGCTAATTTTTGGGAAGAAAAATATTGGGTTTCAAACGCTCGAACTCAATGAAATCTTTGAACGACAACTCATTGTTGTAGTTTTTTTTTGTTTTAAGTTTGGAAAATTTTATCAGTTGTTTAAGTACATTTTTGGTTTTAGTAAGTTGTTGCATTTTTTGAAGTTTTCTTTAGTTTTAATCAATAGTATCTTTTCCTAGTTCAATTTTATTTTTTGCTTTAGTTATCTTTTTATGCTTTGCTTTTAATAGTTTATTTTTGTTCTAATGTTTATTTTTCCTTCATTTCAATGTTTTGAATAATAAGTTTCTGGGTTGTTGAGTTGTTATTTGCTAATTACATTTGGTCTTAAGTTTGCACAGTTAACCTTGTTAGAATCAATTTGAACTCCAATATTATTGAACTGTTAGTTTAGAGAGCTTTAGGTAGCCAGAGAGCAGTAGAATGTTCAGCAAAAATTTTTCTTAAATCAATCTCAATTAGTTGTATACCATTCAATTTCTAATTCAATGAGCACAATAGGCTGATTTTATAAAAATTTATGAAAATACTAGTGAGTGAGAGCAGTTGAGTGAAGGAATTCTAGAATAGCTAGAACCTTCCTCATCACCTTACAAAGCGAACATTCAACTCAAGCGGATTTAGGACATGACCTAGGCAGCCTTTCTTTGGCAGTCATCTTGAAATGACTTTTCATATACCCTGTGATTTATGTTTACCTTTGGTAGCCACTTGAGCTGAATTAGTATGCTAAAAGCGTACAACTTAATTTTTCTTCATTACACTCATAAATTGAACCATATAACTCAAAAGCTGGTGTCTTCTCTGTTTTAGAATTGGCCACTCTAGGTAGGTTAGTTTTGTGTAGGTTGAGTAATGATAATTAAGTTGATCAGTCAAAGGGTGTTAGATTTGTGAAAAATGAGGTAGTGGGAGCTATGATGTATTTATCCTAAGGCTTTGCTAATTTTTAAAGTTTCAAGAGTTGTAGGTACCTCACGGATAGCAGGAATACCTGCTAACATTGACCCTAATTCAAAAAAAAATCATAAATATATAAGGGTTATGTTGCAAAATTTTTTAATTACTACTGAAATAAATAAGTGTGGGGTACCTAGCATTTAAAGGGATGTATTAAATGATGAGCTAGTCCAATAGACATAATTTCAAGTTTATTTTTCCTCTACAATTGTGAAGTCTAGTTGATGTCCCTTGGGATTCTAATGTTAATTTTGCTAGTAAGAGCAGGAACTAAGAAGGAAAAGTTATTGATGTTCAGGAATTTAGGTGGTAGTTATGGTAGCATGGCTAATTCTGATTTGCAAAATTTATCCTTTCCTTAGAGCCAATACCTTGACCCCATTACAACCTTAATGTAAAACCTAGTGATCCTATTTTTCTTTGAGTTGTTTAGTAGAGATGATCCTTATGGTTCAGGTGCTAAAGAAAAGGCTTATAGCTTTTTCGAGTTTCAAGTGCGAAACTGTCATATTCTTTTTTTTGCTCGATAGTTGGAATTCACTGGTTGTTTTAGTTTTTAAAAGTGATAAACTTGTTTTGGCCTAACACATATGCATAAGAAATTGTTTGTTATAAAATGGTTGAGTCTTTTTGATTGAATATTTTTGTTTTGAGTTTCTTTTGCTGAGTGCTATATGGGTTTCTTTAAATTTTCTTATTCTGAATTAGAGTTTAAGTTTTCAAAATTATGGGTCATTCATTTGCTTAAGGGCAAGCAAGGTCTAAGTGTGGGGTATTTTGATAACTCCAATCCAGTGTCTGTTTTTTATGGAATTTTATGTTGAATTGTAATTTTTACAAGTACCTCACGGTCAACAGGTTTTACATGTTGACCGTGACTTAGCCTTTCTGCCAAAGCACACCGTTTCAAGGGGTGTCACGGCCAATAATGCCATTGTTCTTAAAAGGGTGTTTACCATGACCTAAGATGCTCCTTAGTACAGAACCGAGAAAAGAAGGACATCACGGTTAACAGATTTTTGGTGTCGACCATGAGGTAGTGAAGTTTTAATCTAAAATGTAAGGGAGAGCTATGTCACGGTCAATAGATTTTTGGTGTTGATCGTGACCCCTATCCAAAAGCTAGTTGAACGTGACCTCATGGTCAACAAATTTGTGGTGTTAACCGTGACCCATAGCAATTGTTCAAGGAGATTTTAATAAGTCACAGTTAGTATGAATTTTTAGTTGATCGTAACCCTTTTTGGCCTATATAAAATGGATTTTTTTGCACAGTTCAGGAGTTCTTCTTCCTCTTTAGATCTAAGTTTTTCCATTTTCGTTCTTTCATTCTTTACTTCATTTATATACACATATACTTAGATTATACTTAAAGATAGGTAGATTTACGGCAAAATACTTAGTTTAAACATAGATCTTAGCTTAGATCTTCATTCATTTACATTTAGGAGCTCATTTACACTGAAGATTTGGAGAAGAAGATTGAAGAAGCTTGGGTTTCAGCTAGGTTTTCTTCCTTCATGAAAGTTTTAGATTTATTCTTTCCTCTCTCTCTCATTATTTTTATAATGACTAGTGAGTAGTCCTTTGGGGGATCTTTGAATCCCCTATTTAAATGTGAATCTTGAACATAATTTGAATATTATTATAGATTAATGGTTTATTTCACTATTGATTAATTTATTCTTTCATTAATTTTCATTATCTTGAGCTTATTTCCAATTTTGATGAATGAGCTATCACTTATTATTGTTGAATTTTATGTTTGGGTAGTTAATTATTATGAATGTATTTATCTCTTTTTCTTTAATCATGAATGTTGTGGATTTAGATTACTCTGGAATGGGACTTTTAATATGCAGGATTTTGTGATTTTAGGATTAGAATATGGAGTGAAATAAATTAGTTTTGGATTGTTTGGCTTCGGAATGGGAAAGCAACTTGGACTTAGATTTTAGACCCATGCTTAGACTAATTATAGGGCCTGTTCTGGAGTGGGATGCCTTGAAATTAGAGTAGCTTGCTCCAAAATGGGATGCTTGGGTTAAGAGGGTTATCCTAAATTTGTTTATATATATCTTCAGGTTAATTGAGTTCACATTTGATATGGGGAGGATGAGTGAACCCATGTAACTCTATTATATCATTGAATTTTATACTTGCTTATTTTATACTTGTTTATCACATAGAAAAGTATTGCAAAGTTAATTTCATTATTATTCTTTTTGAATACCAATTAGTTAGTAGGTTATACAAACATAAAATTTGAAAATTCTTTAGCATACAATTAATTTTCATTACTTGCATTCTCAATCCCTTGGATACGATATTCGTGGATTCTAACTATACCTCACTTTATTACTTGACAATTTAATACACTTGCTGAACACCCGTCAAAAGTAATCACACAAATCCATAAAAGGTAAATACTTTCCTCCATTGTAATAGTGTTATCATATCAAGTCATTTTTGTAGGTGCCAATGCCCACTTAAGGGGTGATACACCTATAAAAGGCAAAAGTCCTCTCATAAGGCATTTAATCCATTATCTTTCTTGATCCTACATGCCGATAAATTGGCACTAATCTGATGTCCTGACCAAGGTTTAAAATGTCGATAAACTGATAGTAACTACCCAGTGAACTAAGGGTTAAAACATTGACAAGTTAACGGTAACTACCCAGTCAACTAAAGCTTAAAACATCGACAAACTAATGATAATCACCCTAATTGATCAGGAGTTAAAACATTGACAAGCTAATGGTAATTACTCAACCAAGAGTTAAAATGTCAATAAGTTGATGGTAGCTACTCAATTGAGGCTAGTGGTAATTACTCAACCAGAAATTCACTATCGCAAGTGGTACATATCTACATCCCGGTATTCATTACCTCAGGTATATGTTTTTTATCACTTTGCTCTGAACTTTAGTAAGCCTAGACACGAGTGCACTGGCCTTCCTAACTTAGGGGTAACTATAGACACTAGGCTTGAGTCAGCCTCTATCAGGGTTACCTAATAAGGATAATGCTATTTCAAAAGTAGCCAAGAAGTAGTAGCACTCTATCCTTCTTCGGCACTGGGTTTTTGAAAAATATTTCATTGCAGGTTTTATGGTTTTGAGAGTCAAAAAATGGTGCTTTAAGGGTATGCATGTGTTTTCTCTCTCTTTGATGATTAGAGTGAGCACATCCAACCGCTTTAAGTTTACTCAAAAATGAGTCACGACCTTGACTCACAGGTCAAGACCGTGACTCACCTCTGAGTCCTGGCATTAAAGGGTGACTCATTCCCCCTTCTTCAGACCGTTGTTTAAGCAATTAGGTATGACTCACCAGCGGTCACGACCCTAAGCCCATGACTTACCAATTCCCTACTCAAAATGGGTTTTTAGGCTTTTTTAGAGGGCTCGCCTCTAGTCATGCCCTTGACTCAGCAGTCAAGGCTGTGATTGGGCTTTTTTCATCCAAAATTATAGATTTTTCATGCAAAATAGGGGATTATTTGCAAAATAAAAATCTTCTACTATATTAGTCCTCATCTAAATGCATTTAAAGGTAATGATTTTCTATAAATGAAACATAAAAGAATCATGGGAAAAACAACAAAAAATCTAGACAGAGAAATAAGAGGAAAAAGCCCTATTTTTATTTATTTTTTTAAGAATGAAGGAAGTAGGAAGAAAAAGTAGAGTGCACTCATTGGTTTTGTTGAAGTAGCTCTAATGAAGATAATGTAAGAGGCAAAATTCTTGCTCACATGTAGATCTAAAACCTTTGTCCTTGTAAATATTCATTTTGAGTTTTTTGTATAGTTTTCACACTCTGTTTTTAGTTTTTCTCGTTGTATAATATATGCTATACTTGTAGTTTCTGTGTAAATGATGTTTTGGAAGCTTGAATGTTTTTAATATTAAGTTTTATGCATGAATTTCCTATTTATATATGGATTTAAGTAAGTTTGAAGCTTAATGGTGTTGAGTTTCTCTCTCTAGAACTTAATCCTTTCACATGGTGTTCTTTTGAAATATTTGTTTTTAATAGTTTTGTTGATTGTTTTGAGCATTTATGTTAATTTTGAGGAGTTTAAAGGCCCTTTTTTGCACTTTTAGACTTTAAAATGCCATTTTAAAGAATTAGAAATGGTTATGGCATCATTCCAGTACCTGCTAGATGAGCCAGGAGTGAGTTACGGCCTTGAGTCCTGAGCGAGTCATGGTCTTTGGCTGTAACTTGCTCTTGACTTATTGAGACTCACTCATACAGTGGCCAATGAATCACTTGAGGAGGCGTAACTCACCCCACTTAAGGTTGTGACTCGCTCTTTCTTCTTCTTGGATGAGTCCGTGACTTACCACTTTGGTTTTTTCTGTGGATTTTCCTTTTATTTATCTTTATTTCTCTTTCCTTTCTAATCTTTTTATTGATTTATTTACACTATTTTGGCCTTCTATTTGATTTCCTTATTAATTTTTTGTTATTTTGTTAATAGCTTTCTTTTTATGATTTATATGTATTTTTCTATTTTACTTGATTAATTTTTTTCTTTTCTTTCCTTGTTTTTTCCTTGACCAAATCATATGATGATCTTATGTGGACGAGCTTGAAAATTGGAGATCAGAGCTAGTCCGGTTCTAGATTAATTTTTAGCCTTACTAGCTTATTTATTTATTTATTTATTTATTCTTTCTGTATTTGGCCTTTGTTATAAAATGGTTTGTAATAGCTAGTAAAAAGGAATTTTTGGCATGATAATTGGAGGAATTCATATTAAATATTTTCTACTTAACTAATTTGTTTTTGTGCCACATAAAATAGACCAATGTCCACTTTTAATCCCAAAAATTACACAAATAATTTCTAAAATATGTATGAGGGAACAACGTTCCCAAATTAGTCAATTGCTCAGTTTATATATGTTTTTGGCATTATTTTTCTTTGTTGTAAATAGTAGTAAATGATTTTTTCGAACGATTAATTTAAAATATCATTAAATAATTTTATACCAGTTTGAGTGGAATTTTTTTATAATAAATGCGACCAATGTCCTGATTTTCGCCTACAAAATAATATATAAATTAAGGATTCATTTCTTTAATACAAAAATGATACCTTAAAATTAATCAACATGATTCTTTTCCAAAGCAGTGAGATATCAATTATCCCTATTTTTTTTATCTAAAAGTACACCTGAAATACTGTCTTTTTTGTAAATATGCATGTGAGGACCAATGTCCTCATTTAGATAAAGCTTAATTAATTTCGCGATTTATGCATAATTTATTATTTAATGGTTTGTATGCATATTTTACCTTTTTTTATATGCTTGCAGTGTGCTATTTAGTTCTTTATAATTAACCAAAAACAATCATTTATGTAAACATTAACCAAGTTATAAATAGGAGTGAAGTCCAAACTATCTCTGGTTTCGGCTTCACGAGGTGAGAACTTATTTTTCCAATGTTTTATTGGGCAGCGACTCCATGATACCTGTCTTGTGGTGCCCAGTAGATACTCTCTTAGGTTGATTGTCAATAATAAATGGGAATAATAATTCTATTTATTATGAAGCAACCAGCCTTCACAAGTTAAATGAACTTTGATTCGGTCTCGAGCTATAAAAGTGGGTTTTCGAGGATATACTAGATGTCTATAGGGTTTGAAGCGCATCACACATACATAACCCTAAATTATTATACTTACATAATAGGTTTCATTTCTAACTTACTTTATTTAGACATGTCCAACATTTAATCAAATTAATTCCATAAACAACCTTAAATTCTTATATTTACATAATAGAGTTCATTTCTAACTTACTTTGTTTAGACATGTTGTCATGCATTTAACTTCATCAATTTCATTATTCATCACTCAATTTCACTTATTTAACATTAATTTAAATTTAAGCATACTTTATATGTAAGAACCTTAAGTTACATAATAGGTTCCAATACCACTTTCCTACATTTAATCATACTTTCATGCATTTGCTTTTACCAATCACATTATTTAACATCCAATTTCATTTATTCACCTTTAATTTAAATTTAAACTCATCTTACACATAAAAATCCCAAATTACATAACTTTAATTATATGAAATAAATTAGTTTAGGTATCCACATACCAATTTTTCCAAGCTCTCTTTTTATCTTCTCTTCCTTTTCACCTTTTCCTTTCTTTTTCCTTTAGCCTTACTTGATTCTCCTTGTATTTCATTCTTGGCCAACACATATAATAAATTCTTCCCTCAATTTTCTTCTTTTATAATTCAAACTGTAATCAAAATATTAATCTCTACCTCAAAATCTACCTAAAAAATCCATTAAACTCATTAAAATTTCACTAAATTAACTTACTTGCATTCTTGCTCCACACCTTTCTTCCACAATTTCATACACTTCCATTACTTAAAATAGATTCTTGAGATGGCTAGAGATGAATTTAGAGCCTTAGAATTATTTAAGGTGTGAAATTTGGTGGAATTATGTAAGAGAATTTGGAAGAAAAATGAAGAACATGGTGGAAGTGTGGGACGGCTAGAAAGGTGAAGAAAGTGGGAGAATTTGATGGAAATTTCTAGTTCCTCGGCCTTATACATTGATATTAGTTGATTTATGTATATTTTATGAATGTTTATGTCTAGTAAATGTTTAGTTTTAGCTAGGTTTTTATGTGAAACATGGTGTTTTTATGTGTTTTATGTTATAAGTGTGTGTAGGAAGTAAAGGGACTAGAGCTAAAAATAAAAGGAAGAAATAAAGCAAAATTAAGAAGTTTCTGTCGCGAGCACGAAAAGAGTCGCGAGCGCGACACATTAAGGCTTGAAAGAAAAAGGTCAACACAAAGAGAAAAAGTCAAAACAAATAGTGCGTGTTCTATCATGAGCACGATAACTTCGCAGGCATGACAGGAAGGACAACTTTGGTGGTTATTTCTGAAGAGGCACTTGAAGATTTATGACTTTCTAGTAAGGGTTGCCTATTTTTGGAGGGATATTTCTGAAGGACATAATTATTGGAATCTAAAGATATAAATTGACACAAGAAAGTAGTTAAGAGGGCGATAGAGATTAAAAAAAACAAGAACAATTAGTCTATTTTTACATTTTTAGTAATTTAGAGAAAAAGACAATCAAGAAGAAGATTATCTACTTGAAGAGTGGAAAAGGGTTGAGAGATTTCTTTTACTATCTCTTATCATTTGCTTCTTCTTGTAAATAAAAACTTATATGTTCTTTATAAACTTCAACAATGTTATCTATGTTCTTAGTAATATACATGATCTTAATTGTAGAATTCTTTGTTAGTACTTTATGGGTGATTATTAGAAGTGAGAATATGATTGAGAGATGTATTCTTTGTTTTAATTAATAAAAATTCATTATTGAAATATTGCATGAGAGATCAGGATATTGAGATAATTACTATAGGTTGGTTTTTAATCTTAAAATAAGTGTGTGTATTAACTAACCATTAATGAGAGTTAAGAAGTTAGAAATATATATGCATGTTTTAAGAACAACTAATTCAGTTTGAGATAATGAATTAGGACATTAATCCAACTTGGTTTGCAATTTAAGATTTAAGATTTAGGTAAAAGAACAAGTTCAAGTTTAATTTATAGCTTAAAGTATAAATCCCTAATTGTCTTATTTGATTAATAATAAAATAGGTTTAATTAGTATATTTAGGTTTAGTATAGATTTTAGTTAATTTAATAACCTAACTTATGAACGTTGTAAACAAGATAAAGGATTAAGTAATAGTGCATGACCATTCATCCTTTTCCTCATGGGAATGATATCTTAAGTACTATAATCGGTGAACTGTGTGCTTGCGGATTTAGCACTAACATACATCCATGCTAATTGGGCCAAATCAGGTCCAACCAATTAGGTCCAATTAACTAATTAATCAATATTTTGTCCTAATTATTTTTCCACCACTTCTTTTGCACCATTTCTCATAAAAATATGTCTATAATTATAGAAAAATATTTATTAGGCTACACAAATATTTTCGGATCAATCTGACACTATTTTTTGGTTCGGTAAATTTCTACTGGTTCGATAACTCATTTCCAATGCCATCGTAAAATTAATTTTTCACTGGCAAATACTCCTTTGTAATATTTAAAGTGGATTCATGTGTTCAAATAATTTTTCTAAGGCCTCTAACATTATTTTCAAGCCCGATCAAAGTTTTGGTCAACCCTAATACAGGCCAGGTAAATTTTTCATTGTGCCTTTTGAGGGCCTATTTGATCTCAATTTTACCTCAAATCATATCACCAGACTCGTCATGAATTGGATTTTCTAATATTGAAGAAAAATTTTTGTGGGTTTTAGGTGGTACTATTCATAATCCGAAAAGTACTATGTACAAAAATTAAAATTTTAGGCCTTTTACAGAAATGATGGAAATAAAATTTTGAAAATTTATGAAGAACACAAAAATTGAAAACACATAGGTAAATAGGGTTTTACCTATAGCCTTACTCTAATACTTGATCGATGTCTAGCAAGTGTACTAGATCAGCTAGTAATATAGGGAAATAAAGATTAAGACTCCAATATTGAAACCAAGGAAAACTTGTGTGTGTATGAACATATTTTTTGAGTTTTAGAATGAAAATTATGTGTAGAGAGAGAAGAGATCCCAAAAGTTTTGATGAAAATTAAGAACCGAATCAAAGCAATTGACTTGAAATAAATAACAAGAGTAAATTAAAACAAAGGGACAATCAATATTTAAAAGCAACTTTCACTAAAGAACTATCCACCTTAACCTTTTATTGCAATGGCTTAAATTCTTAAAAACACAAGTAATTATGAAAAACTAGATGAATAAGACTTGATACCTTGAATCAAGAATATCTTTCTTGAATATCGAACTTCCTGTTAAGAACAATTTAACATTTAACATAAAAATCTAGTTAACTTCCTATACTTTCATTAAACTCTTTTTTCAAAAAAATTCAATTCTAGTATATTCTCAGTTCCTCCTCTCTTAATATTAATCAAAATTACCAAGACATAATCATCTCAAAATAGAAAACAATCATGCATTGGTTCATAAGATTAATCCAAGAACATGCAAATCCTTAATGATGCTTAAGTCAACTCTTAGTTATTTAAACCAATAAACCAACAATCAACCCAAACACCATTAAAGATAAGAATATGCTTAAAATCGAGAAATAAATAGCTTGGATTAACATTAAAGCTCAATTAAGTCATCACAACAAAAGATTAAGGATTCAATTATCCTTAGCAAAACTTAAGAAAAACTACTCACACTTTATAATTCAAAGCTAAAAATTGAATTAAAAGAAAATTACAGAACCGTAAATTAACTATGAATTCTAACGTAATAATTGGAGACTCTCTTCCCTCTCTTGTGTCTTGAGTCTTCCTTTTTTAGGCAAAGCAGAGGCAGCAAAACAAGAAGTTTTAATTCACCTAGACTTCTTAATCCGAGCAACAATAGCCTTTCTAATTGATAAAAGACTTCTTTTTTCAGCGAACTTAACTTGAATCAATGGAATGAGTTTTGAAACCACCGAATAACCCTACTTTGCTCCTTTAAATAAGTGCATTCAGTAGAATCACTTTGTGATTCCACCAAATAAGCTTTGTTCTCCTATTTAAAAGAGCCATTCGGTAGAATCACAAAGTGATTCCACCTTATGGTCCTTTACTGGACTCCATAAAATGCAATTCTTCACTGCTTGACTCTTGTTTTTGCAAATTTCCTTTTCGGACCTTCAAATTTTTCTTTTTACTTTCAATTTCACACCTAAAAACACAATTAAGCTCTCAAAATGCAACTTGAGCAAATTAAACTCTAAATTATCTAAAATTCTACAAAACAAACCCAACAAACTAACTAAAAACACTAAAAAAATATAATCAAAATGTACACTTATCAAATACCCCACACTTATCCTTTGCTTGCCCTCAAGCAAACTTAAACCAACCATAATCAAAATGTACACTTATCAAATACCCCACACAACATTTAATAGTACTTAAAGTTAACAAAACAATAAAAACACACCAAACTAAAAAACAAAAACTAAAGAATAAATGAAAGAGAGTGAAGAAAGTTTCAACTTGCTATGAAATTGCTTTGGATAAGCTCTACACCCCTCTTAGAATGTTGCTGTCCACAGCAACTATCATCACTCAGCTGGTGGCAATGGTGGTTGCAGGAAGTGCTTCTAGAAATTGGTAGTGAACACTTCTAAATTGTGTTTCACTTTAAGAATATGCTCCTACAAAGTGTCCATACGTCCCTCCAGCCTGTTCATCTTAGTGTTCATTTGAGTAGTAAAAACCTGTAATTGATCAGATAGGGCCTGTGGTGGGGGTACAGGGTCTTTAGCCTCAAATTTTGAGTCAGATGTTTTCGCTCTGTTTCTTCCTACAGTAAGTTCATGAAGATATTCTACCCTATCGGACCAATGTATCTATGGTTTCTTAATCAATATCTTCATCTGATCTAACATGGCATAATCTATGTAAGATGGTTGTCCAATAGACTTCCTTGTATCCATGTAGTTTACCGCTCTAGCCATAATAGTGGCCACCCAACCTAGTGTTGTTGCCTTAATTTTAGTGCTTATTCACTGTAACTCCTTACTTTTCTGACACAAAAGTATAGCCCTATTGATTCGGATTCCCTTAACCATGCATCTCAGTAACATACATTCCTCGTTGTTAATATTTCTTAGGCTTCCTAAGCAACTAAATACAGTGATAGATAAGAACCTATAAAGAATCCTAAGAGGATGACTTCCTAAGCTTGAGCCTTAAGCTTGCTAGGTTTGTATTGGACTGGATTTTGAGGATCTCGAATGAACTCCTAGTTTTCTTATGGTGTAGGATTGGGTAGCTCACCTATCGCATTATCGGGGAAACCTAAATGGGCAGAAAATTCAGGGAACAACATGTAATAGGATTTTCTCCCTAGTTTGAAAGTTATAGCACCAATATCCTACTCATCTTCATGGGACCACTTAAAAGAAGTAAAAAAATTGAATTGCAACATATAGATATACTTCTGGATGTTTATCAATGAACCATTCACAGCCAATACTAGTAATCAAAGGATATACCTTATGCCAAAGATTTCCATCTGGGGAAAAAACTCCTTTAAGTAAAGTGGTTTGACATACTTGAGTTGCTTGAAATACTCAAACATTTTAGCTTTGTCCTCATTAATATAGGCAAGAATAGACTTATTGGATGTTGATGCTTTCACTTTTTTAGACTTTTTAGATGGCTCAGATGGTGCTGTAATTTTAACCGCCTTATCCTTCTTTGATGCCTTGGATGGGTCAACCTTCTTTGCTTTCCTGGAACTCACTAAAAAGATACAAATAAATAAAGGCCATTAAGTAAAATAGATAAGCAAAGGATATTTTGGATCAAATTAGCACAAAAAGATGGTGAAAAATATGTATCAATGAAACATCATATAAATACATATCAATGTAATAATGATTTATCAAAGTAATGAGATTGAAAATTGTGTCCCTAATAGTGAATGTATTCTTTGAGACATTTCATCAAACATGTGATGGGCACAAGTTCATAAGCCTACATTATATGAAATCTCAAAACTTTAACCACCTAAAAATGGATCATTAACACATAATTTATTACCAATGACATTGAGCATCTCAATTTTCAACAATAGTAAGCAATAAAAGAGAAATCTCATAAAGAACGTAACTCGATTTCACAAATGTAAGCCATGAATTTGTATGCCAAATGATGAAATTGAAAGCAATAAAACACTTACTTATGATGAAAAAGATGGTGAGCAACTAAATTCAGAAGAAAATTACACAAGAGAACTTGATTCAGTAGAATGCTTGAGTGAGTAGAGGGAGAATGCAAGTGAAAAACCAAAAGAAAATAAGCATTTGGTGGAATGTGTGTGCATCTGGACCCTATATGGTGGACTCGGTGGAATGAGAGGACCCATTCGGTGGGATGAGGATTTTCATTCTATCGAATGGTCCTCTACTGCCTTTAAAGCTAAAAAAAACACAAAACACCAAACATACATAGGGGGAACACCATTTGGTGGGATGAAGAATGATTCTACCGAATCATGATGTTCCATTTGGTGGAATCAAATTTGATTCCACCGAATGGTCCATCACTGGACTACACGGCCAAACTTTAATGAGTTGAACCTTAAATTAGACATATTCTCATTTGGTGGGATCAAAAGGCATTCCACCGAATGCTTTTCTGCTGCAACAATAAACACAAACTTCTATTAGCTAATCAAAAACTCATGGTCTGTATCAACTTATTGTCATCAAATGCTTATTCAAATCACAGTAATTTGACTATAGTCTAAATAATTTAGCACACATTTGACTTGTCTTCATGCAATCTTCCTTCTCTAAATTGATTTCTTACTACTAATTATGTATTATACTCCATGCAACAATTCCAGGTTAAAAGCTCTACCTTAGGATTGGTTTTCTTGCTAAAGTACACTCTTCTAATATATGAAAAACTTCATCACTTTCTTGCTTTCTCAGGAAATTGATCTCACTTCACAAAGCACTTCCTAAAACTAATACTAGAACAATCAACATAAATGGAAACAAAACACACAAAGAAACCAACTGAAAACAAACAAAGTTAATGCATTAAGTAAACTATAAAGGGTAAAGAAATTATTTCTGCATTTAACAAGTCCTTAGCTAGACGTTGTGCTTTTGATGCTATTCTTGAAAAACCATCATTGCTTCAACCACCTCACTCTTCCTGCAAAGTATGGCTTCAATCGATGTCCATTCACTTTATACTCCCTGCCATCTTTTGGACTTTTTATAGTTACCATGCCAAATTCATTACTAGACAGAACTTGATAAGGCCCCAACCATCTGGATTTTAGCTTACTTGGAAACAAACACAACCTGCTGTTATATAATAACACTGTCATACTAGAAGTAAATTCTTTAAACTTAAAATGCTTATCATGCCAATTGTTTCATTTTCTCTTTATAAATTGCTGCATTGTCATATGACCATCGCCAAATTTCATCGATTTCATTAAGCTGTAACTTCCTTTTGTCTCCTGCACATCTCAAATCAAAATTAAGAAACTTTATTTCCCAATATGCCTTATGTTCCAATTCAATCAGTAAATGAGAAGATTTTCCAAAGATAATTCTAAAAAGAGACATGCCTCTAGGAGTCTTAAAAGCAGTTCTATAGGCCCAAAGAGGCTCATCCAACCTATAATACCAATCTTTCCTAGAACCATTGACAGTTTTTTCTAAGATTGATTTTAACTCCCTGTTAGACACTTCCACTTCCTTATTTGCTTATGGTTGATAAGGGGTTGTTATCTTGTGCTTAACACCAAATTTTCTAAGCAATGTTTTAAATTGATAGTTAACAAAATGCTTACCTCCATCACTTATAATGACTTTTGGTGCTCCAAATCTAGTAAAAATATGTTTTCTAATAAATTCAAACACCACTTTAGCATCACAAGTCCTAGTTGCTATGGCTTCAACCCATTTACTCATATAATCTACGGTAACTAAAATATATTCAAATCCAAATGAGTTTGGAAATGGCCCCATAAAATCTATACCCCAAACATCAAAAATTTCCACTTGAAATATGTTATTCAAAGGCATTTCATCTCTTTTAGAAATATTTCCTACTTTTTAACATTTATCGCAAAGCTCAATGAATGATTTAACATCCGAAAAGAGAGTAGGCTAGAAAAAACCTGATTGGAGAATCTTTTGTGCTGTAAGATTAGGTCTATGATTTTCTCCAACTTTCCCTCCATAATATTGTCTCATGATGCCTTATTGTTCTCCCTCTGGAACACATATTTTAAGTACTTGATCCAAACAAATCTTGATTAGATACAGATCATCCCAAAGATAATGTTTGGCATCGACTTGCAGCTTTTTCTTTTGTTGCCACGTGAAATCTTTGGGAAGATAGCCTTTTGTAAGAAAATTAGCTATATTAGCAAACCAAAGAGTCACAAAGTTACAAGCATAAATTGCACTAATATATTCATCAAGAAATAAATTAGCAATTTCTCCCTTTTTAATATTGGCATGATTGAGTCTAGAAAGATGGTCTGTCACATAGTTTCAGCTCCTTTCTTATCTTTAATCTTAACATCAAATTCTTGTAACAATAATACCCAATGGATAAGTCTTAGTTCGGAATCATTTTTGGCAAAAAGGTGCCTTAATGATGCATGATCCATCCATACTGTGACTTTAGAACCTAGGAGATAAGATCGAAATTTGTCAAAAGAAAATACAATTGCTAAAAGTTCTTTCTATAATTGACTTGAGCTCCGGTGATTGTGTGGCTTGTATAATAAATAGTATAAAAAATCTTTTCCTTCATTTGGCCTAAAATCGCTCCCACAGCATAGTCATTAGCATCACACATGATCTCAAATGGTACAGTCTAATCAAGTGATACAATGACAAGTATTGTGATTAGCTTTTGCTTTAACAATTTAAAAGCCTACAAACATTCATCATCAAAGTTAAATGCAATATCTTTCATCAACAAATTGGAAAGCGGTTTAGCAATCTTAGAAAAATCCTTAATGAAATGATGATAAAACTCGCATGACCAAGGAAAATTTTAATATCTTTAATACTTGTAGGAGGAGGTAATTTATCAATAACATCAATTTTTGCTTTATCGACCTCAATTGCTTTTTCAGAAATTTTATGCCCTAGAACTATCCCTTCTGTTACCATGAAATGTCATTTTTCCCAATTCAAAACAAGATTAGTTTCTTTACACCATTCTAAAACCAATTCAAGATTATTTAAACATGATTCAAAATCACGGCCATACAATGTAAAATCATCCATAAAAACTTCAATAAATTTTTCAATAAATTCATGAAAAATGGCCATCATGCATCTTTGAAATGTAGCGATAGCATTACATAAACCAAAAGGGATCCTCCTATATGCAAATGTACCATAAGGGCACGTAAATGTGGTCTTTTCTTGGTCCTTTAGGGCTATTGTTATTTGCATATACCCCGAATATCCATATAAAAAATAATAAAACCTATTTTCTGCTAATCTTTCTAACATTTGATCAATGAAGGGTAAAGAAAAATGATCCTTTCTAGTGGCATTATTTAATTTCCTATAATCTATACACACTTGCCATCCTGTCACAGTACGGGATAGGATTAATTCATCTTTTTTATTAGTGATTACAGTCATACCCCCCTTTTAGGCACACATTGAACTGGACTAACCTAACTACTATCAGAGATAGGATAGATAATACCTGCATCAAGGAGTTTAAGTACCTCCTTTTTCACCACCTTTTGCATAGCGGGATTAAATTGCTGTTGCGATCCTAGCAAGTATACTAGATCGACAAGTAATACAGTGGGGTATAGTTAGGACCCTCAATATCAAACCCAAGGGAATTGTGTGTGAAAACTGTGGAAATTAATTGTATGCTAAAGAATTCCCAATTGTTTGTGTGTATGAGTTGTTTAATTTGTATAATGTAAACTTTAAAAACTAAAATATGCAATGAAGAGAAATTAAATTCTACTAACAGTAAATTGAGTATGTATTAAATTCTAAAAAATTAACAGGTATGAAAATGTATAGAAATTAAACATTGCTCAAGTTCACTGATCCACCCCATACCTAATATGAATTAATTTTACCTAAAATTATACATGAATGAATTCGGGATAACCCTCTTAACCCAAATGTCCCATTCTGGAGCCAGCTATTCTAGTTGCTAAACGTCCCATTCCGGAGGTAGTCCAACAACTAGCCTAAGCACAGGTCTAACATCCTAAGTTCGGTTTGCTTTCCCATTCCGAAGCCAAACAACCCAAAACCCATCTATTTCACTACACACTCAAACTCTACAACAAAATTTACTACACATTTAGAGTCCCATTCCGGAGCAATCTAAAATAGACAGTACTTTTAAATAGAAAAGTTGATCAAAGATTCATTCACAGCATTCAACTCACACAAGCATCAACATCCAGTTAAGATAAAAGATAAAATCATTCAACAAAGCTGGAAATCACTTGAAGAGCTAAAAACTAATGAAACAAAATAAGCAACAGTGAAATAAACCATTCATTCATATATATATATAATTGAAAATATGTTCAATATTCACATCTTTGGGTAGGAGATTCAAAGATCCCCCAAATAACTAAAAGACTACTTACTATCCATCATAAAATGAAAAGAGAAGAGGATAGAATAACCCCTGAAATTCATGATGAAGAAAATCTAGCTGACTCCAAGTTCTTCAATCTCTTTCCCTAAAGCTTAACTGGAAAAATGAGCTCTAAATTTGTAGATCTATACTTGTAAACTATAATTTTATGTTTAATCTAAGTTTTTTTTTTGTGTAAATCTAACTATTTTCAAGTAACTATATGTATCTATGGAAGTAAAATGAACAAAGAACTCAAAGAAGGAAGAGAGAAAACCCTAAAACCTAAAAAAATTTTCAACTTCTGATTCTACAGAATAACCTGTCTTTTATAGGTCAACATGGTTCACGGTTACTATGAAATTCCTGGTAACCGTGACCTCTAATAAAAAACCCTCTTTTTGTTGGACTAGGTCACAGTTACTATGAAATTCTTTGTAATCGTGAGATGGATCGAAACTATAATATGAATTGGGTCACGATTACCATGAAATTCCTGGTAACCGTGAGATAACTCTACTCTTCACTCTGGACTGAAAACATGCCTGCCTCACAGTTACTATGAAATTCTTAGTAACCGTGAGGTACTTCTCCCTTAGCTTCTGTACTGAAAACTCCATAGGTCATGGTTACCATCTCATCATGCACAATCGCCATGCTAACCATGACAAGCTTCAAACGGTGCGTTTTGACAGAAAATATGGGTCACGGTTACTAAGAATTTTCTAGTAATTGTGAGGTACCTACAAAAATCACAAAGTTCCATCAAAAGCTCTCAAATTCACACAAAAGCTAGAATTAACTGAGAATCAGATAAATTATTAAATGCAAGCAAAAATAAAGCAAAAGACCCTAGAAAGCCAATGAAAACTAGACTCAAATTAAACTAAAATTAAATACTGAATTTGAGTTATCAAAATACCCCACACTTAAACTTTGATTGCCCTCAAGCAAATGAATTATTCATAATCTTGAAAACTCAAGAGTCCAATTTAGAATAAGAAAAATCAGAAATGCCAGAGCAACACTTAGCAGAAGACACTTAGAAGAAAAACTCTATCAAAAAGACTCAAATTGATCTATACCAAACAATTTCTCATGTGTGTGTGCGAGGCTAAAACATATTTATTTTCTTTCAAAACCAAAACTACTAGTGAATTCCAGCAATCAAGCAAACAGATAATCACGATAATTTTGCGCTAGCAACTCAGAACAACCATAAGCCTCTCCTTTAGCACCTGACTCGCAAGGGTTATCTCCACTAAACAACTCAGAACATGATAGAATCACCAGGTCTTACATTAAGGTTGTAATAGGGCTAAGGCAAAGGTTCCAATGAATTGATAAGGTTAGCAAAATAGAATTAGCCACACTACTCAGAAATACACACCACCCATCTTTCTCAAGAAATAATTCTTTCAAAATCTATGCTCTATTGTTATCAAAAGGAAAAAACTAATCTTAAGACATTAATTGGATTCTTAAAATTGCAAGAAGCAAAATAATTAACACTACCTATAAATGCTAGGTACCCCATACTTATTTTTTACAGTGCTAAATCAACCAAAATTTCTGCAGCATAATATCTAATTTTTCTCTTTTTTTTTTTGAAATTGACACGGTTACTATGAATTTATGGTAACTATGGGATACTACTTAGGTGATAGGAGTACTAAAAGCATTGATTCTTATCATCCTTGTCCCAAAATTTTAGAACATTAAGCTAAAAAATCCCTGAAAGCTTTTCAACTTCCCCTTCTTGATTGACAATAAAAAATTTCATCAAACCTATCAAGTAATTTTCACTACCCAACCTAGAGTGGCCAATTCTAAAATGGGAAAGACAAAGGCATTTAGGCTATATGGTTAAGCAATTGTGCAATCTAAAAAAAATTATGTAGTATGTTTTTAGCATACCAACTAAGCTCAATGGGGCTCACAATGGAAAATTTTCCAAAGGTAGGTCAAAAGTTAATTAAAAAATGGTTACCAAATAAAGGCTATATCCTAATCTTAACTGAGTTGAATATTCATTTTGAAGGGTGATAAGGAAGGTTCTAGCTATTCCAGAATTCCTTCACTCAACTGCTTTCACTCACTATTTTTTTTTTAAAAAGCTTAACCTATTGTGGTCATTAAATAAGAAATTGAATGATATGTGATTAATTGAAATCAATTTAAATAAAATCTTAGCTTATTGTGCTCCTGAAGAAACTACTGCTCTCTGGCTACTCAGTCCTCCCAACTTATCAGTTCAAAAACAAGTCTAAGCTAATTCAATTCAAGATTAACTGACAGCTCAGACTAATGGTATGATGATTAATATCTCAACAGAAAAATTTATTCTAATTTAAATTAAAGGGAAAAACTAATACTTTGAAACATAACAATCTACTTAAAATGAAAGGAAATGCAAAATATAACGTAAATTAACTTAAAGCAAAATGAACTCCATTAAATTAACACTAAAGAACATTCATAATGCAAAATTAAATTGAACATAGAGATGAAATAAACAACTGAAAAAAACTAAAAAGAGTTGTGGTTCAAGAGTTTCACACTTTCAGCCATTTAAGTCCCAACTTCTTTCTTTGAAAAGATAATATGCACAAAACAATTTCTTCACAACAAAATTAACTTCCAAAAATTGTTTAAATTTCAACCAACATGTTCAAAATTTAATATCAACAAAAATATTCTCCCAACCCACTCTTAAAAACCTGTTGTCCTCAGCAAGGTACAAATATAAATCTCAAAATAGGGAAGAGGGGAGAGGGGAGAGGGGACTTCAAGCTCAAGGGTGTGGGGGAGCTAGGGAATCAAGTATGGCATTCAAAGCAGCCAAGGCTTCAATGATCTGTTACTGTTGACACTTGAATTCCTCCTGGTTTGCAGCTAGAGTGTCCAAACGGTCCATCAGAGTAGTGTATTAGGCAGAGGACAAGGTGACAACATCTTGATCTGGGGCAGGTGAAGGATTACATAGGCCGTGGTCCATCTTGTGCAAATACTCTTCTCTATCGGTTAGCCTGAACCCATACTCGTTAGTAACATCATTTACGATGATCTTCATATTCTTCAGCATTTTGGAATCAATATAAGTAGCTGTAGGGAGGCTCTTGTCTATATCCAATGGATGCCCGAAATTCCTAGCAATCATTGTCACCTAGCCACCAAGAGAGATCTTTTTCACTTTAATAGGCTTTTGCTGCATTTCCTCGAGTTTGTTCCACCAATGGTACACGCCATTTATGCAGTAATGTCTCACCATACAAGAGAGAATGAGAGCCTATGAAAGATTGATCTTTCCTGCACTCTACACATGAGATATGAAAGACATAGAAAAAAGGGTGTAAGATTCTCAAAGCATGGTCCCGTAGTAAATGGGATTTGGTGGTCCCGACCACATAAGGGCCTCCAATCAACGGATCTCGGATGTCTTCCCAAGCTCTATTGTTTGAGTATTCCTCATAGGAATATATCCCATCTAGTGGAAATCTTAGTGCTTCAGTGACATCGGCCAAAGATGCTTCATAAAATTTTCCTTCTAAGAAGAAAGTGACCATATATGGATTGTCACCATATTCAAAATGGAATTGTATAGTGCAAAGGAAATCTTTGGTCAAGTTTGGATAAACCAGTTCCCTGCATTCAAAGAACTTTTCCAAACCAATTGCTGCAATGTGGCTATTAATATCCTCCTTAATCCTCGACTTTTCCAATAAACTCATATTCAGATAAATTGAAGGAAGGTACTCGCAGTTGGAAAATATGTCATAGTTTATCCTCATCTTTTCATAAACCTAGCTGTGTATCTTTGGCCCTTTCTTCTTTCTTGGCTTCTGTTGCATAGGGGCTGAAGGTGGTTACTGACTAGCCTCTGCATGCTCTTCGGGTGGTAGGGGTTGGTTGGCAAGAGGAAGGATTTCTTGTGATTTAGAAGAACTGGAAGTACGAGCTTGTTTAGGTGCCATTGCCCAAAAATAACAAAATTAGAAGTTTACAATGCTGAGCAAGATAAAAGAAATTCAGAACAAGTGGGAATAAATGAGAATGCACAATATAAGTTCATGGCACACATAAATTCTTTGAGGTATATGGCACTCAATCATGATGACTGAGTCATCCTTTGAAAACCAGTAGCCAGTAGGTCGAATCGTTTCAGCCTATATACCTCAAGGACAGAAATGGGCATACACATGCATGTGAATGCAATTGCTAACTCAGACAAAAGATAGTTGATTTGGCATGCTTATTCTACACAGAATATGCTTGAAGAAAAGAAATGATAAACTAAGGGTTCACATATTGGCAATAGTTCCAAATCATAAATAGCAAAAGGAGTATCTACTAAGACAACATAAAACTGTAAGGACCCAATCATGGCCTTAACCGGATTATAGTAAAGTGACGAGGATTATGATTAATTAAGGCAAATATTGAATTATTTTACATTGTTAAGGTTAAGATCCATTAGGGGGATTTTGGTAATTTTAGCATATATGTAAATTGAGTATGGTTAAAATTAAGATTAAAAAGGGATATAGTTGAAGTAAATTAGAAGTTTGGGTGTTAATGTTAAAAGAGATAAGTTGTTGGGGTCAAATTGAATAAGGGCAATTTTGGAAATTCACACAATGAGATATTTACCCCACTTTCTCACTCAATAGCTTCTTAGAGAAGGAAAACAAAGGGGATTTGAGATTGAGGGGATCAGCATTTTGGAGGGAGATAGCTCTCTCTCTCTCTCTATTTCTTTGCTGATTACAGGCTGGAGAATGGAGCTAGGGTTGGTGAGTGAAGATTAAAGGTAATGTCTTTCCTTGAAGATCTCTTCTTCCTCTTTCTCTTCTTCGTTTATGATTTCTGGTTATGAAGGATTACAAGATCCTGTTGTTATGTCTGTGTCTAAGGAGAAAGGAGAGAAGTAGATAGATCAAGGATAGAAGAAGGAAGAAAGAGCTAGATCAGTGGACTTCCTAAGGAAATGTAGCTAGTATTGAGGTATGGGAACCCTAGATCCATGGTTATTTGATGATTTTCCTATGTTCTTATATGTGTCCCCTTAGTTGAAGTGAAGGTTAAATTTTAGTGTTTTAGATGAATAAAGAATGATTTAATCTAAGTAATTGAGGTGAGTTTTGGGATTCCAAAATCATTAGAGATGGAAATTGGGATTTTTAATCGAGACTGCCGAAATGCCTTGCATGGCCGTGCAACCTGTCCCTTCTTTCTTTATGTGGCCATACATGCATTTGCTTCTCCTTAGCCATCTCTTTGAGTGTCCACGTGATTTTCTTTGGTTTCCCAGGCATGGCCGTGTGTCTCCTTTGGTGTTCCATGCGTGGCCATGTGATTCTCCTTTGGTGTTTCATGCATGGCCACGTGATTCTCCTTGGTATTCCATGCATGGCCATGTGATAGCTTGGGTTTCTCCTATCATGGCCGCGCACTTGCCTTGCTTTTTCTCCTTGCGTGGTCATGTGAAATGGTTGCCTTTCTCCTTGCGTGGCCACGTGAATGGCTTACTTCTCCTTCTCCTTGGCCACGCGTTTAGCCTTTGTTTTCCTTGCATGGCCATGTATGCCTTCTCTTCTTCTTGGGCACAACCATTCGTATATTTTCTTTTAATGGTTCTACTGCACTCTTAAAACTATAAATTCTTCATGAATCATGAATTTCATATTATAAAATATAATTAGAGAGAATTAAATGGACCATAAGTAATGTACATGAAGTTTATGTTAATTAAAGTGGTGGTTAATAAGCCATAAGAGTTTCTAACGAAATAATTGAACGGGGAAGTCCTTCTAAGCCATTATAAAGGACATAGGTAAACGTTAATCTCACATTTGATTACTTTCACTACTTGTGAGATATAAAATGCATGTATATGATGTATTGCATAAAATGAATGTGCGATGACTAAACTGAGTATAACGATGCAAAGAGAAATGGTATTGAGGAACCACTCAGGTACGTTCTTCTTTATAGAATATGTTTCTCGTGGGGATTCATGTGCGCATGGGTTATATGACTATATGTATGATTTCATTCTTATGAACTATCATCGAGTATTACAAAGTCAACCTTGAAATGCAAAGCTTGTTGTTACTTCATGATCTTATATTCAATGACGTGTATTACATTAGGTTCCTAAAACATTGTTTTGATCTAGTATTGCATAATACTCAGTTACCATTATGCTAAAGCATTCTAGTGTAAGACATAAGTTATCCGTTGGCTATGCAAGTATATAAACATGTGATATGCATTCTTGAATATCAGGGCTTTAAGCCAGTATTGCTATGTAAATGAATGATATGTGTTCATTTATGGAAAATGATTTAAGAAAATGTTATATTAAATAAGGAAGAATATGATGAATTTAAGACGTTCTTAAAGTGATAAAGCCTGTGGGTCTTAGTTTAGTTGTGGATTAGATAGGAATGCCTAGAGGGATTTAGTAGCTGCCATAGTTAACCCCGTTTGGGTCTTGTTCCTTATGGAACCATCTTTCGACCCCATTTGGGTCTATTGTTTGTTCCTTGTTGGAACCATTGCCGACCTCGTTTGGGTCTATTGCTTTGTTCCTTTATGGAACCATAGTTCGGCAGTTTGGGTCCATCCTTTGATACCTTCGGTATCTATTGTTCCCGTTATCCACCCTTTAAACTAGCACTTAGGCAAGCTATTAAAAGTTAAAGGATTCAGCAATGTACTATTAAATAAGGATATATGTGCATATATATATATATAGCGATTACTTCACCTATGTAATGTGAACATGATAAATGGCTTACTACATTGCTTGATTGAATTCCTTTTTGGCTAAAATGATATAAATGAAATGCAATTCTCTACTCTACATTATATAATTATGATTGGATGACATATGTGAAGTGTTGACGCCTAAAATAACTCTTATTAATGATGTATGATATATATATATATATATATATATATATATATATATATATATATATATATATATATATATATATATATATATTATATATATATATATATATATATATATATACTTCCTTATGTTTTGATTGAACATTAAAGGTATCTCATATAGAATAAATGTGATTAAATGCTTACGATGAAAATTGTACTACGATTACTATGAGGTCTGGATGATTGTAAGAATGATACTCATGTTTAAGATTACAGATTCAATTGGCATAATAAAGGTGAGATTGTTTAATATTGTAGACTTATATATTTCCCTAATTTGAATGGTGTAATGATTTTACGATATTTTATTAGAGTTTATTCTTGAAGTTGGGTTCCCCACTAAGCTTTATAGCTTAGCACGGGTTTGTTATCCGTGTACGTACTGATTAAGCTCTAGTGGATCGATAGTTGGTGGCTAGTCAGCCCTTGAAAAGAAGATCTGACTAAGTGCAGTTGCTTGAGGATTTCATTATGTATTTTCTTTAGCATTATGTTAGGCCTTTTAATTATAAGTTTGTTTAAGTTATTGTGGCATGTAATAATTATGGCCTGTACTGTTTATTTTTACCCTTGCCTTATCTTTGCTGGGTTATGATGTTGATGATTGATGTTTATGCATGGTTAGTGGAATTAGGGTGTTACAAAAACAATAAGTGGGATGCCCAAGCAATTTACGGCAAAGCATAATGCATTCAACAAACATTTATAATACGAAAGGCATGATAGTGTTTATGCATCAAGGTACCAATGTAAGCAAGAATTCGAAATTTGCTCTTATCATACTCAATCAAGATTAATATTCAGTGTACAATCCAAACAACATTTCTAAGCATTTGTAAATTGAAGATTGTCCTATCATATTTTGAACCAACTAAAGGAAAAGAAACAAGACTCAATGGTGAAGATTATTACAAGAAGAATTAAAACAAAACTGGCTAAACCAACACTTAACATAAGAAAACAAACTACACAGACTTAACCAAGCAAAGCCATCAATTCTCTAATTTAAAATCTAAACATAGATAGTAAAAGAATTAACAAAAATGAAGAGAATAAAGGAGGTTAAGAGGCCATACCTGTGGCTTGTACACCTTATGTACAAAATTGATTCATAACGAATCAAAGGCAAGACTCAAAACTCAAAAAAGAACATCACTAGAGACAAAAACTAAAGACAAAGGGAAGTTCACGGAAAAGAAACTAAAATAAATAAAGAAATAAAAGTATAAAAATATGAAGGAAGAATACAATCTAGAGACAAGTAAATGAAAAATTTAACTAAACAAAACAAAACATACAAACAAAAATCAATGAGGAAAGATTAGAAGAAGAAATTTTTAATAAGTAAAAGGAAGAATTAGGGAAAGAGAAAAACGAGAAACAAAACCACAATTGAAAAGAAAAAAAATAAATGAAAAAACATCACAACGAACGACAAAACACAACAACAACATATTATGACCAGAGAAAGAAATATGAGTAAAAAGAAACCACATGAAAGAGTTCCCAAAAATAAAATAAAAGAAAAGAAAAGAAAATATTAGAGATGAGAGGAGACTTACTTGGTCGATGAAGATGGAGAAGAAGAAAGGAACTAAAAACAACCATAACAATAAAAAAAATGTTAGAGAAGATGGAGAAGAGGGAAGGAGTAAAAGAAAACTAGATCTAAATGACAAACTATGAAAAATAGAAACTAAATCTGACTAACAAGAACGAAAACCCAAAAGAAAGAAAATGAAAAGAAGAAGAAAAAACTTAACGGTGAAGATGGTGGAGGACGGCGGCTCATAGTGGAGAAAAAAGAAAATGAGACAGAGAGAGACAGAGAGAAAAATAAAAAGTGAAAGGAAAACCTAAACTAAAAGAAACTGAAAAGGGTGTCCGAAAAATAGGGTTTTCAAATTTTAAATTTTAAATTTTTTTTTATTACTTGGTCACGGTTACTATGAGTTTAATGGTAAATGTGAGGTATGCCGACCTATGATTCTGGACTAAAAAAAGACTTAGGTCACGATTACTATTAATTTCATAGTAACCGTGAGATAAAATGCAATTCGCTACTGGACTAAAATGATGCCTAGGTCACGGTTACTATGAAAATCATAGTAACCATGAGATAAAATAACTTTTGCCATTGTGCTAAAAGGGATGTAGCTCACGGTCATTATAAAAATCATAGTAACCGTGAGATACCCCACGTTTTGCTTCTGGAACAAAAATAGACATAGGTCACGGTTACTATGAATTTCATGGTAACCGTGAGATAAAATGAGTTCCGATTCTGGACTAAATTGAATGGACCTCACGGTTACCAAGTAAAATCTAATAACCGTGTCCTAACATGCAGGATTAGAACTAAGCTAGGTCATGATTACTAAGAAAATCCTAGTAACCATGAGCCACTAAAATTTACCAAAAAAATTTATTTTTCTCACTCTCTTCTAATCATCAAACAAAACTTTCTTCTCTACCTAATAGACAGAAAACACCTACATATTGAATGAAACTCACAATCCTTGAACCACTACCCTTAACAAGACTACTAAAAAGAAAACAACACAAAACATTCTTAAAAGTAAGAGTTAGAGGTAGTTCTGCATTTATCAAGTCCGTAGCTGGACTTCCAAGTACCTTCAAGGTTCATGGAGATTGACGATTACTGAAGCACCTTCAAATGTTGACTTGAAATAGGGCTTCATGTGATGTCCATTTACCTTGAACTCTTTCTCATCTCTTGGGTGTTTGAGAGTCACCACCCAAAATTTATCTGCCCTCACTAGCATATAGGGCCCTTTCCACCTCGATTTCAGTTTCGTCGGAAATAATCTCAATCTACAATCATAAAGCAGCACTTTCATTCCAGGTGCAAGTTCTTTCTTGGCTATTCTTTGATCATGCCACTTCTTTGTGTTGTCCTTGTACTTCTTGGCATGTTTATTGGCCCAGAATCGGATCTTCTCCAACTTGTTTAGTTGCAAGAACCTACATTTTCCTGCGCTCTCAAGGTTAAAGTTTAAAAACTTAGTAGCCCAATAAGCCTTGTGCTCTAATTCCACTGGTAGGTGACAGGAATTGCCAAACACTAACCTAAAAGGTGACATTCTTATTGGTGTCTTAAGGGCTATCTTATATGCCCACAAAGCTTCATCTAACTTAATGTACCAGTCCTTTCTTGATGCACTGACATTTTTCTCCAAGATGGCCTTTAACTCTTAGTTGGACACCTCAACTTGGCCATTGGCTTGGGTATGATATGGGATAGTGATTTTATGCCTCACTCCAAATTTTTTTAATAAGGCTTTAAATTAGTTGTTAACAAAGTGTTTTCCACCATCACAGATAATAGCTCTCAAGGCTCCATGACGGGTGAATATATTCTTTCTTAAGAATTCTAGGACAACTTTGCATCAAAAGTCCTAGTGTCCATAGCTTTACCCACTTACTTACATAATCCACTACCACCAGGATATATTCAAACCCATAAGAAATTGGAAAAGGTCCTATGAAATCTATCCCCCATAAATCAAATAATTCTACCTCAAGCATATTGGTCAATGGCATCTCATCTCTCCTAGTTATATTTCCCACCCTTTGACATCGATCACAAGCTTGAATGAATAATTTAACATCATTAAATAAGGTGGGCCAATAAAATCCAGAAGAGAGAATTTTTGATACCGTTCTGTTGGGTCTGTGATGTCCACCAGCTTTTCCACTATGACAGGCTTGTATAATCTTTGCTTGCTCTTCGTTGGGGATACACCTTCTTAGCACTTGGTCAGTACAAAGGCAAAAAAGGTAAGGATCATCCCAAATGTAATGCTTTGCATCAGCTTACAGCTTCTTCCTTTGTTGCCATGTGAAGTCTTTTGGCATATAACCACCTACGAGAAAATTTGCAACATTAGCGAACCAAGGTACAAGGATTTCACAAACAAATAATGCACAAATACGCTCATTAGGGAATAAGTCCAAAATCTCACCTTTCTCAACATGATCATGCTCCAATCTTGACAAATGATCTGCCACATGGTTCTCTGCTCCCTTTTTGTCTTTGATCTCTAAATCAAATTCTTGCAAGAGTAGTACCCATCTTATCAATCTCGATTTGGATTTCCTTCTTGAAAAAGAGATGTCTTAGTGCTGCATGATCAGACCACACCATAATTTTTGCTCCAATTAGATATGATTGAAACTTTTCAAAGGCAAATACAATGGAAAGAAGCTCCTTTTCAGTTGTGGTATAATTGACTTGAGTTCCTGTCAAAGTGTGGCTTGCATAATAAATTGCACAAAATACTTTCTCTTGCCTTTGTCTGAGTACTGCTCCCACTATAAAATCACTTGCATCGCATATTAGCTCAAAGGGCAAATTCCAATCCGGAGATATGATCACCGGAGCTGAAATAAGCCTTTGTTTCAATAATTCAAAAGCCAATAAACACTCATCATTAAATTTAAAAGGAGCATCTTTTATTAACAAATTAGATAAAGGCTTTACAATTTTTGAAAAATCTTTTATAAACTGACGGTAGAAACCTATATGACCTAGAAAACTTCTAACTTTCTTGACATTGGTTGGTGGTGGAAGCTTCTCTATAACTTATATCTTTGCTTTGTCTACCTCAATCCCCTTCTCAAAAATTTTGAGTCCCAAAAGTATGCCTTCCCTTACCATAAAGTGGCACTTTCCCCAATTTAACACTAAGTTGGTTTTCTTACACCTACCTAATATTAAATCAAGATGCTCTAAACAACTCTCAAAGTTTAGCCCATAAATGGTAAAGTCATCCATGAATACCTCCATAAATTTTTCTATAAAATCATGAAATATTGCCATCATACATCGCTGAAACATAACCGATGCATTACACAGTCCAAAAGGCATCCTCCTATAGGCAAATGTGCCATAAGGGCAGGTAAAGATTATTTTCTCTTGATCTTCAAGGGCTATGGGAATTTATAAATATCCTGAATACCCATCTAAAAAATAATAAAACCTATTCGCTGCTAATCTTTTAACATCTAGTCAATGAATGGCAATGGGAAATGATCTTTTCTAGTGGCATGGTTCAATCTTCGATAATCTATGCACACCCTCCAACCCGTAACTGTTCGAGTTGGAATGAGTTCATCTAGTTCATTTTTTACCACCATCATTCCCCCCTTTTTAGGGACATATTACACTAGGCTAACCCATTTACTATCAGAAATTGGATAGATTATACCTGAATTAAGCAATTTGAGTACCTCTTTCTTTACAACCTCTTGCATAGCCGAATTGAACCTTTTTTGGGTTGAGCTACTGGTATGCAATCTTTCTCCATAGGAATCCGATGTGTACATTAGCTTGGATTAATACCCTTTAAGTTGTCTCCCATCCTATCACCTCTTTATGCTTTTTCAACACCTTGAGCAACATCTCCTCTTCAACACTTGTCAACAAATAAGAGATAATTACTGGCTTTTCTTCTTTCTCTAAAAATACATACTTTAAATGAGGAGGAAGGGCTTTAAGTTCAGATTTAAACTCCCCCTCTTGTAGAGTAATTCTCTCTTACTTTAAACTCTCCTTTTCATAGCCCTTCTCCACAACTGCTATCAATTTTTCTTCTACTCCATCCAACTCTTCACTCTCTAAAGAATGCATCAAGCTTGAATTCACTAGATCATTTAGCAACACTTTTTTCTTGCATTTCCTTTACACATTCATTAATGTTGTCCATGAAGTAGACCGACTCTTCTAGATCACTTGATGGATACTTCTGAGCCTTGTTCATGTCTACCACCAATTCTTTGTTGTTGAACCGAAGAGTGACCTTTTGCCCATGGCCTCTCCATAATAAGTGGTACCTTTTTATCCTCCTCTATTTCTATGACTATGAATTCTACAGGGAAAATGAATTTTCCCACTTTCACCAATAAATCCTCAATAACTCCTTTTGGCTTTCTCATTGATCTATCCGCAAGTTAAAGTCTCATTCCCGTTTCTTTGAGATCACCTAAGTTGAGTTTCCTACACATGGAATAAAGAATCAAGTTAATGCTAGCTCCTAAATCACACAAAGCATTTCCAACAAAGGTCTCACCAATTTCACAAGGTAGAGTAAAGCTACCTGGATCTTTCAATTTTTTTGGGATCTTATTCATGATAATTGCACTACAGTTTTTTGTGAGTTGCACAGTTCCATAGCCTTCTAATTTCTTTTTGTTAGAACAAAGTTCCTTCATAAACTTAGCATAATTAGGCATGTGTGCTAAGGCTTTAGTAAAAGGTAAGTTAATATGTAATTTCTTAAACATTTCTAAAAACCTAGCCAATTGCTCATTTTTCTTCTCATTCCTAGCTACAGCAGGAAATGGCAACCTATTAATATCAAGATCCTCTACGGTTGGATTCACTATACTTTTTCCCTTGTCATTCCTTGAAGCATCCACATCTACCTCTACTCTAGAGTTAGAATTACTTACCTTCCTCGTTGGTTCCTCCAAATTAGTTGGTGAAGTTGGTGATTTACCTCTCTCTTCCTCTCATGATGCATCCTTGCCACTTCTCAAAGTGATTGCTTTGGCCTCCTCCTTGGAATTGCGATCCATATTTGAAGGAAACGTTCCTGGTTGTTTGTTTGACATTAAAGTTGCAAGTTGACCCAATTGTGTCTCCAAATTTCTCATTGAAGCATCTTGGTTTCGGTTTCATTGCTCTTGAGATTTCCACCTTGTCTCTTGACTTGTCATGAATTGTTGTTGGCTATTCATGAAGCTAGCAAACATGTCTTCTAAGTTAGGCTTCTTTTCTTGAATGGTTGGCCTTGATTGGAATCCCGGTGGATGGTATGATTGAGGTTGTGGTTGATTAGAGTTTTTCCCTTGATGGTAATTAAGTAGATAGGGAGCCTGTTAATGATTGGTGGCTTGAGGTTGGTGAGGCTGAGTATGATTATGGTAGGCATTTAAGTTGTAAGGGGCTCTTGCTTGTGGTTGAGAAGATGAAGCTTGTTGATTCCCATCCTTCCAAGAGAAATTAGGGTGATTTCTCCATCCCGAATTATATGAATTACTATAGGGATTGTTTCTTCTAAAATCTCCTAATGCGTTCGCATCTCCTACAATTCCTCCTTCTTAGATAACTTGCCCACTTTCACACGGTCCACTCCCTTGATTTACTACAGCCACATTTTGAACTTTCAAGCTGCTCAACTCTTTCTTTACCAATTCTAATTGGGCTTTTAACAATGCCACTTCATCCACTTTGTGTAAACCTTGCTTCCTTGGGACTGATCTAGGGGTAGTCCATTGAGAGTCATTTGCCGCCATCTCATCCAACAACTAAAAAGCATCCTCAGGCAGCTTGTTCAAGAAAGATTCTGCTGATGCTACATCCAATAATGACCTTGATTGAGGTGTAACTCTAGCATAAAATATGGTCATCAGTTGGTAAACAACTATCTAATAATGCGGATAACTTCTCAATAATCTCCTGACCCTTTCCTAAGCTTCATGAAAAGGCTCCTCATTCATTTGATGGAAACTCATGATGTTATTTCGAATGCTCGCAGTCTTTGTTGGAGGGAAAAACCTCATTAGAAACTTCTCTTGTATCTGATCTCATGACCATATTGATTGGCATGGTAACATTTGTAGCCGCTCTCTTGCTTTGCCAATCAAAGTGAATGGAAACAGCTTCAACCTTACTGCATCCATACTAACACCTGAAATTTGGACTATGTCACTGAATTCCAAAAATATGTCAATATGTTGAGTTGGATCTTTTACTTCCAAACCAAAAAATTGATTCCTCTGCACCATAGTAATGGTTGCTGGCTTGAGCTCAAACTATACCCCCTCGGTAATACAATTGTTTGATGATCTTCGTTCCACCTTGGCATAGCATAGTCTTTTATGGTCCTTTGCCTAGGCACTTATTCTCTCCTTGCCGCTGGCATTATTTGTTCATGTGCCCTCGACACTTGTTCATTCTCGGGAGAAAACACATTAAGAGGAGGATCGAGCTCCATCTCATCGTCTATATTGGCTCTCCTTCTTTGATGTAAGGTCCTCTCGATTTCAGGATCAAAAGGCACTAATTGCTCTTGTCTTGTTCGGTTCATACACCAATTTCACCTTAAAATAATCAAGAAAAAAAAGGAAAAGAAAACACATACAAACAATAATCACAGCCTACTAACAATGCCAATTCCCTAATAACAGTGCCAAAAACTTGTTGCGACCTTAGCAAGTATACTAGATCAACAAGTAATACAGTGGGGTATAGTTAGGACCCTCAATATTGAACCTAAGGAAATTGTGTGTGAAAACTATGGAAATTAATTGCATGCTAAAGAATTCCCCATTATTTGTGTGTAGGAGTTGTTTAATTTGTATAATGTAAACTTTAAAAACTAAAATATGCAATGAAGAGAAATTAAATTCTACTAACAGTAAATTGAGTATGTATTAAATTTGAAAAATTAACAGGTATGAAAATATATAGAAATTAAACGTTGCTCAGGTTCACTCATCCATCCCATACCCAATGTGACTTAATTTTAACTAAAAGTATACATGAATGAATTTAGGATAACCCTCTTAGCCCAAATATCCCATTCCTGAGCCAGCTATTCTAGTTGCTAAACATCCCATTCTGAAGCCGGTCTAACTACTAGCCTAAGCACAGGTCTAACATCTTAAGTTCGGTTTGCTTTCCCATTCTGGAGCCAAACAACCTAAAACCCATCTATTTCACTACACACTCAAACTCTACAACAAAATTTACTGCACATCTAGAGTCCTATTCCGGAGCAATCTAAAATAGATAGTACTTTTAGATAGAAAAACTAAGCAAAGATTCATTAACAACATTCAACTCACACAACCATCAACATCTAGTTAAGATAAAAGATAAAATCATTCAACAAAGCTGGAAATCACTTGAAGAGCTGACAACTAATGAAACAAAATAACCAACAGTGAAATAGACCATTCATTTATGTATATATAACTAAAAATATGTTCAATATTCACATCTTTGGGTAGGGGATTCAAAGATCCCCCTAACAACTAAAAGACTACTCACTATCCATCACAAAATGAAAAGAGAAAAGGATAGAATAACCCCTAAAATTCATAATGAAGAAAATCTAGCTGACTCCAAGTTCTTCAATCTCTTTCCCCAAAGCTTAACCGAAAAAATGATCTCTAAATGTGTAGATATATACTTGTAAACTATAAATCTATGTTTAATCTAAGTATTTTTTGTGTAAATCAAACTATTTTTAAGTAAATATATGTATCTATGGAAGTAAAATGAACAAAGAACTCAAAGAAGGAAGAGAGAAAACCCTAAAACCTAAAAAATTTTTCAACTCCCGATTTTGTAGAATAACCTATTTTTTATAGGTCAACATGGGTTATGGTTACTATGAAATCCCTGGTAACCGTGACCTCTAATAAAAAACCCTCTTTTGGTTAGAATAGGTCATGGTTACTATGAAATTCTTAGTAATCGTGAGATGGCTCGAAACTGTAATATGGAATTGGGTCGCGATTACCATGAAATTCTTGGTAACCGTGAGATAGCTCTACTCTTCACTTTGGACTGAAAACGTGCCTACCTCACGGTTACTATAATTTTCTTAGTAACAGTGAGGTGTTTCTCCCTTAGCGTCTGTATTGAAAACTCTATAGGTCTTGGTTACCACCCTATCATGCACAATCGCCATGCTGACTGTGACAAGCTTCAAAATGGTGCGTTTTGACATAAAACATGGGTCATGGTTACTAAGGAATTTTCTAGTAACCATGATGTACCTATAAAAATCACAAAGTTCCATCAAAAGCTCTCAAATTCGTACAAAAGCTAGAATTAACTGAGAATCAAATAAATTATTAAATGCAAACAAAAATAAAGTAAAAGGTACTAGAAAACCAATGAAAACTAGACAAAAACTAAACTAAAACTAAATACTGAATTTGAGTTATCAATCACCTTTGGGGTTGCACAACCGGTTTGAAATTTTCCTCTATTGGTATTCGGTGTGTGCAATAACTAGGGCCTATACCTTTTAAGTCAAATGTTTCCCAACCAATAGCTCCTTTATGCTTTTTAAGCACTTCAATTAGCATCTTCTCTTCCAAACCTGTCAACAAGGAAGATATAATTATTGGTTTTGGATTTTTCTCTAAAAACACATATTTTAAATGAAAAGGTAGAGTTTTAAGTTCAGAATCTCCCTTAGCAGGGGATAATACATCCTCCATATGTCCTTCTTCATTATGTTCTCTTTATAAAACCCTAATTATCTCTTTTTCTCTTATCTCCACTCCATCTATATTCTTTGGGTGCATTTGACATTTCTTTAGCTCATCATCCAAAATGATTTCCTCTTGCTTTTCTTTTATACATTCCTAGACTTCATCAACAAAATAAATTGATTCCTTAAAATCATAGGGTGGATGTTTCATAATTTTGTTTACATTAAACACCATCTCCTCCTTATTAAATTGCAAAGTGATTATTTGCCCATGAACATCTATTAAAGCTCATGTTGTGTTCAAGAATGGTCTTCCAACTATTAAAGGCACTCTTCTATCATCTTCCATATCCATAACCACAAAATCAACTGGAAATATAAAGTTTCCAACTTTTACCAACAAATCCTTAATAATTCCTTTAGGCCTCTTCAACGATCTATCCTTCAATTGTAATGTCATTTGAGCTTTCTTCATGTCTTCCAAATTTAATTTCCTACAAATAGAATAAGGCATTAAATTTATGCTAGCACCCAAATCACATAATGGATGTCCTACAAAATTCCTTCATAATTCGCATGGTAATGTAAGACTACCAGGATCTTCTAGTTTTTCGGGGATTTTATTCATTAGGATTGCACTACAATTTTTAGATAATTGGACTATTCCTATTCCTTCTAGCTTTTTCTTGTTAGAGCACAATTCTTTCATAAGAATCTATTTAATTGCTCGTTTTGCTTTTTTTTTTTCTAGCTAGAGATGGAAAAGGTAGTTTTGACTCATCAAGCATAGTAGATACCAATTTTTCCTTACCCTTATTCTTCTCAACAATAAGAGGCACTTCATCAATAAATTTTGAGTTAGAAATACTTACCTCCATTGTTGGTTCCGCCACTTTAGAAGTACTCTTACCAATTTCAATTTCTTGTACCTCTTTCCCACTCCTCAAAATGATTGCCTTAACTTCCTCTTTCAGATTGCAGTTTACATTAGATAGAAATATCCCTTGAGCTCTATTGGTCAATAAGTTTGCAAGTTGTCCCACTTGGTTTTCTAAATTCCTAATGGATGCATCTTGGTTGCTCATCCAAATGTATTGAGATTTCCACCTAGCATCTTGACTAGACATATAAGCAGTTTGGGTGGCCATAAAATTGGCAAGCATTTCTTCTAAGTTTGTTTTCTTTTCTTGTGGGGGTGGTGGTTTTTGAAATTCGGGTGGTTGATAAGGTAGTGTTTGGCGGTTAGAATGGCAATGTGGTTGTGCTGTGTTTTGGTATAAAAGGTGGTTATTGGAAGCTAAATTTTGATTGGAAGGAGGTCTAGGTTGAGAATTTGATGTAGAAGTTTGATTACCTTCTCTCTACATAAAATTTGAATGGTTCCTCTATTTTGGGTTATAAGTATTGCTATAGGGATTTAAAGCATTCATATTTTCTACTAGTCCTTCCTCATTCTGCATAGCCCCTTGATTTCCTATATAAAAATAAGTTCTATTAGACAAAGAAGAAACATTTTGGACCTTCAAACCATTCAATTCTTTAGTTAATAATTCTAATTTAGCATTTATCATGGCAAAATCATCTATGTTATGAACTCCCTGTTTCTTTTGAGTGGCTTTTAAGCTAGCCCATTATGCATTATTAGTTGCCATCTCATCAAGAAGCAGGAATGGTTCTTCAGGTATTTTATTCATGAAACTGCCATTTGATGCTGCATCCAGTAAAGATCATGTAACTTGATTCACACCTGCATAAAAAATATGCATCAATTGATAAACAACAAATTCATGGTGTGGATAGCTTTATAATAGTCTTTTAAACCTCTCCCAAGCCTCATGAAATGGTTACTCATATAACTGCTAAAATTCATTGATGTTTTTCCTAATGAGGGCAGTTTTGGTAGGTGGAAAGAATTTGTATAAGAACTTTTCTTACATTTGTTGCCATGATTGTATGGATTGGTTCGAAAGCATTTTTCAACCAATTCCTAGCTTTACCTATGAGGGTAAAAGGAAACATTTTAAGTCCAATGGCATCAGCGGACACATTTGGTATTTGAACCGTGTCACTTATTTCTAAGAACATATCTAGGTATTGTGCAGGATCCTCTATCTCTAAACCCAAAAATTAATTTCTTTGCACCATAGTGATGGTAGCAAATTTAATCTCAAATGGTTGGTTATGGGTGATCTTAATAGTTATATATTCCTTATTCCACCTAATGGTTTTAGGTCTAAACCCATTCCTTTGAGGTTGATAATTGCCTTGCTCATTCCTATGTTGTGGGTCTTTAACCCTAGCTGGAGGTCTATTATGAGAGGTGGATTTCTAAGGATTCCTTGATCTTCTAAATTCATATTGGCTTTCAACTTTCTAATCCTATGAAATGTCCTCTCAATTTCAAGGTCAATAGGCAATATGGGTCAATTCCTTATCATAAACTACTGACACATGCACAAATAGCAAACAGAATCAGAACATAAATAGATAAGAGGAGATAAGAAACACATAAATTTCACTATAAAACTTAAAATAAATAACACACGCCAATGTATTCCCAGTCAATGGTACCAAAAACTTGACCGGTGTCTAGCACGTGTACTAGATCTGCTAGTAATATAGGAAAATAAAGATTAAGACCCCAAATATTGAACCCAAGGGAAACTTGTGTGTGTATGAACAGATTTTTTGAGTTTTAGAATGAAAATTATGTGTAGAGAGAGAAGAGATCCCAAAAGTTTTGATGAAAATTAAAAACCGAATCAAAGTAATTGACTTGAAATAAATAACAAGAGTAAATTAAAGCAAAGGGACAATCAATATTTAAAAGCAATTTTCACTAAGGAACCATCCACCTTAACCTTTTATTGCAATAACTTAAATTCTTAAAACTCAAGTAATTATGGAAAACTAGATGAATAAGACCTGATACCTGGAATCAAGAATATCTTTCTTGAATATCAAACTCCCTATTAAGAACAATTTAACATTCAGCATAAAAATCTAGTTAACTTCCTATACTTTTATTAAAAACTTTTCAAGAAAATTCAATTCCAGTATATTCTCAGTTTCTCCTCTCTTAATATTAATCAAAATTACCAAGACACAATCATCTCAAAATAGAAAATAATCATGCATTGGTTCAAAAGATTAATCCAAGAACATGCAAATCCTTAATGATGCTTAAGTCAACTCTTAGTTATTTAAACCAATAAACCAACAATCAATCCAAACATAATCAAAGATAAGAATATGATTAAAATCGAGAAATAATTAACTTGGGTTAACATTAAAGCTCAATTAAGTCATCACAACAAAAGATTAAGGATTCAAGTATCCTTAACAAAAGTTAAGAAAAACTACTCACACTTCATAATTCAAAGCTAAAAACTGAATTAAAAGAAAATTATAGAACCGTAAATTAACTATGAATTCTAATATAATAACTAGAGACTCTCCTCATTTTTCTTGTGTCTTGAGTTTTCCTTTTATAGGCAAAGTAGAGGCAGTAAAACAAGAAGTTTTAATTCACCTAGACTTCTTAATCTGAGCAACAACAGACTTCCTAATTGATAGAAAACTTCCTCTTTCAGTGAACTTAACTTGAACCAGTGGAATGAGTCTTGAAACCACAGAATAACCCTGCTCTGCTCTTTCAAATAAGTGCATTCGGTAGAATCACTTTGTGATTCCACCAAATAAGCTTTGTTCTCCTCTTTAGAAGAGCCATTCGGTAGAATCACAAAGTGATTCCACCAAATGGTCCTTTACTAGACTCCATACGATGCAATTCTTCATTACTTGACTCTTGTTTTTGCAAATTTCCCTTCCAGACCTTCAATTTTTATTTTTTATTTCAAGTTCACACCTAAAAACATAATTACAAAAAATTAAGCTCTCAAAACACAACTTGAACAAATTAAACTCTAAATTAACTAAAATTCTACAAAACAAACCCAATAAACTAACTAAAAACACTAAAAAAGCATAACCAAAATGCATACTTATCAATACCAAATGAATTCTCTAAGCAATCCAATATTCATTTTTGCTTTTCTTAAACTATCTTTATGTCTTAACTTTCCTTTTCTCTTTTTTGTTCTTTGTTCTTTGATTTTTTTATCGAAGAAGCTTTAGGTAGCAAAAATTGTGCTTAAATTGTGAACTAGTAACAACTTTTTTTTAAAAAAAAAAACTTGTATTGAATTCTACTATATCACTGTAATTGTAATTGAAAGAAAAAGAAGATGATTTTTAAACTAAAAGCATAAAATTTAAATATAGGTTAAAATTTACCTATTACCAATGCTCTGATACCAATATGATGCAGAACCTTGGATGGATATACGATCTCAAAACATTAACACACGATCAATAGGAATAAACAAATAGAATAAACACCTTAACTTACCAAACCCCTAAACAACTCAGTCTACAAACATGGGTTGTTATACTAAATGAAAAAAATAATAAAAAACCATAAAGTATCAACCTTGATAAGTTAATTTAAATTCAAAACACAAGTAGCTCACATACTTATGGAGATTGGAAAAACAAAATTTTAATTTCTTAAATTAATTAAATTTTAAATTCTATAAACACTAATTTGTAAAACAAAAAATTAAAATAAACTAGGAATCAACTACCTATTGACTTGTTTATGTAATTAAAATTAAGTTAGTCTTTAAGTTAGACTTTTACAATATTTCCCAAACAAAGCCCAATTAATTAAAAGAATACTAAAATAAATAGAAATTAAACTATTTGAAATTGCCTAGTTAAGAAAAACTACATAATCACAATTTATCAAAGTTTAACTATCTTTTGCATTGCTCAACAGGCATTGAATCTTTTTCAATGAAAGCCAACAACCGTTGATGAACCTCAATGGGTATTGAACCTCTAAGGATTCAAATTTTAACATCATTTGCATTTTAAACAGGCATTGCTTAATGGAAATGGGAATTGAATATTGATTTCTTTAATCCTAATGAACTAAAACAAGGCAACTGGTGTTTCATTATGCCAACGGGTGCTGGATTCTCCAATCTTCAATTTTGAGATGTAAATTTTTTCACAATTGTTAAGTGGTTAACATTACAAGTTTATACTTGATTTTTGCATACTTTGTATTTTGATTTTTAGCCAATTGGGAGCTTTTTACTTTTTTTTTGTGATTTTGACTAGTGTAGGACCAAATATAAGAAAAAGAAGTAATGTGTGGATAATAAGAGTTGATTTAAAGTAGCTAAGGAGATTTGGAATGATTACATTGCAAAAGAGCTTATCTAGGTGGAATTATATCTTAGCATTGTCTAAGGCTAAAACGAAATTTGATAGTAAAGGGCTTATGCACATCTATCCCTTAGCCTTGCCTAAAGCCAAGAGAAACTCAGGAGTGCAAATTTATGTTGAAGGACTCTATTTTGCATATGAGTTGACCTAGCCACCAGCAATGCTCCAGTTGAATTTTGGGGATAATTAGCCTATAATTTAGGCATTGAAAGGCAATACTTTGAGGAAGTTTAGATTATTTTTAATATTTTAATTCTATTTTCCTTATTTAGATAAGATTGAATTACTTTCCTTAATTACAAGAGTTTTATTGGTAAGAGAAAAATGTGAGTTTCACTTGTTCTTCTTCCTGGCTTTATTTTAAACTATGTAACGTAGATTTATTTTTGAATTTTATTTGTGATTTGTCTATGGCTATGAATGGCTGAACTTTCAATTTTAGTTAAAGGTTAATTCAAAGATGTGATTCGTCTAACTAACGTGATATTGTTCTTGCTTTATTTTTCTCTTTAATTTCCCATAATGTTCATGTTATTTTCTGATGTTTAGAAAAATCTTATCTCCATTGTTATTTATTTTGTGATCAACTAGGCCCATTCATTAAATTAAATAACATACATATAATTGAAAATATCAAATCTATAATTGTTTGATAAATTTAATAACAAGTGGTAATTAGTATAACGACACTAAGAAAGGTGTTGTACTAAGTAAATGCTTGATTTGGTTTAAATTAGTCTCGCTTATAGATTGGTTGGGTTAGGTTGGTCTTTCTAATCCATAAAAATGTTAATAAATTGAATGATTTTGCTTGTAAATAGTTGTTTATTGATTAGGGGTTAGTTATAATCTTACATGATTAGCCTATTAATATAAAAATATAGGTTTAGAGTGTTTGTTCGATGAATATTATTGGTCCATTACATGATTTTAGAGTTATCTTTTCATTTATGATCAGTAAAGTTGGATATTATGTCATAAATAACTTTAAGTAGAGTTTCACATCATTTATTCCATTTTCATTTATTTTCTGCATTTAGTATTATTATTATTTTTTTTAATTCTATATTTTTTATTATTGATTTACAAAACCTTTAATTTATTTTTATTGTTTAATTTTTGTCATCTAAATTAAATTGGCACTAATTTCTTTAGATTCAACCCAGTCTTATCCTATTTAAAATTTATTTTATTAGAAAAAGTTAGAAATTATTTTTTATGGCTTTGGCACCCATCAAATTTTAACACTGTTGTTGTGGATTAGTCTAACTTAATTTAATTTTTGTTGATGATCGGGATTGAAATTTTGGGAGAAATTTTATTTGACATTGAAATTAAGAAAGTAACCCAAAGATTAAGAAAGAAATAAGACTATAAAATTAATGTGCTGCGATTTATTCTATACAACTTGGGGATGAAGTAGTGACTAATTTTATTGAATTTGCAATTGAAATTAAAGAAATAGAGATGGCAGAATGAACTTTGAGAGAGATTCATACACCTTCCTTGGACCAGTAGCCCTTCTGTATTATTTATCCGAATTTGGATATTGCTTTTAAGCTGAAATTGGAGCTAATTCACTTATTACCTAACTTTTGCAGTTTTGAAAATGAAGATCCTTATAAGCATCTAAAGGAATTTCATTTGGTTTGTTTTGGTATAAGGCCAAGTGGAGTTATTAAAGAACAAGAAAACTTAAAGGCCTTTCCTTTTTCAATGGTTGATTCAATAAAGGATTGGTTACTAAATTTACCATCTGGTACAATCACAACATGGACTGATATGGTGAAAATGTTCTTAGATAAATCTTTTTCTAGCCTCTCGAGCTATTTTAATTTGAAGGGAAATAAGTGAAATCAAGAAGAAGGATGTGGAGACACTTCACAATTATTGGAAGAGGTTTAAAAGGATATATGTAAGTTGCCCACAACATAGGATCACTGAGCAGTCCCTTATTCAATATTTCTATGAAGGAATGTTGAACATGGAGAGAGAAAATGATTGATGCAACAAGTGGGAAAAATCTCAACAATAAAACCCTATAGATGTTTGTGAATTAATACAAATTATGGCTACCACTTCCAAATAGTTTTACAAATATCAGGATCCTCCTATAAGAGTAAATAAGGTAAATTCATCTTCCAAAAATAAATAAACTCAATACTTTAACTACTTTTGTTTAAAATATGGCTATAGGTAAATCTTCCTAAGCGTAAGTGTGTTCTTTTGCTGGACATCTGACTGACATGTATCCTACTTTACAGGAGGATACATAAGTGCAAGTAAATATGGGTGGTTATTCTCTATAGGCCTTCATAAAGTATGATCGATACTTTAATACATACAACTTGGGGTGTTGCGATCATCCAAACTTTAGTTATGGAGCAAGGCAACCAAATCCACCACAACAATTTCAATTGAAACTATCACAAAAGCCATTCCAAATAGCTCCTAAACTAGGTATGTCCATTTATGATATTATTCAATATTTAGCAATTAATGTGCCACAATTTTAATAGGAGATAAATGCTAACATCCTAACTTGGAGAAATAGATCAATTAAATGGCAACTTTAATGAGCATATTGGAATTTCGAGGGAGATTGCCTTCATAAATCATTGACAGTCCCAAGAAAAAGTTCAAGTACGATTATCTTGAAGAGAGGAAAAGAGCTAAAGCAGCCCCTAGCAAAGAAAAGTGACCAGAAAAATGAGAAAAAAAGCTGAAAAAAGTAAAAATTGTGAAAGAAGGACAACCTAAGGAAAAATTTTAGAATAGCCTTCAAGGGATTGAGAGCAAGGAAGATATAAGATGGACCACTATTGACATAAAAGGATTGAGTCCATCTACTTACATGCATAAGATTCACTTAGAGGATAACATTAAGTCGAGTAGAAAGACTCAAAGGCATTTAAATCTACCCATGATGGAGGTGGTAAAGAAGGAGATCCAAAAGATGTTAGATGTAGAGGTATTAACCCATTTTGGATAGTAAGTGGGTGAGCTGGTGCAAGTTGTATAGAAGAAGACGGGTATCACTATGGTAAAGAATGAGAATGGAGAATTGGTGCCTACAAGAGTTCAAAATGGGTGGAGGGTTTGCATAGATCATAGAAATTTAAATTTACTTCAACTATAAAAGATCATTTCCACTTCCTTTTATTGATCAAATATTGGAAAGATTGGTTGAAAAAACTTATTATTATTGTCTTAATGGTTATATAGGTTTTTACCGAATAATGGTTACACCAGAAGATCAAGAGAAGACCACCTTCATTTGCCTTTTTGGTACATATATGTAACACCCTAATACCTTTAGAAGGATATTGGGGTGCCAAAACCAATCCAAATGACATAGTATTTATCAAGAGGTAATCCAAAATAATAACAATATGTACACTACTTCTAGGTGATTTCTTTATAAATTACAATTATAATAAACTAAAACAAATATACAATTAGGATAGTTAAGTATGTAAAATGACTCTAACTTCTAATTCCTACATTGGCTGATTGCAATTGTCCCGACTCTAATCAACTTCTTAACAAAAAATTTACACCTGCACACATGAAAAGTTATCGAGCAAAGCATAAAGCTTAGTATAGGTTAAATAATGCATGCCAATGACTACTCACAACAGTTACAAAACACTTTCATATGAATAAGACATAATAATGAAATAACCTTTAGTAAGGCATAAAGTTTGATCCCATGTATCCCAACAAAATGGAAATTAGAACCATATAGTTCCAACTTTTTACATATCTTTATTTATAGCTTTATACAAGAGTATCCTCAAGTATCAGTTGTTAATATCCTATAACAAGCTTTAAAATATTTTATATACTCTTCTTATTAGAAATATAAAGTGAGCATACTCTAAGCGAAAGTTTATATTAAATATTATAACCAATTAATAAATCTTAAAATAAACTACTAACCCTTCTGAATTAAGCAGTAGCTAACCTCATAAAGACCTTATACGTATAAATGTGTGTGTATATATACATATCAATAACCTTCTAACCTCATCGTAATTATATTAGGGACTCATAAAACTCTATTTCGGGTTTCATCCATTATCTTTAACACTTCCTCACTTATTAATCTATCAAGGTTTGGTTTGTATCAAATCACAAGTTTTGTCGATATCCAGACATACTTCTTACTCACGTTCATCAGAAACATGAAATAAGTATGCCTACGTGGAGGTTTATATCAGGCATTATAAGTAGTTATCATATACAGTAGACATAGTTAGCAAACCAAAATAAAATAAATCACAGATAGACTTTATACATACCCAAAAATATTAGTAATAAATAAGATCAAATCAAAGCATAATAGAAGAGGGTGAAGCCTCAAATTAATTGAGACATACATCTTGAAACATAAGACACCATAGTGTCACAAAAGCAGTTATAGAACCCCTTTCTAGGTATGCATATTATGCACATCTAGGAACTTAATAGAACATAGTGTGGATATTAGAAAATAAGGAATGTCATTATATAACATATACAAGAGATGCTTTAAAAGTATAATAAATTAGATAATAAGTCTTAAAATCATAAATTGGAACAGAAGATACCAAAGTATCAAATAGAAAACATTAAATAGTGTCACAGAATAGCTGTAATCTTTATAGGTATGCCTATCTATCCATTACTCATACTAAAGCAGGCATCGTGTTAACATTAGGTGATACCAGGCATTATCAATATCTTTTTCAAACATATTACATCATTCAGTTATACGTCCTTAAAAAAGTTACTTGTTAAACTTGTCACACATACATCACCATTATATGATATGGGCCGGCATCTTCTTAATCATGTATACCTTTATATATACATATAAACTATGTATACATCCCTCATAAATATCTACTCCCAATCACATACAAATCACTAGCATGAAATCAATATTCTAAATTCGCATACATACACAAAATGCGTTATGCAGCCTTGTCATTAAATTCAAATCACATATGCAATTTCAATATTGAATACTTTTAAATATGCCTACATGTAGGTAGTTAGTTAGTTCCAAACTTATTCACCTTATATTTTTAGAAATATGGTTTACATATCTTAATATACCCTATTTTAATTATATAATCTATATTCTAAATCACTTGAGGGTGTCACAAGCTTATATCTTTGCATTATGCCTAAAATCATTTATCTTACACACATTACATTTGATCATATATCTCCATATACCATTTCTTACTTAAAGTTATATATATACATATATATAGTTATGTTCTATTTTCCTACAAGTATTTACAAGGTTTTTGAAATATTTGAGAGAAATCAGATGAGGTTTTATAACTTTTCAGTAATTGAAATTCACCATTGACTAAACAAGGTAATATATCCCTTTTCAAACATGTTTATAGACCCATAGCTAGAACTTAATAGGTTAGATTCTTTATTTGAGTAATATTAATATACCCCCAATCTAAGTCATTTATTGAAGAAAAGTGTTCACATTATCCAAATTTAGTCAAATATATCTTATTTCATGTTCTCAATTGTTAATTAGATAATTCATGAATATAATTATATAAAGGCTTAATGTGCAATTTTGCCCTTGAAGTTTGGTAAAAAGAGCAATATTGCCCCTAAAATTTATTTGCATGCAATGTTGCCCTTAAAGGAAAATTGGTCCAATCCTTGAGCACCACATGTCAAATCCTTAGATGCCAGCAACCGTTTCAAGGGCAACTTTGCTCTAATTTTTAAACTTCAACACACAAATAAACTTTAGGAGTAATATTGCACTTTTTGGCAAACTTTAGGGGAAAAATTACCTATTAAGCCTTGTATAAAATACTTGCCAATTTTCAACTCATTTAGAGAGAAAATTCAATAAAAATTACAAATAGATAAGGGTCACGGTGGTAACCAAATCCTGCCATTTGTGACCCATGCAAAAAGGGGGTACTATATATACAGAAGTTAAGGTCATGGTAGTAAGCAATTCATTCCAATTATGAGCCAATAGAATAGACAAGGATCACAGTTAGCGCCAATTTGTGCCCACCGTGATCCCTTTAAAATTTTCCAAATAACCATTTAGATGTTTGGGTCATAGTGGTAACCAATTCATTCCAACTGTGACCCTCAACAAACCCATAAATCTCTCTATGACAGCTTTTTTACTGAACGTGGTAATGCTCATTTGATCAAGATATACTTAAAATCAAATCAAGTAGTCTTCTAAACTTTTATTTCCCCATATTTCTAGTTTCCATTTACATAAAAATCATGCAATTTAAATCTATATTTTAGGATTTATACCTAAAATACTATAAGTTGGTCTAAAACAGGGGTGGCTAGCAGAAATCTTTAATATCTTAAGTCCTTTTTGAGCATCCTAAGGGCAAAATTAACCCTAAAGTTCTCATAAAAGTTTAAGGCCTATGTCTTAGAATTCCAATGGCCCTAGAATTACTTAATTTGAAGGTTTATAGGCTAGGTTATGGCTAAAACACTCGAATTAGTTCAAATGAACCAAAACTAGAGTTTAAGCTAATCATTTACTTCAAGGCTTAAATTCATTACATTACATGATTAAACCTCCAAACTCTTATCCAACATCATTATTATATCAAAATTTATATTTAAAGTATCTAATACATAATTTATAAAATGAATCTAGGTAATAAACTTTCATACCTCTTATAGTCTAGTTAATTCTACTTATACTTGCCTATCTAATGACCTCTCGTTTGATCTTTCCTCCATTAAATCACTAATTACACTAAAAATATGAATCTAGGTAATAAATTTCCATACCTTTTGGGTAGCCTTAAAGTTGTGCCACTAGACCCATACCTTATGTAGCGATAATAGACACTTCCCCTAGGTATCATAAACCATAATACTATACTTGCTATTTGGGTCCCTTGGTGTTGAACTAAATTTAAATAAATTGAGATAGGTGCTAATCAAAGGCTGCCATGCCTCAGTGGGCTTATCTCAGTTTGTTTAAATTGTTTAAATACATGGTGATAAAAAATACATCTGCTTACACTTAAAATAGAGAGAGGTCATGCTACCAGCATTTTATTATGCACTATGCATATTCACTGGGTTCCCTGTTAACCAATAAGCTAATCCCACCTAGCTAAGAGACTGTACGACCACCTGTGTGGAAAGTAATAAGGTTGAAAGGTATTTTTCTTGTTTACACATGTGTTTTGTGAATAATGCACAATATGATCATGCATCACATTCACCATCATGCATCATTCTAATAATCTGTTCCTTTCCAACCATCATAGAGTCATCTAAGTGGTTTACTAGTCCAGACGAGCATCTTGTTAGAGAGCCTCCATTATAATTATTAGAATCAAAATCAGAGATAGATTTGGGTTTGGCAGATTTTTTTGAGTCAGCTTTATAAAGTACAAGAGTGGTAGATCCATTACAAATAGGAGCCTCTAATAATTGGAAGTTAGACAGCAGGTTTGAGGAATTTAAAAGAAGGATGAAGACTGTGGTGATTGAGATGATGTCCTCTTTGGTACAACCTATTGGATAGCAACCTTTAGCACCTACCATTACACGAGGAGAGCCTATTACTGTTGGGGCCATTTCAGCTATGGCCACTATTATGGAACCTTTTTTAGTGGCTAAGTCAAGAGGTACGAGGCCGAGAGTTTTGCCTATTGAATAGCAAAAAGACAAGGGCATTGCTTTCGAAGAAGATTTCATCCTTGAGGAAAAAGGGGAACCAGGAGTGACATTGGTTTCAAGAAGAAAGCCGTCTAGAATAGATGACCCGATCCTAAAGAAAATGGAGTTAAGATAGTGATGATGGCTCGAGCATAGTTAGCTGGTAAAGGAGTTAGTCCAGAAGATAAGGGTTTGGAGAGTAAGGATATGCTCCCATAGCAATTTAAGATGCCAGACCTGCCTAAATTTGATAGCACATCTAATTTGTCTACCTAAATAAAATAGTACACATTGGTTATGAAGGAAACCACTCTCACAAAGAGACAAAAGGTTAAGTACTTTAGCCTTAGTCTTACAGGCCCTACAATTGATCATGGATTGAACATGCACATAAAAGAGGAATGGGACAGGTTGATCAAAGAGTTCATAAGGTAATATGATTGTAGTACCAGAATGTAGGTCACCCTAAAGGATCTTGAATTGCTACAGTAAAAGCAATATGAGTCCTTCCATGAGTATTTAATGAGGTGGAGGAATAGGGTAATGGAAATTAAAAGAAAGTCTAGCACAATGGTCACATCAAGCTCTTTATAAAAAGTGCAAGCCCATATTTGAGAGATGGTTTAAAGATGAAAGGGCTAACATATTGGGATTCCTTCAAAGATATTGCTATTGAGGCTGAGGGTGAGTATTTGGTAAAGAAAGCAAGTTCAGCCAGTGGTACAATTTTTAGTTATGGTCAACAAGGATATAGAGGTACAACTGGAAAAACTGGTGTTACTAGCACTATGGGAAAACAACTGAGGTACCTGCCGTTGAAACAACTCAGAAGCATTATTCAAACTTGGGTAGATCTTTGTCATGGACACTTTATCGATTGATAGAAGAAGGAAAATTGTAGCCATTGCATGTTAAGCCCACTCAGAGTCAGGGTCAACCCAATCATTAGACTAATCAGTATTGTACCTATCATTAGCATATTGGGCATCATATGGATTACTGCCAAACTTTGAGGGATATAATTTAAGACCTCATTGATAGTAAATAGATCAATGACCCAAAGAAAAGAGAAAAGAAGGGAGGAAGTTATAATGCAGTGCCACAACTAGTGTCAATAATTAGCTCAAGCTTGCCTGATTGGTATGTGTTACGTGACTTATATGGCAACAAGTATCTAGCCATTACTTGTCTTATTCAGGAAAAAGTAGATAAAAAGGAATAGGGTGTACGTGTCTTAACAAGTTTAGGAGCACCATCCGAAGAGGGAAAGGAGAAACTAATTGTTTGTGCAATTGATTGTTGGGAGTCACCTAGTGAGAATGAGAAAGATATCAAAGAAGACCCTGCAGATCTTTGGGATTTTGAAAATGAGAAAGCGTAAAGTTGATCACTAGAAGTGAGAGAGTAGTATCCAAAGAAGACAGGCAGTAAGATTCTCTACTATTGCCTATAAAAAAGGAATAAAAGGAGGATCAAATTCTTAAATAATTAAAGAAAATTCCTGCTCAGATTTTTGTCTAGCATTTGCTTAAACAGTTTTCCTCCCATTAATAAAAAGTGGTAGAGGCCTTATGTGAATTTATTGTGGCTACTACCATCTTACCTTTAGAGTTGTTGGATTTAGTCAGAGGAAATTCTAGAGAGAACATTATGTACCCTAATGGTGACTTGCCTGTTAAAGGTAGAGAGTATAATCACCCTTTGTATATAAGGTATAGGTCAACGATAAACACATAGCTTGTGTAATGGTGGATGATGGGTCTTCCATCAATGTATGCTAGCTTGTAACACTTCAGGCTTTTGGTTTAAACAAATCCATGTTGAGCAAGTCTGATTTGGTGGTCATAGCTCATGACAACTCCCGAAGACAAGCAATAAGTACTTTCAAAGCTATGGTCAAGACAAAACCAATTGATATAGAGGTGGGTTTTGTAGTGTTACCAATACCAACAAACTTTTTTGTGTTTTTGGGGTGACTTTGGTTCCATAAATTAGGGGGAGTTTCATCCACATTGTGCAAAATAAACAAGATCCTGCATAAGGGCAAAATGGTTACTATAAAGGCCATTAAGGAGAATCAAGTTTTTACTTTGGGTATAGTTAATCAACTGTTTAATGGATTCCATGTGGTTGCTATTAGTGCTAATGATGAGGGTGAGCAGGAGTCAACTCCTCAAGTTATGAACATGATGAAAAGATGAAATTTTTGCTAGGTGTTGGGTTTGGTAGGGTTTTACAGTGTCATTATGAAGTAATCAGCACAACAGGGCAGAAAGATAGAAAAAGACTGGGCTATAGACAGTCTGGTGATAACAGAAAGATCCTAAGGAAGTCAAAAGGAGTCTATTTTATTCTAGATAGCTTTGTGCCTATTTCTGTAGAATCTCAATACCGTGGTGAAATTGAATATGTTTTGGTTAAAGAGAAGGTTATCCCTGGATTTGATATATTTATTGATGTTTTCGACTGGGTCAGCGAAACCATTAAGCCTACTAGAGATTTTAGGGTGAAAAAATAATTATCAGATTGTCTGAGTGGGACAACAATGCTCTTGAGGAGATTATAACTCCAAAACTATTACCCTTTAGAGTTAAAAGGAAAGAAAAGGTTGAATTTGAAGTTTCAATGCTTGAGTTGAATGAGAATGTTGTAAAAGCCGTCATGGGGGCAGATGAAAGGTCTCCGTTATATATAGACAATGGGGAAGGATCGTTTATCGCATCAAACTCACCGAATATAAATGAGGATGCCTTATAGATGTACTTTTTATACCTGAACTTTTTAACAATGATGTATGTAGTTCTCCTTATATTAATAATATGAATAACTTTACTTATTTGTGTGATGTTTCACATGATTTCATTCTATATGATCATGATCATAAAGTATTCATATTTGATATTAATTTGACAAACACCACTCCATTTAATCTCGAAAAGAGAAATCTTGATGGCACCTGATGTTACCCCTGAAGAGAGGGAAAAATTTGAGAGAATATTAAGAAAATATGAGAGAGTCTTTGCCTGGACTTGCGTAGATATGCCAGGAATTGATCGGGAGGTGGCCAAACATGCCATTCCTATTTACCTTGGGTATAAGCCAATCAAACAGAAACTCAAAAGGCTTAGACCAAAATGGGTAGAGAAGGTTAAAGAAGAGGTAAAGAAGTAAATAAAAGCAAAGTTCATGGTAGAGATCCAATACCTCACGTGGTTGGCAAATGTAGTCCTCGTGGCTGGCAAATGTAGTCCTCGTGGCTGGCAAATGTAGTCCCCATGGCTAAGAAAGATAGAAGAGTAAGGGTCTATATGGATTATAGAAATTTGAATAAGGCCTGTCATAAGGGTGACTTTTTGCTACCTCACATAGATGTCTTGGTGAACAATACAGCTACATGCGTTATGTACAACTTTGTGGATATATAGGTATGTTGGGTATAATGAAATCCTGAACAGAATTATGGATAAAATTAAAGTAGCCTTCATCATTGAATCGGGTATGTATGCTTACCAGGTCATACAGTTTGGGTTAAAGAATGTAGGTGCCACTTACTAAAGGATAGCTATAGAGATCCTGGATGATTTGATCCATAGGGAAGTGGAGGTATACATGGATGATATGATGATTAAATTGGTGACCCATGAAGGTCACTTTAAAGCCTTGGAAAAATTCTTCTATAAGATTGATAAGTACAACCTCCATTTAAATCCGAAGAAGTTCGTGTTTAGGGTAACATCAAGAAAGCTTCTAGGAGATGTGGTAAGCTAGAGATGAATAGAGGTGGATCCTGATAAAGTGAAAGATATCAAAGAAATGCCTATGCCACAAAAAATAAAAGGAGGTCAGAGGATTTCTAGGTAGACTCTAGTATGTTAATCGATTCATAGCCAAGCTGACTTCAATATGGGAGCCAATTTTCAAGCTTACTTTAATCCTCTCAGATACCTACAAAAAGCACCTTCACTACTAGGGAAGATAGGTAGATGGGTAATCTTTCTATAGGAATTTGATATTGAATATGTCGCTAGGAAAATAATGAAGAGGAGAGTTTTGGTAAAGTTCCTAGTGGATCAATTGTTAGAGGGAAAAGAGATAACCTATGAGTTCCCTGATGAGAATATTGTGTCTATAATGTTATAGAGATGGAAAATGTATTATGATAGTGCTACAAATAACAAAGGTACTGGAGTGGGAGTAATCCTGTAACCCCAAAAGGAGAAAAATTACCCTTGGCTAAGAAATTGAGATATAAAGCAACAAATAATAAAGCCAAGTACGAAGCTTACATCTTTGGGATGGAGGCTATATTAGCTATAGGGACAAGGACTATAGAAGTTTTTGGGGATTAATCTTTGATTGTGTATCAGGTAAGGGATGAGTGGTCAGTAAAGGAAGAATGGTTGCTGCCCTACATTAAGTGTCTCAAAGCCTAAAGCAATCAATTCAAGGTCTACACCTTTAGGTATATGACCCAAGATAGGAATCAATTGGCAGATGCTTTAGTAACTCTGGTGTCAATGTGGGATAATCCTGAGGGAGTAAATATGAAGCCTAAGCTTATCTTTAGTTTGGATAAATCGTATTTTGAAGCCAAACAAATGATAGACATCGAGGCAAATGATAGAAAGCCTTGGTATTTTGGCGTTCAAAACTATCTTAAAATGTTAGTGTTTTCAAAAAAAAATGCTATAGAAAAGGCTCAAAAGATGATTCACAAGTTTTCCACTCAGTTTGTCAGTATAGGAGAGTGCTCTATAAGAGGCAACTGGACAGTTTATAGTTAAGATGTTTGGATAAGAAAGAGGCTAAAAGAGTCATAAAAGAAGCACATACTGAGATTTGTGGTGCTCACATGAATGGATTGGCTTTGGTAAAGAAAATTATGTCCCAGGGATTCTTCTGGCTCACCATAGACACGAACTATTCTAGATATGTGAAAGAGTGTAAGTTGTGCTAGCAGTGTGTTGATTTGAGACACATGCCAATGTTGGAATTGTGTAATCTCACCTCGCCTAGGCCATTTATTGCTTAAGGCACAGATGTCATGGTGATGATTCATTTTCCATCATCAAATAGACATAGGTTTATTGTGGTGGCTATTGATTATTTCTCAAAATGGATAAAAATTGAGTCGTTCAAGAACTTGAGTGCAAGAGAGATGGTTAAGTTCATCGAGAAAATGTGATATGTAGATATGGGCTTCCACATCATATAGTATTAGATAACGAGTCCTATTGTCATAGAGAAACTGAATGGATACTCAAAAGTATGGAGTTCAGCATCATAAATCCTCACCTTATTGACCTTAGGCAAATGGAACGGTTGAAGCGGCCAATAAAAATGTCAAAAGAATTCTGGCTAAAATGGTTAGAACCTATAAAAACTGAGTCAAAAAGTTTCCTTTTGCATTGTAACGGTACATAACCACTGTTAGAACTTCAATAGAAGCCACTCTATTTTCACTGGTTTATGGGATAGAAGCTATATTGCTAGTGGAAATTGAGCATTAGCCATTAAGCACTTAGAAGCCGAGCTACTAGAGATGGAATGGGCTAGACAAATGTTGCTTCAGCTTAACCTGTTGAATAGGGATAGGATGTGAGCCTACTACCACAATCAAATTTATTAGAAGAGGTTGGCTCAATCTTTTGAAAAGAAGGTAAGGAAACATTCTATAAAAGAAGAGGATCTAGTTTTCAAACAGACAAAGCCAAGTATCCCAGATGTTAGGGGCAAGTTTAGGCCTATATGGGAAGGTTTATTCATGTTGAAAAAGCTATTATCCAAGGGAGTTGTGATTCTGAGTGATAATGATGGAAATGAGTTCAAGGAGCCGATCAATATTGACAGGCTAACAAGGTTCCATGGCTAGACTCCATAAAAAAATAAAAGAAAAGAACACAGCCCCATAGGTTGAAAATTAGAAAAACGATGGCCTTCCTAAAATCAAGCGCCCTGCCAAGGTGAAAATAAAAAAAGGGCATCTTGGGTAAAAACTAAGGGCGGAGCGAAAATATTCAATGAAGAAAACCCGAGAAGGCTGATTGATAACGGGAGGAAAGATAGGGAAAGATGCTTTCAAGGGTTAGATACAAGATTAAATAGAGTTTTGTATTTTTGAACTTAACATTAAAAAGTGAAATTATGTTAAAATATTCACAAATGTAATTCAAGCTCATGCATTAATATAAACAAAAGCATTTTATTTTACATACCCAGAGTTATCCTGTTTGATATAAAATGTCGTGCATAATTTTTACATTACATATACAAGATTTATGAGTCATCCTCTACTACTTCCACTAAGGTTTTGCCTTAGCCAATTTTCCCTATTATCAACTACGGGGCTGGTAACCCATCTCTTATATGTAGTAGAAGTAGCGAAGTTATAATCCATAAGCCTTTAGATATTGACTTTTGCATATAGTCGAGCCCTGAGGTGATGATAGCCAGAAATGAAAGCAACAAATATGGTGTCACCTCAAAAAGATAGTTGGAACCTCACAATATCTTGTCTATCGAGTGCAGTGGGAAACAACACAGAAGGTGGCCAATGTAGGCTACATAATGGTACACATCCAGAATGCCCATCCTAGGTTACATAGGGAGGCATCAACCATGCACATATAAGTTGATATTATCATCAGCCATTGTTTCTAACCATATGATGCCTTTCTAAGGAGAGTTAAAGTCATATAGTCACCTTCTAGGAAAGTAGTGCCTCAGGGAGTTTGTGTTGACTACCCTGGGAAGAGGTAGTGAATCTCTAGTTGTAAAAGACATGTACCATTTAAGGCAGTGAATCTCTAGTTGGGTAGTTACTGTCAGCTAGTCGATGTGTTAACCCTTGGTTCGATAGTTACCTTCAATTTGTCGATGTATTAATGCTCTTGTGTTTGGGCAGTTACCATTACTTTATTGATGTGTTAACCCTCTATAGACTATCTAATTAGTGGTAGCTTATCAACATGCAAAATCAAGATGAATTATTTTTATCTGATTACCTCTAGTTTGTTGACATGTAGAATCAAGAATATTATTGATTGATTGGTTGATGCCATCTGTCGACATGTCTAACCTTGTTGTAGTTTGGTAATTGCCATTTATTGGCATGACTATCCCTTTGAGTGAATATCCATATTGGAAATTGTCTAGCAAATATGCATTTGTGAGGAGTTACTGAGAATAAAAAAGGGCTTACGCAGATGCACCATGAGCTATGGGCCAGTCGTGTTCCATCTTGCCAAACTTGATGTCACCAAACTACTTATGGTCTGTAACTGTCTATCTTGTAAGTGAGTGGACTAGCCCAGTGTTGTGAAATTTCACTTTTTCTTCAGCCATATGGATTAATCTCTAGTGGAATGTTTCCCTTTGTCTTTAGCCATCAGGATAAATCTCTAGTGGAATGTTCCACTTTATCTTCAACATTATGGATCAATCTCTGGTGGAATGGTCCACTTTTTCTTTAGCCATATTGATTAATCACTAGTGGAATGGTGCACTTTGTCTTCAGCCATATGGATCAATCACTAGTGGAATGGTTTGTTATTGTAAACCTTGTTATTTCCCATCAGTTCAATAATTTCCTTGTCCAAATGAGATTGGAAGGAATATGATCTCCCTTTAAATTCTTCTAGAGTAAAAAACTATCTTCACTTTTATTCACTATGCATCTCTTTTGATTTCAACATGTTCAGGTAACTTCTTATTGTGTTGTAAATGCCTTGGAGAAGTATCAAAGGAAGAAGAATCTTCACAGACTCCTAGCCATTCCTTATTCACAAATACTTTATCCTTTTGATCCAGTTTAGTGTGGGTATCATCAACAAGTTTCTCCATTCCATAAGTAAACAATATGTATACTATAGGTTCTGACACTTTCCAATAATTGTCTCCAATATAGGAAAAACCATCATTATTAAGGCTATTTGTATGATGGTTGTCTATGAGAGGTATGGAATATGTTACTCACAAAAGGGCTTAGGTACCTGTGAAAAAGGTTTAGCATTAGTGTATTGTTTACTTGTTATGTGAATAATTGAATTTGAAAGATTTATTTTTCTTATTTTGTGTCATTTTTGGTCAATTGTGGTCAATTCATTTTCATCATTTTTCTGTCATTTTTTACTTTTATTCACTTTATCCTTTTGGCCATTTTCATTTTTATTGCTTTTGTTATTTTCCTTACTCTTGAATTAAATAACACGAAATGCAAGAATAATTAAAAGCATAAAGTGAAATATAAATACAAAAAAATCAATTTTGTTATATACATCAAAAACCCAAAAAAGTTTTTAACTCCCTAAATAAACATATAGCTACTAAAATGGGCTAGGTGTTCTACAGTATGACGGTCCAGGTGGTGGACAAAAAACTAAGGGCTAAGAGGTCTAGGTAATGTTATTGGCTACTGTGTTGCTTTTAGCCGCTCCTGTGGTGGTTGAAACTGAAACTTAAACCCCAACAGTGCAGCAGATAGTGGTTGTAGAATTTGTGCAATCTTGCCTCTAGTTTTGAGACTGACTATGAGTGTTGCTCCAAATACCTTAAGAGGTCATCTCTTAGGCTCCTAATGTAGGCTCTCAAAGCCTCATCAATCGTAATGATAGCTTGTCTAGCTCCAAGGACCTTTCCCTTTATCCGATCTGTCTGCTGTTTGATTTGAGTGATAGAATCATCAACTAACTGCAGGGCATCATCAAACTTCTTTCCTACTATTGCTAACTCCGCTCGTATCTCCTACACATCAGTCTGATGCTGAGTTTACATAGCCTAGAGAATAGATAAGATGGACTTGATGCTCTACTGCTACATAAAAGCCTTTATATTAGCTAATCTCTGAGAGACATCATCTAAAGGTGGTACTGCAGGAGCTGGAGGTAGAGGCACCTAGTCCTTCTAAGGTGAATATCTCTAAAATGCTCTAGAAGGAAAGGGTTATGTGCATACTGAAGACCGTAAAGGTATTGGAGGAGGGGGCAAAATGCTAAGTAGATCATCCAAATCCACTCTTATGACTATCTTGAAGTACATATCCATGTTTTCCCCCTATGGCTCGACCAGTGGACCTTGCTGTGGCTGCTCTACCTGAGCCTGAGCCTAGCCCTCATCCTCTAGTGGCTGTGGTGTAATTGGCTCTAGTTTGTAAAATGACCTGGTCTCTGGAACAGTCAAAAGAATGGATTGCCTTGCTCGTCCACATATTGGCTCAAACATCCTTATGATGTAGGCAGCAGATAGGTCTACAGATTACTCATTTTAAAAAACAAAAAAATCTCTTTATTTTTTTAAACATGGAAATCAAGGATTGGAGTAAAGATTAGCATTCCTAATCGTATATAATCAAAATATCCTGAGGGTAATGTTCTAGGTCAAGCTTTCTCTCTTTAAATCATCATCACAATCACTAAACATGTTTTTTATTTTATAAAATTGTAGAGCATACTTATATGTTTGTTTGTTCAATCTATATGATTTTAAGATCACATGATGATTTAGGGTTGTTTAATGTGTTAAAATAACATGTTAGGGTTTATTTTCCTCCATGAGCATGTAAGTTTTTTCTTATGTTAAAATTCTGCTTTGCATGATATTTATTGTTACTATTTGATTAAAAATATATTTTAAATGTCATGGTTAGATTTGGCATGTATTATGACCATAAAGTTGTATGTTTAGAGCTTATTTAGGTTTCCCTTTATTTTGTGCTTGAAAAATTACCTTCTGTGTCTATTTCGAGCGACAGACGAGAAGAAAACACCACAGACAATCGACTATCAATGTGAGAAATGGTTGTTACTATTTGATTAAAAGTATATTTTAAATGTCATGGTTATATTTGGCATGCATTAGGACCATAAAGCTATATATTTAGGGCTTATTTAGGTTTCCTTTTATTTTGAGCTTTAAAAATTACCTTCTTTGTCTATTTTGAGTGACAGATGGAAAGAAAACACCACAGACAACTGTCTATAAATGCATAAGATAGGATGTTACGTCTATCAATGCAACAGATAGGATGTCACTGTGCTTTCTCCTCGTCCCGTCCCTCTTTTTGTCTAAGATATCCATCGGTTCCTAGGGGCATCTATGGCTTGATTTCCTCTTATTTTTAATACGCTTTAATGCTTTTTATCTTGAGTTAAGTCATTTTTCCTAGTTTTTGTCTTTAGATTCTTTTTTGTATCTTTGTGAGTGTATTTTTTGTTATGTATTCATGCCTTTATCTTTACTATGGTTATTTTGTTTATCATATTAATTTGTTTTAAGATTTATTTCCTTTTAATATGCTAATTAATTGATTTTTTATGTTCTTGTGTAAGCAAATTATTTTATGCATTTTTGGAGTTCTCAAAGGTTGATTATGCATCGGGAGTCGTGCCCCAATCGGTTCTCACTCTCTCTCTCTTTTTATTTTGTATTTTGATTTTTTGTTTTAATATTGCTTTTGTTTATTTAATTTTGGTATTTATGATTACTTTAGGATGTATTTTCTATTTGGGGATGTAATAATTTAGTAATAAATGACCTTTTTTCTGGCATGATAATGTAATTAAGTCACTTAAAAGTTTTGTATCTAATTAATTGGTTTTTTTCTAATAAATGGATTAACGACCAATTTTAATCCAAAAACCACATCATAAAAAGTGAGACTCCTTTTCTCTAAAATAGTATCACTCATCTCATTTTTTCATTAAAATTAAGCAAATACTCTCTGTCTTTTTTTGTAAAAATCTTGTATATGGGAACCAATGTTCTTAAAAATTAAACTAGCTTCCTATTTTATATATGTTATTTCATTTTGTATATTATTCTATTCTTTGAACAATTCACTTATGTAATAATTAAGTAGGTTTATTTTATTTATCATTTACTATTTCATCTAATTGATTAGATGTTTATTTAATTTTATAATAATTCAACGTGTGAGAAGGGAGGTAGTAGATTAATGATAAAACTTAATTATAAGAAAAACACCTAACTAAGATGTGAACTAAGAGTGATGTCCCGAACATCATTCTCTATTTAGGCATCAAAAAGTTGAGAATCATTAGCCAACATTTTATTGGATGGTGACTCCAAAATACCTACCTCTTTGAGCCTACTTTAGATGCCTTCTTAGCTTGACCATCAAGATTAATTTGAGTCTAACCCCTTCTCATTGTAAAATGGCCAGCTTATGAGTTATAGTGAGCCGTATTCGGTCTTGAACCCTAAAAGTAGGCCTTCAAGAACCCAACCAGACATTCGACAAATTTGGCTTCAATGTGCATCACAGTGGTGACAGCACTGGGGATTAAAGAGACTTTACTCCTAAAAGCATTTTGGCTAAGTTCCTTATAAATAAGTTTTTCTCATTAATCTTATTGCTTTTCAAATTCACATTTTGTGCATACATCTTAAAGCCTTAGAATTAAATTAGGCATCCCTTTATAACCCTGGTGTTATCTTGAAACAAGCCCTACATTCACTCAATATAGGTAGTTGTTGAAGAGACCTACCAACCCAACTCTCATACTAAATAGTATATGAAATTGTGACCCATCGATCGTTATGCTCATAATAAGCTAGACCTATTGCCAGGGACCATGCTTGGTTAGCACTAAAGTTTCATCACCTTGACTTAAGCCCATATAATGACAATAGCTACTTTCCCTAAGTTGCATAACCATAATAAATTTTACCTGTTATGTCACTTATTTATTAACCAAACTCAAATAGATTATGAAGGTATTAGTCAAAGGCTACCATATCCTAGTAGACCCTACCCAATCTGTGTGAGTTAGTCAAAATACATAATGGCCAAAACCCATACACTTACACTTTCAATAAAGAGAGATTATATTGTTAATTTTTTTTCGTACACCATACACTTCTATTAGGCCCCAGGTTGACCCATAGGCTAAGCCCACCTAGGAAAAAGATCGCATGAGCTCCAGTGTGGGAGTAATAAGGTTGGAAGGCTTTGTTTATATTTATGTGTGATTGTGATTGACATCTAATGAAAGCATTCATTGTATTATGCATCATATATATACCATGCTCATGCATCACTCCTAATGTTTAATTCTTATAGCCATCATATATTCACTTTGGTGGTTTAGAGGGTCAGATGGTGGCCTCATTTGGAGATCGATATCTTAACTGCCAGGATTAAGATCAGAGTTAAGTTTAGGGTTATAATTAGAAGTCAATTTAGTGTTGGGTTTAAGTCAATTTTCGAGAAGCAGCTAAGAAACAAAATTAGAGATGGATGATGAGCAATTGAATGAGACTGGGAAAGTTATTAATAAGGTAACTAAGCTTACTTTTTTAAAGGAAACATTGATTGCTTCTATTTTAGGGCTTTAAATAACGAGAGATAAGCTGGATCATAGGCTAAATATGAGGTTTTAAGATTTCAAAGGGAGGATGATGGCCATAATTGGTGGGCTGGTGGCTTTTTTAGCACCAAACACAAGAACTCAGCCTTCAGCACTTGCTTACGAGATAGAGAAGCCAATGCATGTTGGGGTTGCTACCACAGTAGATGCTATTGTGCCTCGAGATCTACCAAGGAGGGAAAGGAGGCATAAGCTAGAGAATGATTATATCAAAGAGGAGGAGGATGAATATATTCCTCCCCTTATGAATGTGAGAAGTAAAGGTCCTAGTATTAAGGGTGCAACCTTTAAGAAAATGGAGGAAAAGATTCAAGCAATGTCCAGGTTGTTGTCCACTGGAAGAGGAAAGAACCCTACAGGTAAAAATTTAGATAGAGATAAGCCGCTACCCCAAAGGTTCAAGATGCCTGACCTCCCTAGATTCATCGATAATACCTCCGATCCTTCTACGCATGTCAAGCAGTATAGCCTGATCAAGAAGGGACCACCCTAACCAAGAAACAAAAGGTAGAGTATTTTTGTTTGAGCTTGACAGGTTCGTAATAAACTAGTATCACGGGTTGGATAGGCATACCAAGAAAGATTGAAACTTATTGACTGAAGAATTTCTCAAACAGTATGATTGTAGTACAAGGATAAAGGTTACTCTAAAAGTCCTCGAATTGTTCTAACAAAAGCATGATGAGTCTTTTCATAAATACTTGACCAGGTAAAGGAACCGAGTAATAGAGATGAAGAGAAAGCCTGATATCGCTGACCAGATCAGGTTTTTCATTTGAAATGCAAGTCCCTACTTGAGGGATGGCCTAAAAATAAAGGGATTAAAGGATTGGGAGTATTTAAGAGACATAGCCATAAGAGCTAAGGGGGAGTGTTTGGCCACAAGGGCCAACAATAAAAGTGTAAGGAGGAACTTTGGCAATAACAAGGAAATCAAAAGTAGTAGTAGAGTGAATAGAAATGGGAAGACAACTGAAGTTTATTTTAAGGAGGTTAATCAAAGGCACTATTCCAACTTTAGCAAGTCATTATCTTGGGTTTTTGATCGACTGTTCAAGAAAGAAAAGCTATAGCCATTACTATCAAGACTAGCTAAGAGTTAAGGGATGCCCCATCATATGAAGGATGAGTATTGTGCTTACCATCAGCATACCGAGCATCTCACTGATTATTGTTGTACCTTGAGAAATAAGATTTAGGATCTAATAGACAATAAATAGATTTCAAACCCTAAAAAAAGAGAAAACAAGATGAAGGAAGGGTATAATGACATGCTACCTCTAGTGTTCATGATTGGTTCTAATCTACTTGAGCAGTATGTCATCAAAGACCTGTATGGGAATAAGTACGTAGCTGTTAATCATTCTATCACTAAAATAACAAAGCCAAATGAAAAAAAATCTACCAGTTTCAATGATTAATTAGTGGGATTCCCCCATTACAAGTAAAGATGAAGGGGTTATGGTGCCAATTGATATATGGAGTTTAGCCAATGAAAGTGACGAGAAAGTGAGGGAAAAAAACTAAAGGTAGTCACTAGAAGTGAAAGAGTGGCCTCTGAGATTGAGAAGTAACTAGCTTTTACTATAATAGCCACAAAAAAAGAAACTGAGGAGAATTAGATAATAAAGCAGCTAAATAAGACATAAGCCCATATTTCCATTTAGGATTTATTAAGACAGTCACTATTACATAGGTAAAAACTGGTAGAAGCCTTAAGTAAGTCTATTGTTGCCATGACCATTTCACCTTCTAAATTACTGGATTTAGTTAAATAAGAAATATAAGAGAATGTTGTGTATTCTAATACGGATCTACCTGCTAAAGGAAGAAATCACAATCATCCTCTTTACATCAAAGCTCAACTGAATGGAAAGCACACAGCATATGTGATGGTAGACGATAAATCCTCAATCAATGTATGTCCTTTATTTGCAATCCCCGCTTTTGGACTGAATAAGAGCATGTTGAACAAATCGAATTTGACCATTTTGCTTATGATAATTTGAAAAGGTAAGTTGTTGGGACCTTCAAAGCTATAGTAAAGACGGGGCTAATTGTCACTGAAGCTGATTTTGTGGTATTTCCTATTCGTACCAACTTTTCTGTATTGCTTGGAAGACCATGGTTCCACAAGTTAGGTGGAGTGCCCTACACACTACATCAAATGATCAAGATACCTCATGATGGTTAGGTGGTCACCATCAAAGCTACAAAAGAGAACTAAGTATCTATGTTGGAATAGCTAAGTAGCCTTTTAACGGGTTCCATATGTCTGTGATAAAGAGAGTGAAAGGGGTTTTGCTGATAGCCCACAAGTGGTAATCATGCTAAAGAAGATGCAATTCTTGCCTAGAGCTGGTTTAGGAAAGAATTCTCAGGGGTGCAAACTACCATCACTACCAAGGGATAAAAAGATAGGAAGTGACTAGGTTACACTGGTCCTGGTAAAAAAGGTAAAGGAAAACAACAATAAAAGTGATCTCTTACATTTCCAAAAGCTTTACCCCAAATTTAGGGTTATACCTTTACTGTGGAGAAAATGAGCCTCAGTTGTTAGGAGACAAGATAGTGCTTGGGTTTGAGCTATTTAATGACATCTTTGATTGGAAACAGGGGATTATCAAGCCATACAAAGGTTTCTGCAATGAAGAGATTCTTCTACATCATTCAGCATGGGACAAGTAAGTGCCTGAAGAGATCATGACTGAGAAGCCGAAGATCCACCTAAACCAAACCTAGAGCTGGATAGGCATTTGCTACTTATAGACTAAAGATGATACTTTTATTGACATTATTCATGTTCCAGAACTTTTTTATGAGAACAATGATTTCTCTTTTGATTATATTAATATGATGAATAATTTTGCTTACTTGTGTGATATTTCTCCTAATTTTGATATGCATAATCATGATCATGAATCATTCATATTTGACATTAACTTAACAAGCATATGTTTATTTAATCTCATAACAAAAGAAAATCCCAAAAAATTCTTATTGGCATCAGATATAACTCCTGAAGAATGGGAAAATTTTAAGAAAATGTTTAAAAAAATATGAAAGCATCTTTGCATAGACCTATAAGGACATGCCAGGAATTAATCAAGAAATAGCTAAACAAACCACCCAATCTATCCAAGGTACAAGCTAGTCAAATAGAAGCTTAAGAGGCTCAGGCAAAATTGGGCTAAAAAGGTCAAAGATGAAGTTAGGAAGTAAATAGAGGCCAAGTTCCTAGTAGAGGTCTAATACCCAATATGTTTGGCAAATATATTCCCTATAGCAAAGAAAGATGGAAGGGTTAGAGTCTGTGTGGACTATAGAGATTTAAACAAAGCTTTCCCTAAGGATGACTTCCCTTTACCTCACATAAATGTCTTAATGGATAGCATAAATGCCTGTGCCATATATAGATTTGTCGATAGATATGTTGGGTACAATAGTCTTTTGAATAAGATTGTCGATAAGATCAAAACGGCCTTTATCATTGAATGGGGCACATATGCCTATTGAGTCATGTCTTTTTGGCTTAAAAATATAGGCGCCACCTATCAGAGGATTGCAACTAGGATATTAGATGACTTGAACCATAAAGAGGTAGAGGTGTACGTGGATGATATGATGACCAAGTTGGCAACCTGAGAACACCACTTTGAGGCTTTGGAAAAATTCTTTCAAAAGAATAACAAGTGCAACCTTTACCTTAACTCCAAGAAGTGTATATTTAAGGTTACTTTGGGTAAGCTCCTAAGGCACTTAGTAAACCAAAAAGGGTGAAAGCCATTATAGAGATGCCTATACCTCAAAATGAGAAAAAGGTTAAGGGATTTCTAGGTAGGTCCAATACAAAAGCAGATTTATAGCTAAGTTGACCTTAATTTGTGAGTTAATCTTCAAGCTACTTAGAAAGGATCAGCCAATGGTTTGGAATGGAAACTATCAAAAGGCATTTGATACCATTAGAGAATATCTTCTACATCCACCAGTGCTGAGACCACTGCAGACAGGTAAGCCTTTGATCTTGTATTTGGCCATAAAAGATAGTTTAGTGGGTGCTATAATGGCCCAAGAAGACTTTTGGGATTGAGTACACAGTTTACTATCTCAATAAGAAGTTTCTTCCATATGAGGTTAAGTACATAGAAGTTAATAAAACATTTGTATAGTAGTTATTTGGGCTTCAAAGAAGCTGAGGCATTACTTTTATTCCTACAGAGTACAAGCTATGGCTAAGCAGAATCCCCTCAAGTATTTATAGGAAACACCGTCGCTTCTAGGAAAGATGGGCAGGTAACTAATCCTTTTACAGGAGTTTGACATTGAATACATCACTAAAAAACTATTAAAAGAAGAGCTATAGAAGAATTCCTAACTGATCAACCACTAAAGGGAGAAAAGATAACCTATGAGTTCTTAATGAGGATATTGAGGCTATAACAATTCAAGGTTAGCAAATGTACTTTGATAGAGCTGTGAATAACAAAAGAGTGGGAGTAATCCTAGTAAGCCTAGAGGGAGAGAAGATACCCTTAACCAAGAAACTGAGGTACAATGCTATAAGCAATGAGGCTGAGTATGAAGGTTGCATCTTTAGGTTAGAAGCCTTACTGACAGTAAGGGAAAAATCTACAGAAGTATTAAGGGACTCATCCTTAGTGGTCTATTAAGTGAGGGGTAAGTGGTTAGTAAAAGAATAATGATTATTGCCTTATATCAAATGTCTAAAAGCTTTAAGTAGTTAGTTCAAGGTTTGCACCTTTATGTATATGTTTAGAGATGAGCATTAGTTGGTAGATGCTTTAGCTACTGTGACACGCACTAAACCCATGGGCATTCGGTTTATTCTCGAAAGCCTACTTTTAGTGTTCGAGATTAAATAAAGGCTTATTAACTCGTGAAGATTGGTCGCTTCGCAATAGATAGGATTTTATTCCCATCTATTATTGGCAATCAACCCACGAGGGTATTTGTTGGGCACTACAAGGAAGGTATCATGAAGTCACCACCCAATAAGACATTGAAAAAGTGAGTTCTAACCTCATGAAACCAAAACCAGAGATAATCCAGACTTCACTCCTATTTATAACTTGGTTAATGTTATATAATTGAGTTTTAATAATTAATTTATTTTATCTCTTTTCTCACATGAGATATTATGCTAGAAAAGTAAGGCACATTCAAGCACATTAAAAAGTTGTAATGCATGTATATGGAAAGCTGTAAAAGCATGGCATAAAAAAACATTTAAGGAATATAAGAATAAATGTAAAGATAAATCATACATAAATTGGGGAGTTAATTAAGTTCATTTAAATAAGGACGTTAGTGCTTGCATGCATATTTATAAAAATGTTAAATTTTGGGTATATTTTGATAAAAATAGGGTGATTTATCCCTTGCTGCTTTGAAAGAAAGTATCACGTTAATTAATTTTAAAGCTAAAAGAATTATAATTTGTGTTTATAAAAAAAAACCTTTACATGTTATTTTGTAGGTGAAAATTAGGACATTGGTCCCTTTTATTGTAGAAAAATTTCGCTCAAGCTTGTACAAAATCATTTGGTGAGTTTTTAGTTAAATGCTCGAAAAACCATTTATTTGCAATAAAAATGGCATTAAATAATAATAATACAAGTAAAACATGCAAAAAGTGTGATATTGATTGATTTGGAAACATCGCTTCCTTCATGCATATTTTATAAAATAATAATTTGTGTGATTTTTGGGATAAAAGTGGACATTAATCCATTTTATGTGAAAAATTTAATTAATTATGTAGAAAACGATTAGTGTGACTTTTCCTAACTATTGTGCAAAAACCTATTTTTTTACTAGCTATTACAATCAAATATATGAAAGGCATGAAAGGAAAAATTAATACAAATGCAAAATGATGAATAAATAAGAAAATAAATCCTAGGCTAATTTGCTCCACCCGGTTCTCCAATTCTCCAACCCAATTCATCTTGCAAATGGGTTTTAGGCATCAAAAGGATAGAAAATAATATTGATCAATAACGAATTAAATCAAATAATAAACAATAAATAATTAATTTCATATAATAAAAATAAATTAGACAAAAAACATAAAATGCATGATGCATGCAAAATTCATACAACATTTATAGGCATGCGTATGCTAAAATATTTAAATAATAATAATAATAATAATAATAATAATAATAATAATAATAATAATAATAATAATAATAATAACAACAACAACAACAACAAAATATAGGATATAATAGTAGTATGACCTCAATGATATTAATAATAAAATAATTAAATTAAAGAGAATTAAGTATAAGAGTAAATATGTAAATGCATAATTTACATATTAAAAGTGAATAATGATAAAATGTATAAATTAAAATAAACTATAACAAATAAATAATATTAAGCATGTTGTGTAAATTATATGATAAATAACAATATTAATAATAATAGGATCAATAATGAATAAGCAAACAAAGATTAATAGGAATGACAAATAAATTCAATGTCAAATTAATACATGAATAAATACAAGAAAAAAATTATATTAATAAAATAAATAATATTAAAAATCATGAAAATAAAGGAAATGAGTGAAAAATGGGTCAAAAGAGTGAGTCACATGCATGGGAGAGACCAAAAGAATGAGTCATAGAGCAAAATGGAAGGAAAAGGGAAAAAAAATGAGTCATAGGCTAAGGTCGTGACTTGCCCAATGAGTCAAGGCCTTAGGCCATAACTCAACCTAGAGAGATGTTCCAACCACTGGAACGATTCTATTAATGGCCAAAAATCACCCAAAACTCTCCAAAATGCAAATTTAGTCATTTTAAGACATTCGAATGCTAAAAAAACTCATTATTATGCATAAAAAACATGATTTATATGAAGAAAAAACAAGATTAAAGCAAGGAAACATAGAATTCAAAGTTTAACAAAATGAGGAAGATGATGATGTAGACACTGTGATCCGAGGCAGCCTAGATCAGGGTCATCCTATGATGAGAAAATAGTATATTTCTGATAAAAAAAAATATGGATCTCGAAGCTCCAATATGGATTTATCACAATTTTCATGAGAATTTTATGATTTTTCAAGTGTTTTTGAAGGTTTAAAAAAATAGCACTAAAAACCATGATTTTGGCCTTTAATGATGATAGACGATAATTTGTCGTGTAAGGGATGGTCGTCTATGGCCACCTCCCTCCTATCCAGGTTAGATAAGGTGCATTTATGTGAATTTTAGATTTTTTCTGAAAGACGATCGTTTGTCTTGAAGGACGATTGTCTGTGGTTAGATTTCTAAATTTTCTATGTTTTTGGTTTTCAAACAAGCAAAGATAAGATTTTTTCAGGGATTTTTTAGTCTAGATTTTGAGGGATTAATTCCTCTAGACTTGGAGAATTAGAGTTGGAATGTTCCAACTCCTCCTTAGATATAAAACATGAGAAAATTAGGGTTTCAGTAGGGGGATCATTCTTGGAATAAGGGACAAGTTCTTGGAAAAGAAGAAATCAATTCTTCTCTTTCTAAGGCAAAGGTTCTGCACATTCTTTTGATCCGGTAAAAGACACATAAAAAATGTAGACATACAAAGTCAGAATATCTCTCAAAGGTAATATTCTAGGCTTTCCTCCCTCTTTCTCTCTCTAGATTTGTCATTCGTATTCATACTGTTTAATATTGAAATTAACATATTTTATATGTTATAATTTTAAACTCATACGCTTAAATTGAATGCCTTGTTAATATGGATCTGTGTGTATGATGACACATTGATTTAGTCATGATTTCCTCCATAATTTTATGATTTGAAGTTTTGATTTTTTTTTATGTTATTTTAGATGATAATGTTATTTTGTGTAGTTGAAGCATAATTTAGTGCTAGGCTTTTAGCTTGGCATGTTTTAGCCTCATATATTCGTACACTAGGACTTATTTGAGATTTTGGTGAGTTTGTGTCAATTTTATGTTTCTGTATCTGTCCCTCAAGTAACAAATGGGAAGAAACTACCACAGACAGCCATCTATCAGTGCAATAGACGAGACGTCATGGTGATTCTTCTTGTCCCATCCCTCCTTTGGTCATGGGTGTCCATCACCTGTCCAGGGGCATCCGTGGTTGATTTTATGCTCGAAATTAACATGTTTTGTATTTTATAATTTCGGACTCATATGCTTAAATTGAATGCCATGTTAATATGGATTTGTGTGCATGATGGCATATTGATTTGGTCATGATTTCCTCCATGATTATATGATTTGAAGTTTTGTTTTTATTATTTTGTTTTAGATGTTAATGTTATTTTGTGTAGTTGAAGCATGATTTAGGGCTAGGATTTTAGCTTAGCATGTTTTAGCCTCACATATTTGAACACTTAGGGCATATTTGAGATTTTAGTAACTTTTGTGTTAATTTTCAATTTCTGTATTTGTCCCTCGAGTGATAGATAGGAAGAACCACCACAAACAGCCTTCTGTTAGCGTGACAAATAGGATATCATGGTGATTTCATCTCGTCCCATCCCTCATTTGGTTTTGGGCGTCTGTCACCTACCTAGGGTGTAACGCCCTATTTTCAAGCATAATTTCGCACCTTATATTTTATTATAAATGATGTCCTATGGTTTCTAGTGTAGTTAATCTATATCATTGTTGGTTAACAACTTAATATGTCATTTAGATTTTAAATTCATTTTAGCATCGTAATGTTATTATTTATTTGGTATAAATTTTGATAGCATAACAGGTTATAAACTGTGCTACCTAAACCTGCAAATTGACAAATTAACACTCCAAAAGGCAATTTCCGCCTCCAATACTCCAATAGCATTCATAGCACTTCTAAATCAACCACAATCCATTATCGCAATACAGTTATAAAATCCCCATTCACATATATATCAAATCATGCATTTACAACTAATTGTCATTCATTATACATCAAAACTTAATACATGCCAATTATCCAATCCTAACACAAAATATGACTAAACTTTATGTTGCCATATGAGTTACACATACATACCACTTTGCTTTCACATTATGGAATCTTCAGTGCCTGTCTTTGCTACACTGTTGCCTAGTGCTAGATACAACTACACAATTTCATCTACATAAAACTAATTTAGTTAAATTACCATTTTACCCCATTATGTTACTTTTATTCAATATGGTCAATATTTGCTCTTTTATTGTCCTAATTTTCTATTTAGTCCTTTTTGTATTTATTTTTCTTATTGAGCCTGATATAATTCTTTCTTAATTGGAAAGTTACCATTTGGTTCTTAAGTTTTTCCTATTTCTCATTATTGTATGAAATTTACTCTAATGTTATCCTTTTTGGTCTCTTTTTGCTTTTATTTCGTTTTAAGTTCAAAGTTTACATTTTAGTCCTCATATATTTTCATGTAATGGCAAATTATAGTATGATCCCTAAACTTTTCATTTTTCATGTTTGACCTTATTTGACCTCAATTTTGGCTCTTTTTGCTTCCTTTGACTTTTATTTCATCTTAAGTGAAAAATTTATATTTTGGTCCTTATTCTTACTTATAACTGGTAAATTACATTTTGGTCCCTAAAATTTTTTTCATTAATTAAAAGTTTGCCCTCCTTTGTCTATTTGACTATTTTAACCTTTTTAGCCACATCTTTTATGCCAAATTACAATTTTAGCCATAGTTTATCATGTAATTATATTTTTACCCTTTTGAATCTATATTTTACATATTACACATAATTTACTATTTAATCACACATATGATATCTCTTATGCATAATTTACCGTATAGTTTTTGTCTTTCTATGTAATTAAGTTTTTTCCCTATTTAAACCAAATGACCTCATATTTAAACCATATGATATCTCTTATGCATAATTTACTGTATAGTCTTTGTCATCCTTTTTATTATTTTATCACACAATGACATCTTTGGCACATATTTTGTCATCTACTCCTCACTTCCTTATGTGTTTACAATTTTTACCCCTTTTCTGAAGTATTAATTACACTTTTACTTTATCTATTACTAATTTACATTTATGATATCTTCCATGCATAATTTTTTTATACTAATCACATTATGCTATAATTGTCACATGCTCATTTCACATCCATACATGCTTAATAACCATAGTCATGCATACATGTGACATTATATAAAAGTAATGGAATCATATCATCTACATCACATACATCATTCGGCCTCAATAGGCTCTTATACATACAATGTGATTTCTTCTTCATTAGCATGCCATATGTGTTCTCAAGGTCATTTCATGTATCCTTATGTTGATACATATCCCATCTACATTGATAATCTTAACTTACATGTATAAACACTATTATATTCATATACACAACATCATGTCTACATGTTATTTTTCATTCTAATTAACTATATCATGTTCTTTCATCATTATGTTGTGCATTTCTTATCAAATATGTCATTAATCATCAAATTACTTCACATTATGTTAGATGACATAATTCGGCCACTTAGAGTTTTCACCTGCCTAAATTATTTTCTTTACTAATTCATGTTCACATCATGTTAGTTCATCATTTTATGCATCTATATGTTGACATATATCAATTTTACCTTGATATCTCTTTGTTACTTACATGTATAACTTTATGTTCACATACTAACTATTATGTCCATGTGTTATTTTAAGTTCAAATCAATCATACCATTCTCATTCTTCATTACAATCATCATTTCATATTAAGTATTCCACTAATTATCAAATTACCACATGATAAGATTTAGGTCTCAATTCAGCCACACTAAGTTCATAAGCTTATACCATGTTTTCCCCACACATTGTTAGATCTTTTATACTCCTTTTATCCTACAAAGTCTTAATTTAACAACATATATTCAAACTATGTCCACAACTCTTTATTTTCCAAGTGTACATCATTATGTTCACTAACATAATATTATATCCACATGGTGTTTGAAGTTCTACTTAATAATATTATGTTCACTACTCAAATAGTATCTATTTCATGTCTAATATACAAATAGTCATCAATTTTCTACGTATCACACCATGGGCTATCATTTGGCCACCTTGTAATTTCTTTCTCCTTGATTGTTTTTTTTTTGTTAATTCTAGGTTATTATATGTTATTACACCATCTTACTAACATATATCAACTTATTTTATATTTTTACCAAGATTACCATACTTACATAATATAAATTTTTACATAATTCATGGAAATTAATTAAAGTAAAGTGTAAAATAGTATCTACTTACCCCAAAATGGCTTGAAATCATCCAATTTGCCCTTTTTCTTTTTTAGTCCACTTGGTTTCCCTTGAAAATTCCCTTGGTTGAATTCCTCTTAAGTTATTTCTCCAAATTTTCTTTCTTCCTTTTTATAATTTCTTTTACTTCTTCCACTAAAAATAAGCTCTAGAGATGGTTTGGGATGGATTAGGACTTTTTAATTGTTTAAAATGAAAGATTAGATAGGATTTCATAAGAGAAAAATGAAGAAATTTTAAGAAAATGTATATGTAGGGGACAGATAAAGAAGGGAGAAAATGGGGGAGTTCTCTAGATTTTTTTTATTTTTTTTTCTATTTATGCCTATCCTAATTGGGCCAAATTAGGTCTACCCACCTTGGTCCAACCAATTGCCCAATTTTTTACTTAAATGACCCACTTTTTGGCCTAGTTAATTTCTCTACTAATTTTCTTGCTCAATTTCTGATTCCAATTAATCCTAACCAAATTACTTATGACATTTACACCCTTAAACCAATTAAAAATGCCCTTTAACTTGACTAATTAAATTAACCTTAGTTTTTCACCATTTTCTGGAAAATGGTGTTTTACTCATCAGAATGCTATGAAATTTTATCTCGAATCTCCTAAAATATGCAAGAGAGTGTGCTTAAAATTTAAAGTTATTCCAAGATCATTTCAATATAGTTCCAACTTCTGAGGAAAAATCAACCAGTCCGAAATTCAAAAATTCAAAGTCATAAAAAAATTATTTTTCACTTTTTAATTAGAGGTAATTATAATAGATCTAGATAAATAGAATAATTTTTAAAGGTCCATAAAATATTTTAGAGTCTGATCAAACTTTCGATCAACCCTTTCTATAGTACTGAGCAAACCCTTTACTGTCTATTTTGGAGACATATCTGAGCTCAATTTCTCCTCAAATTATACCACGAGACTCCATTTAACTTATCTTATCTCACTTAATGGTTAACTAAAACTTTCCAATAGGTCACCCGTTCTTAGATTTTTTTAGCTCGAGCACGTTTAACACTTAAACACCTATAAATTTTACTGTACTATACTACTATAATCACACTAATAACTATCTTAGGGTTACCATTCATGCTCTAGAATATCCTATACATGTCAGATAAAAATTTAGGGTGCTACACAAGGGCATCTGTGGTTGATTTTATGCTTATTTTAATGTATTTTGTGTACTTTTATTGTTGTTCATTTTATTTTATCAATACTTGGTGTGTTAACTCATTTTTTGTACATATTTTGCTTCTGTATGCATATTTAATTTTGTGATATCTTTGTATATTTTATTTTATTTGGCCTTTTACTTTTAATGCTAATTTATTAGTTTTTTTGGTTTTGTATGAGTAATTGACCCCATGTGCCTTTAGAGGATCTCGTGAGACGATCATGCATTAGGAGTCATGCCACGATTGGCTCCTTCCTCTCTTTGTTCATTTGGTTTTATTTGTATTCATTTTATTTATTATTTTGCTTTATTTAGTTTGGTTTTTATATATTTTGGATATATTCAATTTGCAGATGTAATAGATGGTAAAAAAAAGGCTTTTCAATACGCTCAAATGGAAAAGACATCTAAAATCATTTCTATTGTTTAATTTGGATTTTTCTTTAAAATATGGACCAATGTCCAATTTTCCAATAAAAAAATCAATGATAAAAGAGATTTTTTTGTAAAATATGCATAAGGAAACCAATGTTCCTAACCTAAATGAATGCCTTGATTTATGTATGTAATTTATTTCTTTGGCGAACGATTTGCTTATGTAATAACTTAAGTAAGACTTTATTCTTTTTATTTATTTATTTATTTATTGCTTTCTTTATTTGATTGGGATGTTTATTTAATTTTATTGCCAATGCATCGTGTGTGAGAGGATAGTGGATTAATGCTTAAAACCCTATCATAAAACAACATGTAACCAAGGTGCTAAGTAAGAGTGATTTCCCAAACAACAATCTCTATTTGGACATTAAAAAAGATTGAGATTCATTTTCTAATGTATTGTTAGATAGTGACTCCATAACACCTGCCTCTTTGAGCCTATTAGTAGATGCCTTTACAGTTGACCATCAACAATAATTTGGGCCTTAACCCCTTTTTTATTGTGAAGTGGCCATCCTTTTGAGACATAGTGAGCCTCATTCGCACTTGGACCTTAAAAGCGGGCCTCCAAGAGCAAACCAAGAATCGAGCGTGGCTCCAGAGCACGTCATAAATGAATAGTAAATTCTAAATCATATATTTACTCAAATTCCAACTATTTAAATGGGTTTTTACAATTTAATGAATGAGATAAGCATAAAACTTCATTAATAACTCATAAACAAGATCAAAACCAAGAAATCAAATAAATGGAAATTCAAGCATTAAACATGGAAAAAATAGGAATTTACTGTAAATCAAATTTTAACACTAGATTTACAAGATTTGGGGCTCAAGAATATTGCCTTCAGTCTTGGTTTTATCAAAGAACAAGAAAAAATAGTGTTATTGCCTCTTTTGCCATTTTTTTCTCCTTTGTAACTTGGTTTTTTGAAGTTACAGTGTGTATTTTTTAGAGAGAGAAAGAAAAAATGCGAGAGAGAGAGAAAGAGTTCCCTCTTTTGAAATCTGATTTTTTTTATTGAATATCCCTAAAACAATTAATTGGACAAAGATCCCCATGAAAAAATCCCATAAGCAGGTAAGATGAAAGAGATTTTTTCCTTAAATATTTTCCTTTATTTTTATACGCATAATAGGTTCAAAGAGTGAGTCACGGCTTTGACTCGTAAGTCAAGAGAGTGACTCACAAATGAGTCATGGCCCTAACTCGTGAGTTAAGGGAGTGACTCACTACCTTTGATGTTGACTTTAATTGTTGACTTTTTTAAAACCTTGGAACCCATTTTGACCTTGCTAATAGAGAGAAAAGACAAAAAAAACACCAAAAAAGGATTTTTAAACATTTAAAACCAGTATAAGAGTTCTAAAAATATTTTGAAAATATAAAATCTAGGAGAAAGCATGCCACTTTCGTTCCTTATATGCTTATGAGAAAATGTTTCCTCATTAGGTAACTCTGATCAGGAGTTACTTCAAGAGCTAGTGTCTACAACTACCTTGGTATCAATATAGTATAATCCAAAGGGAGTAAGTATAAAGCCAATTTTAATCTCGAGTTCCAACAAGTCATACTTCGAGATTGAGCAAGTAATAGATATTGAGGAGAAGGATGGGAAGCTTTGGTATCATGACATTCAAAATTACTTAGAAAGGTCAATATTTCCAAAGAAAGCCATTGAAAAGGACCAAAGGATGATATATAAGCTGTCAACTCAGTTTATTACTGTAAGTGGAGTACTCTATAAAAGGCAACCTGACGACCTCTAACTGAGGTGCTTGAATGAGAATGACGCTAGAAAAGTTATGGATGAGGTACATGTAGGAGTATGTGAAGCTCATATGGATGGATTAGCCTTGGCAAAGAAGATTATGCACCAAGGATTCTTTTGGCTTACAATAGACACTGATTATTCTAAGTATATCAAGGAATGTCAATTGTGCCAATAGTATGCGAACTTAAGACACTTGCCGATTTCTGAGTTGTGCAACATCATATTGCCTTGGTTGTTTACGTATGGGATATAAAATCATGGCTATGATTCACCCGCTAGCTTTAAATGGATATAAATTAATTATAGTTGCCATAGATTACTTTACCAAATGGGTAAAAACATAATCCTTCAAAAAGGTGGATGCTACGGATATGGCTAAGTTTATCTAAAAGAATATGATATGTAGGTATGGTTTACTACACCACATAATGTCAAACAATAGGTTACAGTTCTCTGGAGAAACTAAGCAGGTACTAAGGAAATATAGGGTTCAACATCATAGGTCCTTTCTTTATAGACTTTAGGCCAATGGGGTAGTTAAAGTAACCAACAAAATGTTAAAAGGATTTTAGCTAAAATGCAACATCATAGCTACCTTTTGTATTATAGGGTTATAGAACTGCAACTAAAACTTTAACAGGGCATACTCCATTTTCCTTGGTTTATAGGATGAAAGTTATACTGCTAGTAGAGATTGAGCATCAATCTTTAAGAGTGGTCTTAGAAGCTAAATTGCTAGAAACAAAATGAGCTAGACAGAGTTTAATATAACTTAACCTACTAGATAGGGATAGAATGCAAGCCTACTATCACAACTAAATTTATCGAAAGAGATTAGCTCATTCATTTGGGAAAAAGGTTAGGAAGCATCCTTTGAAGGAGGGAGATTTAGTGTTCAAACAGATGAGAGCTAGGATTCCAAACATTTAGAGCAAATTCAAGCCTATTTGGCAAGGACTTTTTGTGCTGAAAAAGTTATTATCCGAAGGAGCCACTATTCTAACTGCCAGTGATGGCAATGAGTTCAAAAATTCGATAAATGTTGACAAATTGAAAAGGTTTCATGGTTAAGACTCAAAAGAGAAAAAGAAGAGAATAAGAGCCCTGCGAGTTAAAAACCATAAAAATAGAGGCCTTATTAAAATTGGGTGCCTTATCAAGGTAAAATTTGAAAAAAGGCACATTGGATAAAAATTATGAGCTGAGAGAAAATAATTAATCAAGAAAACCCAAGAGGGCTGATTGATAATAGGAGTTATGATGCTCTTAAAATTTCATTTCAAGATTAAGTAATATGTGTCATTGAGACGATGTTGAATAATGATCATGTGTACTAAAATTAGAATGAATAGTCATATGTGTATCAAAAACATTATTAATGTATTCAAAAGTAGTTCTATCTTTTCATATGTTCAAAATTTAAAAGTTCTAATGAAAACAAAAACATAATCCATGATAGTATCTAACCTAGTTTATATTACATTGCTTGCTCCCTCCAAGTGCCTTAGCTGAAATGTCTTATTATTAACTGTTGGACCCATGACCCACTGCTTGTATGTGATAGGAGTGGTAAAGTCACCAGCACTAATCTTAAGAATGACAGTCTTCACAAGGAGTGAGACCCAAATACTTTGATAGTAACCTGTCAAAAAAGGAGTAGAGAGTGGGTCACCACGGAAAGGCAAAGGACACCTGATAAGGTCCTGATAGTCCCCATACTAGGAAGCATAGTGAATAGTGATGTAAAAAGTGGCTCAATGTAATCCACACAGTAGGATGCATCTAGAAGGTTCATCTTAGACTACTAAAGGTATGGGTAACTAAGGACACCTAAAACTGATATCATCAACTGCTAGGTGAGCAAACCAAAAAACTTCCTTATGGGACAAATGAAACTCATATTATCTATGCCTAAGGTTATAATGCCTCAGTTGATAAGTGCCCATGGATTTTGCCCAATGAGGAGGCTCTGACAGTAGCTTAAGCTTCTCATGTAGCTACACCTAAAAAAAGAAAAAGAAAAAGAAAAAGTCGCTAATGTGAGTTAGATTCATCTCAAGCAAAAATGAGGTGAGGAAATACGTGAAAATCTGAAAGAATACATTTTCCAATAAAAAAAAGCTAGTGTAAAAATCCACAAGGGGCGCACTACCTTTAAAATAATGATGTACCTGGAGCAACAAGGGACTGCCAATAAGACGAGTGGCAAGGTCAGAACAAATGGCATCCAGGCCAATAATTGTCTCTGCCAAGACAAAGGGAAATGGGGTACGTCTTCTGCATACACCATCCATAACTTTGAACAATCTGTAATCTCTAATCAGGTTATTTGAGCATACCAATAAGCATCGAGCAAAATAACACAACAAAATCATGCCAATCTAGAAGGTAGTCACATCATTAAAGTCATTTAAGACATCAGTCAATCTCTCCAATAAAAATGTCCTCATTCGAGGTACTAAGCTCCTAGCCTCAAAAGGTAGAACAGCTAAAGCCCAAGTCACCTCTCTGGGATAATTGAGAACAATAGAAGGTAGCCAAGGTTAGGTACCAAGTACAAATCTTACACCAATAATCTCAACAAACTCTTCAAGTAAGGGGTATAATTCTTTATGTTTAAACCTAAAGACATGGAACTATAGGTCCCAGTACCGAGCAACAAATAAAATTAGAGTCCTGTCAAATATCATTCTCCTCAAAAACTTTAAATTGGAGTATGGGGTCAGAATAGGGGTCTTCCCAAGTTCTCAAGTCATCTAACAGTCTGTGCAGTTTTGTCATAGCCGAGGTCAACATGGTAAAAATATACAAATGGTCTGAATACAAAAACAAATAAAAGAACGTATAAGAAAAATGAAAAATGACTACAACCAAACAATTGGAAGCCAAAAGAAAAAAAAAAGAAAAAAAATGTACTTAAAGGAGAGCTTTATTAGAGAAGAGAGGTCAAAAAGCATAAATATCGAGGAAAAATCAAGTATTTATAGAAAAAGGTGTGATAAATGCTCGTCCCTCGAAGAGCGAGCCATAACCGGCTCATTCGTCACCCCTGGACTACACAAGTGAATCACTTTTGAATGTCCCATGCATTACATGTACATTTCTTTTTGCATTCTCCTTGTTTTTATTTGGCAGGAGGTTCAAAGGGCCCACTATTAGTATGGAATCTTCTTGAAGGTTTTAAAATTCAAAAAATTCAAAAATTCAGGGAGTATTTAAAAAAAAAGAAAAGGAAAAATAATACACACACACATACATACATGCATACATACATACATACATACATACATACATACATACAAACATACATACATACATACACATGTATGTGTGTGTGTGTAAAACAATAATATGTATGATAATAAATGTAAATAATATGATGTAAAAAGTAATAATAAAAATAGAAGATTGGGAAGGGTCCATTGGGTGAGTTTTCTTGCTCTATATCTAGTATACGTAGGATTGTACAATATTTGGGATAAACCGACCAACCTAACCCGACCAACCCGACCAAACCAATAAAATATGGTTTAGATGGTTTATAGGTCGGGTTGGGTTGCTTCTCAGTTTTAAATCATGTGAAAGGTCGGGTTGTCAATATTGCGTTGTGTTAAAAGCTAAAACGACCATCTTCATCCTCTCTCAATCAATCATTTTTCTTCCTTGTTTTCTTCAGCATCCACACTCTAAATCTACCTAATCCGATTCATCTACTTCTTTTGCCCCAATCAAAAAGAGTTTTCTCCTCTTCAGCATCATAACACTACTTCCTTCCGATCATCAGACTCTCGCTGGACGGTTGTGACTTCAATCGGTGAATCATCTTTTAGAAATTGTGATTTTAATGGTAAGATGATTTTAAAGTATTATAGCATTTAATGCTAGGTTTTATGATGATAATGTTTTATTTGCACCACCTTCTTGCTCGAAAAGCAACTTTTGGCCAGATCTTGTGACCCTGTCTTTTGAGTCATATTCACTTTTTGGCTGCTTATACATGTTTTTTCCTTGGTTTCTGATGCTGATAATATAATTTTTTGATTTTTACTTTGTTTTTTAGCTGCGTATATGTGGAATTAAAACTATCTCTGTTTCCAACTAATTAGACTGTCAATTTCTTTCTCTATTTATTTTGAATTTTTTAATATAATATAAAATGGTTACTACTTGTTTTGATGTTTTAGGATTATTGAATTTGATCCAAATCTAAGCTAGATCGTGATCATCATTCATCGCTAAGGAGGAGATCGAAGAAGCATCGCTGCCCAAAGCTTCATCACTGCCTACAATCACCGTTGGATATCATCACAATTCAAATGTGATACAATTTTGATTTGTATATGAGGCAAATCAGGTAAAATCCCCAGCTCTACAAAATTTTCTTTTAGCTGTCACTTGAATCTACTAGTTGATAACATCTCCGTAACACCGCCCATATTAACTTTGATTTTTCCTTTGTTACTGGGTTTCTAATCTTTTACAGGAAATGCTATTGCTTTGTTCCTTTTTCTTACTCCTACGTAAACATCTCTCTTCTCCCTCATTTCTCTAGAATTTCATTTTTTTCCTTTTCTTTCTCTGTTTTTCTTTAGAATTTATGGCATTATAAGTTTAAATAATGGATTGAAAAACCCCGAGAGGATCACATTCAAGCAAAATGATTTATCAGAGTAATCATGTATTATCCCTTACAGTTTCATCTCCATTAATCTAACATTTATGCAAGTAATCATAAATCCCATGGATTATTCATTTTCTTCTATTTATTCATAACTTGCTGCTGAGCAGTCTAGGTGCTTCAAATAAGAGGTATGTCATAGCTGTTTTATTTACATTATATTTCATCCTAGCTACAAGCTTGGTATTTTGTTTAATTATTTGATAATGATGGGAATATTAAAAGGTCATTCTCTAGAACTAGAAAGTTTAGTATTTCTATAAAGGATCATATATGTGATCTGTTTTGCAATTTGAGACTACCTCATGAATGGTTCCATCAGTGCTTACTTATTGATTGCAGTTGGTGTTAATTTAAATAGGACTGGTTTCAAAAAGAACTAGAACTCGTGCAGTGACAAAAGGCTACTTCTAAACAAGCTGCCTTTAACGCAAAACAGAGGCAGGGCTCCAGTGGTGTATGGGGGTAGGCTTGCCAGGACCCCTGGTGACCAAAAAGAAAAAGATTGAAACCTCTTAAAGCATTTTTTTTAGTATTAGTCAATCAATTTTTCTATAAGATATTTTTGTTTTGATTAGCCGAGTTCTTTCCTGTGATGGGAATAAATATATTAGAGTTATTTAGAGTGAAGCTATTCATAGGGTTTTTGCAAGAATGTGTACTATAGTTTAAGTTATGGGACCAATATGTGTTCAATATAGGCCATTGCTACAATATTCTTTTATGTCTCTAATTCTTACAGAGCTTTGTATTTGGAGTTAATACATTATTTGAAATGAAGTATATGATTTCATAATTTGAAGATTTTTGTGAATGTTTGAATTTGAATTGGCTTTTCACAAATTGCTTCACATATTGAGGCATTTATTATATTAGCTATCATAACGATTCTGAAGAATGAAGGATAACCAGTAATGTAAACTAATAAATGTATCTAACTGTGAATTTAATTTAGATGTCATTGACTCATTTAGATGTGTAATAGGCTCTATTATATCATTACTTTAATTTGATGTTAGTGAATGCTATTGTGGATCAAACTTTCATATTGATCAATGATTTATTTTGCATAAATCATACCACCAAATATTAATGATTGAAATGTCATTGGAAAAAAAAATGATGCCATTGAATCCTATCCTGTTGCAACAGGCAGGAGTTTTAGATTTCATTGATGACTTAATGGATGAACAATAACTTTAATGAGATAGGATAGATGGGATTTAATAGTCAAATTTGATAGATTTTTCAAATTTGCATGCATTTCCAATTCGAGAGCGATCGAAATATAGAAGTATTAGTACCTATTAGCACAATGCTTATTATATATAAATTTTAATATTTATTAGTTTTAAATTTAGTATATAGTATTTTAAATTTTGTGCCATTTATAATTTAATGTAATTATTATTTGGTTTATTATTTTATTTTATAAGTTAAATTTTGAAAAAAAATGATGAATTTAGTAGTTAATTTACTTCAAACCGCATTCAAATCGTTTTAAAACCAATCCAAACCATTATAAATTATAATAAAAAAATTGCTTCAAACCACCCCAAACCATCTCAAACCATGTATATTGGTTTGGGTTGGATTTTTAAAATTTTTAACCCAACCCAACCCATGAACAGCCCTAAGTGTACGTGCTATTTCATTGGTCATAAGACTTGCAATATAAAATTTGTTGTCTTTTTTTATTGGTAAGTGTACATGTAGTTGTTCTAGCTTTAGAAAGTGTATAAGTTTTAAATCAAAAGGATGGAGAAGGATACTGCTATATAGGCAGTATCTCTGATTTCATGGGCATTTGTTTATGATGGGTCATAAAACTGTGTGATTTGGATTTTCTATTTGGTTTTTACTAGTATTAGATATTCTCGCTCATGCATGCACATATACCCATAGTGACCCCTTTTTTGTAACCTGTGCTTATCCTATTGCGTAATCTAATAATTACAGCTTTAACCAACTACCAGTAAATTTTACAATTATATTGCTTATTTATTTTTTTGTACAATATTGCCCTTGATATTTATCGAAAAAAAAGCACGTATGCAAGAAAGAAAAAGGTTCAATTTGTTTTTTTTTTTTTGTTGAATCGTGTATAGGATACCATTTTAGGATATTATCTGCATATTTTGTTTTAGTTGTCTAAAATTAGTGGTGTCTGAAACTATCTCTTATATGTCAT